>CM064487.1:21098007-21195463 GCA_032716605.1 Paralithodes platypus
GAGCAAGTAAAATCTTGGGGGAGGTGTAACGCATGTCCACGTGTGAGCATGCTGTACAGAACGCCTAGTCATGCCCCACTCTCGCTAGGATCGTCAGGGCAGGAACTTTGGCTGTAGTCTATGTAGAGTTTCCTAACTTAGTTCATGTGAGCCGTTGTACTATAAGTATTATGAATATGTATTTTGTTTTCATCTGAGTCAACGAGTTCTATTTTATATCATTAGTTATAAGTATTGTGTGTAAAACATATTTGTAATGATGGGAAGAGAAACAGCCACAGTTGGGGGTCAGTGGGTGCGCCAGGCGGGAGGTGGGCCTAACTCACTCACATTCCTCCCTCCCTCAGTGCTAGGGGAGCCTTTGTGTATCCCAGAGGAGAGAGAGAAATTACGTAATGATTGTCAGTGGGCGGTCCTTAGTAGTTCACGTTGGGCTCACTAGAGGGCCGGGTATAAAAAGGGAAGTCTAGCCATTTTTTCATCAGAACTCATTAGGCAGAGCGACTTCTCATTTCCCTTGCTAACTATATATATTCTTCTGACTGATGGGAACTTTCTACTACCTTACATTCTTATCTCCTCTTTTCCATGCCCTGTTTAACTTCCATGGTCCCGTTGGTGCAGAGCTAGTCAGCCAACGTATTATCGCTTGAGTTCTCACGAGATACTTGCCTATTAGATAGCCTATTTTGGAAGGGTTGACTTAGAATAGGATTGATTTATGTTTGTTGCACTTGTATATGCATTTCCCTGTGTGTTATTATTATTATTCCTGTTTTCTGCTAGTCTAGGTAATGCTAGACTGGGGTAAGGCTTTTCTGTGTTACGAGTTGTTGTTTGATGCAGTGGTTAAGCGATAAACCTGCATAATCGTTTCGGTTCAGTGAGCCTAGGTTGTCTTCGCGGCTGACTGTGTTGAGTTAATAATTTACAGTGCGTGAGGGCAAGAGCCTAACCACCCTGTATTTTATTAACAGTTTGTTTTTACTTTGTCAAGGAGCCGGGAGAAAACCAGATACAAGGGATCTGTATTTCTCAAAGTGCACTTGTTAGTTTTAATGTAATACTTTAAACAGTCGTGAGGACTTCGCTAGGCTACGAGCCGTTTTTGCTCAGTCACTGCTACCTTTTGGCCTACAGTACCCCAGCTAGACTTTACTCGATTAGTAGATACAGAATAGTATTGAAGCTTTCCTTATGTATGATATTGTTTATGCACTATTGATTTCATGTGTTGCAAGCTTGGCTACTTTAGTGATTAGTGGCCCACGAGCACAATCCGAGTAGGCTATTGCCGTTGCATTTGCGGAGTACTTCCTTTTAATGTTTGCCATTTACTATTACATATTCTTTTAATTATTCTTATGCCAATTTAAGCCTTTAATAGTATTTAATTGCCAGTGTTTTTGCTTATTGAATTACTGTTCAAAATCCGATACGTACTTCTTACGAGCATCCGAGAAGCATCTAACTTTTTTCAGAAGATTCCTTGCTCGATGCTTAAGGACTATTAATTAACGTAACTAATAGTGCCGATCCGAAGTAGAGGGTGGTGGACTTCTTAAGTTCATAGTCAAAGGTGGATTACTTCGGCTTCGGCCAACACTATTCTTTGGTGTTGTTGTTTCTTACTTCATTGTTTGATTGTGACCAGACTAGATAATTCCTGTCTCTTTATTAGTCTGTTGTTGAACACTAGTACCGAGTTCTTGTATACCCCGTTATAGCAGATTGAACTCTGGAGGGTATTGGTGTTTTTTGTTCGGCTGGCAGTACTCAGGGGTTGGGATCGTGTGTTTCCGTTGTGGCAGCGAGCCGTATTCGAGTCCTGATTGAGGGCCCTTGTGTACCCGAGTGCCAGTTCGTAACAGTGTACACAAGAAAACAAGTACTGATATAGTGTATGCGGAACTTTGGAGTGTATTCACTGCGAGATTCATAATAAATGTCGAATTATTTGTTATTGGGTGCGACTAGTGTTAGGTAAAAATACTAACTTAGCTATTTTACGTACATATGTTTATTACTACTGGGTATGGCTGATATTTAGGCTTCACCATGTATGATATACATCAAAATGTATGTATTGACTGCAGTATCTCAGGTATGTGGTTATCAACAATTATTAATAACCCAGTATGGTTAAAACACGCAGTGGAATTAAGGTTGAAAGATCGGTGGATTACTTCTTGGAATAATAATTTGTTCAGCTAAATCTATATGTAGTAGCTATAGAGTGTATAAAAAAATGTATGGCATGGAGGAAATCTTATAAAGTTATGTAAACGTAATTGCATTATGGTGTGTAAACTATAAACCTGAAATAAATTGCCAATAACTGCTGGAATTAGTAGAGAAAATCGTAATTGTGGTAAATGCGGGGATGATGCTATAAGTGACGAATATCGTTTATTGTACTGTATATATATATATATATATATATATATATCAAAATGCTGATATTATTAGATTGATAAAAAAGTATATTCAAAGCTATTATAGACGTAGGCCAGCTGAATTCAGGTATAAGGTGCTGATGCAAACAAATAACGTTCAAGTGTTGAATAAGTTTGCACTCTTTTTGAGAGCAGTGTTTGGTATATTTAGTCTAAGCAAAAATATATATTCTACTCTATTCACACACACACACACACACACACACACACACACACACACACACACACACACACACACACACACACACAGATAAAGACCATACATATTATCAGTATTCCGGACACGCCACGGTCCCCGCCCCCCGTTAACGGATTGGCAGGATAAGATTGATGGATGGGCAGTAGGGTAGGGAGGGAGAAGGCGTCTTTGGCATTCCCTCTCAAGTTCTCAACCTTCAATAATGTGTTAGTTTGTTTGTTTGCTATTCTATTGTCGTGTTTTCCGCCGATGTCTTACAATTTGTAACAAAAAAATACATCCACCGATCCCTCCTTCAAAGCTAAAAATAAATACAAATAAAATAGAAATAGAAGATAAAAACAAAAATATCGATACCTGAATGGGGAGAAACGTCTAAAAACAGTAGAATGAATGGAGACGAATGGATAAAACCCAGAGAGAAAAAGCAGGTCGGCCCCCTTAACTATTTTCACTTACGCTTAGCTACGGAAATATCATATACACACGTTATTTATGTACCCCTTTTTGTTCTTAATTCCAAAATAACACTGGTAGAATTTGTAGATTTCAAATCAAATTAAACTTCTATTGTTAAAATAACCTATTGTTAGAGTTTTAAAAGTAAATCAGTGTGGGTAGAGCTGCTGGCAGCTATTTAGAATTCCGTGTATGAAGATTAAATCTATTTGTTGATTGCCTTCTCTCTCTCTCTCTCTCTCTCTCTCTCTCTCTCTCTCTCTCTCTCTCTAAATGTAAAGTACTGTATATGGGAAACAGAAATGGTAAAGCAAAATATTCAATGATTGGCACAGATTTGGGAGTAATATTATTGAGTATCCTAAAACCCAGTCAATGATGTACAGAACTTGTTAAAAAGGTAAACAATATGATTGGCTTTATAGGCAGGCAATTTGAGCATAACCCTCACTCCTTACAAATCCTTTGTCCGCCCTTTTCTGATACCCCTAAAACCGAAAATAACTGACAAACTTGAACAAGTTCAACGTAGAGTTACCAAAATGATACCTAGTCTAAATAACAAAGCAAACAAGTAACGTCTTATTGATATTAATCAATTTCTTTTAACCCAGCACATATTAACAGGCTACCTAATTCAAGTTTTCAAAATCATCAACGGTATAGACATCATGAACTGTATTAAATACTTTATGATCTACCAATCAAATTACGCTCGGGGATATGGTTGCAATAATCACTGGTTAATCTTCTAACTACTATGATAATATGAATTTTTTCTAAGGATAATGTCGGACAGGTTGGAAGAGAAATATCCTGACCAGGATTCATATCCGCTCATGGTCGAGTAGATACGGTGCCCAATTCTTTAAAAAATACCTAGAGTGAGTGGGTTCGAATCCTGGTCACGATACCTCTCTCCTAAGATTTGTTTCTTCAATTGAGTTGTCAACTTGTAGAATGGGCTTCCTCGAGAAGTTATACACCGCAGTACCCTTGATTCCTTTAAACCTCGCCTTGGCAAACACCTTGCCTTAAACCCGCGACAGACTGCATTTGTAAATGAATAACCATTATTTTTCCATTTTCCTCAGATACTTTGAATTGTTATAAATAACTATGTTACTCACTTTCCCAAGATACACGAAGGGTCACTTATAACTGTGTTACGTTGCTAACCCAAATGTCCCCTACTAACATCTCCTAACCCTGCCTCGAACATTAGTCCTAGGGCAGTACTTCCCTTTTCAATTTTCCCTTATCCACTAAGTACTGTTGAACATCCTGAGCTGCTGTGATTTAGAGGGCAAGCATCCTCGAAGGATCACTACAACTGTTGTTGCTGACTTTTTGTACTCACTCTCTCTCTCTATCTGTCTCTGTCTCTCTCTCTCTCTCTCTCTCTCTCTCTCTCTCTCTCTCTCTCTCTCTCTCTCAGTGTACCATAGCGCAAAAGCTAAACCTAATTTAAGGTTTAATGAAACTGATTAATGAGCCAGCTAATTGTGGTGCGTGCCCATGTTTGAGGACCTAAGTGACCTCGTTGTTCTCTGAAGGAAGTGATAGTTATAGCTCCTGCAGGATACGGCGGCGCGTTCTATCGTTTTATTCTGGCTATTACTAGACGATTTCATTAAGTTAAGGGGAAATGGGCTTATTTGTTTACTCATTTATATATATTTTATTATTTTGCTGGTTTCCTCCCTTGACCTCCATCAAACTTTAAAAAACAGCCATTACCTCCCCCTTCTAGATTAATTTGTACATTATTCTGTAGAAAAATGTCCCGGCCAAAGGCCGATGCTTCCAAAATTACAGGCTCACTATCGTTCGCCAGGAACAAAAATGACCACCTGTATAGAACGAAAGGTCTAAATATTGACAAACAAATGAGGCGAAAGGTCTTAAAATCGACAAACTAATGGGGCAAACATCTTATAATCTGAAAACATATTGGGCTAAAATTGAGTGAGAAGGGGATCTAGAAAAACGACCCATCTTCCCATCAGGGGGGATCTGTGGGAATAGCAGTGGTATTTGAGATCAATTTCACCCTATTTAAGTACTTGAGAAATTTCCAAAACGGACTAAAAGCTTCTGATGTTAGCCAGAAGACAATGAAGGGAAGGGAAGATACTGAAAGGGTGAGTGACGTGATGTTGTCTGCCATGTTGCCGTGACGTATGAAGAGCTTCTACCTTGTAATTTTCTCTAATGGGTCTTGTTGCACTATATTTCACACCACGTAAGTTAAGCGTGAGTGGGCTTTAATGTTTGTGTGTGTGTGTGTGTAGGTGTGTGTGTGTGTGTGTTTGTTTATGAGAGAGAGAGAGTGTATATGTGTGCAAGTGTGTGCGTGTGTGTGTGTGTAGCTAGTGTCTCTTCAAGGTGAAAGAGTGATACATACCCAAATTTCAAGTTACTTTAGAGCCGAAACGCCTGGAAACACTGATCTTGAAGGACTTTAAGTCATAGCAAGGGGGAAAGATGGTTTGGGGAGGACAGTTTAACAGTTTACCAGTAGGGTAGAAGAGGGATTGCGAAACCAGTTCATCCTGTATGTCTATATGTTTGAGTGTGTTTTGTGTTTGTTTCTACAGTATATGTGGAGAATGTATGTGTGCGCAAGTCTGTGATGCATGGGTAGATTTACGTGCGCGTTTTTGCTCTCATATATGCAGTATATAGCATGCATCTGTTCACTTGTTCAAGCGAGTACAACAAATCCAATAACAAGGCCATAACCCGCTTAGCGATACAATACTAACAAATTACCCGCGCCATAACATTCAACCCTACAATTACACTACACATTGTAAGTCTTGTACCGTTTGATTAAGGTGTTACCAATCATCGTGTTCCCCGCCACCACCCACCCCTTAGTTTAAGGGGGTAGTGCTTGTTTTTTGGTCAATGTTTACTGTATAATTTATTAATGTATTTTTGAGTTTCCTCGCTAGACCTATATCAAGCTTATAAATACACCCACGAGACCCCCTTTCAAGATAAATGTGTACATTTTTAGGTAGAAAAAATGCTCCAGCCGAAGGCCGTTTTGTTTTTAAATTGCAGGCTCGCTATCGCTCGCAGGGAAAAAATCAACACAAAATGGCACGAAGGGGTCTTAACATTGACAAAGAAAATGGGAGAAAGGTTTCAAAATCACCAAACTAATGCGACGAATATCTACAAATTTGGAAACTAATTAATATGCTAAGCATGAGGAAAAAGGGGGTCCATAAAAAGCGCCTACCTCCCCCTTAACTTAGCCCCCTTATTGTCTACGCGGCCCGACACGACAGGTGCAACAAACGCCAGCCTCCCATTTGCATATTAAACCCCTTATGTACCGGTAACGTCGTTTGTATTTTATTTCAGCTGCACTAAGACGATTTTATGTAGCTTAAGAAGGGAAAATGGTAGCTAAAAGGATTAATTGAGATAGACTGCTGCTTTTTCATTGGTAGACGTCTTTCCCAAGCTGAATAAAATCGTCTAATAGCAGCCAAAATATAGTGAAAAAGGACGTCGCCGGTATAGAAGGGGTTAACCATTCAACTTTACCTTCCCAATATATATTTTTATTAACCCTTTGAAGCTCTGACACGCGTTTTAGCAGTTATATTATGGCTATCATTAGACGATTTTATGCAGTTTAGGAAGGATATGTGGGTATTAAAAGGGTAAATACTATCTCAATCAACTCTCTGACTTCTATATACCCTTCCTAATCTTAATAAAATCGTCTAGTAATAGCCAGAAAACAAAACAGAAGTGCGTTATCGATCCTCAGAGGGTTAATTTCACCACAACACCAAACACCTCCAATGAAATTAATGAAAGCATATATTATGTGATCCACCGGGACTCGAACCTGGGTTATCACACACATATTTTTGAACACTCTAACCATTACATATACAAATCACATTTCCTTACCCCCTGACATTCTTGAAATACCCACTAAGTATATTCAATTAGATACCAACCATGCAGACTATAATACGTTCGTTGTGTATGGGTACGAGGCGATCTCAAGACACCTTAGCTCCCAGTGCACAACGAACCGGATCATGATTATGTCCGCCTGTATTAAATTATGTATTATGTTGATTTATACCATTGCCTATTTTTGTAATAATTGTATTCAGCTAACTATGATCTCAATAACCATTGATGTAATGAAAATATGAATAGTCTCCTCATACGATTGCACTAGTTCTGTAGTGCTATTATTTACAACCTGTCAATTAATAATTCAGTCACTACAAGCTTGCTGGCTTTTTTTTTTCCCCTTTTTTTTATTTTATTATTATTATTATTTTTTTTTATACAGACCATGTAACAATTAAATGAGGAAACTATAATAACACATCTGAATAATGCCAACCTGACTTATAAACACAAATATGAATGTAACCAGACGACGATGCTGTTGTTTCAGTGGAATAATGGCTCTTTGAGCAGTATGTATCGCCTTACTAGTGGTTGTCCCCTCACAGGATGGGGGGCGCTGCTCAATAAACTCGCCCCTCGGGGCAAAATCAAAATCAAATCTAACCATTACACCTCCAGGACGGTGAAAGGTTTATGCACACGCCTACGACTTTTTATCCATTCTCGAATACTGGATATTAATCTAATCATGTTCATATTCCCAACCGCGCTATGGTAGCCTAATGTTTAAGGGAGGTGACCTGTTTTTGTTCTGTCCTTTTCTATCTTTCTCTGGCTTGTATCCATTTGGCCCCATTCAGCCTACTGTTTTAAGACGTTTATCCCCATCCCGGCGTCATTTTTATACTGGTGAGCGGTAGCGAGCCATCATATGGTTTAAATGTTTTTGAAAGCAGGCTAAATTTGTAAATTTTTCGATAGAAAAATTTCTCCGGCGAAGCCGGATTTCTTCATATATTGCTGGCTCGCTATCGCTCGCCAGGAAGAAATCGACACCCAGATGGGGATAAACGTCTTAAAATAGTTGGCTGAATGGGGTCGAATGGATACAAGCCAGAGAAAGAGAGAAAAGGACAGAAATAAAAAAAAATAGGTCCCCCCCCCCCCCTTAAGTGAGAGGAAAAAATATTCATGGGGCTATTTTGTTGAGTCGGGATTAAAAGTTGCCGAACACTTTCACAGATTTTGCGTTAGATTGTTTAATATGTTAACTCAAATAACTCTATAATGTAACTGAAAAGTGTGTCATGGAGCAAACTAATTAATATTACTTTACTTCATGAGTGTTGATTGCCACTGTACGCCCGCCAAAAAAAAAAAATAATAATAATACAAAAAAAAAAAAAATACATAAAACATATTATAGCACTCCACTTACATGCTCCCAGTCAGATTTTACTCTGTTTTTGTATTACTCTCTCTGCCTTTTATACATGTTTGGAGAGAGAGAGAGTGGGTGAGAGTAAGGTAGAGAGAGAGAGAGAGAGAGAGAGAGTAAACGTGTGTCTGTGTTTGAGAGAGAGAGAGAGTTACACAGATACTCGGACCATACGGTACCTTCTACGTGGTTTGGCCTTATATATTAATACGACTAAAGACAGGGACAGTTTATAGTAGAAAAATATGACAGACAAGTAGAAGGCTCTCTCAAAGAGAGAGAGAGAGAGCGTGAGGGAGGGAGTAAGAAAGAGGCACAGTGTGTGTTTGTGTGTGTGCGCGTGTGTGTGTGTGAATGTGTGCGCGTGTGGGTGTATGTGTATGTGTTATAGAGAGTGAGAGTGAGTGAGGCAGGTGGCAACACAAGAGAGGGCCGGTAAAGCCTTGTGATGCCCCGCTGAGATGGATCACCTGTAGGGGAAGAGAGCCTGCCCATCATACCTGTCACATTCGGGGGGGGGGGGGAATGTAAGAAGATATTTGGGGGAGAAGGATGGTCAGAGGAAGTGAAATGAAAGACTTGAAGGATAGGGATGGGGAATGAGAGGGATAAGTGGGTGGGGGAGGGCGAGAAGGAAGCAAAGAACCAGATAGGGAGTGAGTGAGAGCTACGGGAGGGGATGAGGGAGGAAGCTGTTGAGGAAGATGGAGGCTAGAAAAAGTACAGGGAGAAGGTAAAAGAATACAGGGATCATGGAGGTCTAGAGAGATAGATGGAATGTGGATGATAGGTGGAAGGAGGGAGGGAGGAGGAACATAGGTATATATATATATATATATATATATATATATATATATATATATATATATATATATATATACTGTATATACTGTATATATATATATAAATATATATATCTATATATATATATATATATATATATATCTATATATATATATATATATATATATATATATATTATATATATATATATATACGGGTATTGATATAAAAAAAGGTGTGGTGGAACGAGGAAGGAATCTGTAAGGCCATTGAGAAACCTGTATACACGCCTCATTGATAATAATAGCATCTCAACTACCTTCTGTGTATGTGTGTGTGTGTGTGTGTGTGGAAGCGATAGTGTGCGGAGGGACGAAGAGTGTGCCTGTGTGTGTGTGTGTGTAAGCGATAGTGTATGGAGGGACGAAGGGTATGTCTGCATGTATGTGTGTGTGTGTGGAGGGAGGGAAGCAGGGTGTGCCTGTGTGTATGTGTGTGTGTGGAGGGAGGGAGGAAGGGTGTGCCTGCGCGTGTATGTGTATGTGTGTGTGTGTACGTGTCTATGAAGGGAGGGCAGACAGGCAGGCAGACAGGAAGGATAGAAGTCGGACACACATACAAGTACCTGTACGCGTAAGCATGTATTTATTTATTTTTATTTTTTTTATATATTTTTTGTTTTATGTATGTATTTCTTATATATATGTATGTACAGTATGTGTACAACGTGTTTGTATTTATCTATGTGTGAACAGTGTATGTTTATACTGTATATAGTATATATGTGTTTATGATATAAGTTTATGATATACACAGTAGATATATACAGATACATGAAATAGGGAAAAATAAGTACACAAATATATAGAAATAATGAGTAGAATGTATATCCAGTATCAATGTTTCCTCATACTGTTCCCCATAAACGCTTGTATTCATTAATCGACAACCTTGTGGCAGTCAGAGAGTTAAGTGATATAGGCTAGACTTTACTCGTTTGATTCATAGAGGTCCTTCGTAAGCTGTATGAAATCGGCTAGTGTTAGGAAAAATATAACGTTAAGAGACTTCATGATACTAAAAAGGTTAAAGTAGTGGAGAGTTTAATACAGTTGGGAACTGGTTTAACAAAGTAGTTAACCTTTACAGTATACGATGACGCATTTCTTCATTCCATTCTAGCTACAAGTAGGCAAATTTATGCAGCGTAGGAAGGACGTCCACGGTTCGAATGGGGCACAAGCTATCTCAATTAACCCTACTACTGCATGCTATTTCCTACACCACGTATAATCACATAATGATAGCCCGAATGAAAAGAAGATTGAAGTCAAAATACTAAATAGAATGAATTGTGTAGGCTGGTGGATAGAGTAGTCTTTTGAATATCGTTGGGAGGTGATTAACTAGGACCATTAATGAATAATTGAGTGGAATAATAAATAAGATATCAACCAGGCACTAATTGTCCTTTGGTTGTATAAACTTATCCATATGAGCGTGCAGTCCTTAATGAGCTGGGAATCTAAGATTAGAACAGATACACGAGCTTCGGTGTACAAGGTTAATTTAACCCCCTCAGACTCATATGACGCGATCGCGTCATATGGAACTTATGCCAAAAAACTCATATGACGCGATCGCGTCATATGAACTTATCTTAATATCTCTCTAATAAGTTATATGACGCTCTAGCGTCATATTGAGCTCAGTAAGTTAGGTAAGTTAGATGAAAATCTGTCGATTGGTGGCAACCCCAAGTTTCTCCGACTTCTAACGGTCCCGCAGTGAGATATTGACAGTTGTGGGGATAATACCGTGTCGTCCGCCTCCTCGCCAGTAAGTTAACTATTCCAGTCGGAGGGGGTTAACATATATTTTGAAGTTTTGGTCACACTATACATATATGAAAAATACTAAGAGTGTGTAAATAGTGAAAACAAAGGTTTCATAGGTTTCTGAATGCAAGCACTCTGAATATTTACAACAAGACAGAAGTGAGTCTTTAGCAAGAGATTTGAATACAAAATCAAAGATATAATATGATGAGTAGAACTCGAGAGAAGTATGTGTGATATTAAAGGGTAGATCAGGGCCGAGTAAGATTGTGTATATCATGTTTAAGGCAGATGTTATACGACAATAAATAAAGATTCAAGGATACTTCAGAGGTTAACAATGGAGAAGTTTAATAACTTCTAATATCAGTGAATCTCTGTATGACTTTAGGATAGCGTGTAATGTTCTTGGGAGGCTTCTTTAATATAAAAATATGGACTGACACACAAAGACAAAATAACTGATAGTACTAAGGCCGAATTAACAAATTCCATTAATTTCTTCTTATCTTCAGAAAAATATGTGTAATGATAGATGGCCTTTATTCTCAATTTTAATCCATAAATGGTGGCGTTCCTCAGGGGTAAGTTTTGGCCCTAACTCTGCCAGTGATCTCCTATCTATCACTCATAGCCCAATACATTCCTACGCAGATGACTCAACACTACATAGTTAATTTACATTTAGCAGTTGTTTCACGCAGCCTGATATTATAAATACCAGATTAAACACTGCAATTTCTCTGAACCAGGACCTATCTAAAATTATTGAATGGGGACAAAACATATCTAGTACCGTTTAATGCACAGAAAACCAAGTACATACAACTTACTAACAGGCAGAATCTTTCTGACTTCCACATAATTATTATTGATGTAAATATTCCCACCTCCTCACCTTGGTGTAACACTGAATGCCAGCCTGAGCTGGACACCTCATGTTAGATCCATTGCTAAAAATGTCTCTTAAGAAAATGGTGTGTCTATACAGAGTTCGAGGATTCTTCACTGACGAGCAGTTAGCCATTAAATATAAAAGTCATGTTCGTTCTCAGAATACTGTTCACCCTTGTGGAATGGATGTGGAGTGATGCATTGAGGCAGTTGGATAAAACTCAAAATAAAGCAATAATTAGATTAATCAATACCCCTGTAATCACGCAGAATCTTCCTCCATTATTCATACAAAGAGATGTTGCATCCCTCTACAGATATGTTCATCATAAATGTTCTGAGGAACTTGCTTCAATTATACGACCTCTACGCATCTTTCCCCGCAGGACTAGGGCAGCTGGAGATGCCCATGAATTCACTCTCTCTCATCCACAATGTAGAATTTCCGCTTACCAATATCCATTTAATACTAGAAGTTCCGCTCTCTGGAATTAATTTCCTTAGAGTTGCTTTCCACAAATTTACAACCCACAACAGTTTAAATTATTTGTTACACAAATTTGATGAATGAAGAAGAATGCCTTTAAGCACATGGACCTTTTTTGTTTTGTCTTTGCTTTTTCTTCGTCTATTTATTGTCTCTTTAAAAAATGTATTTCCTAGGTGTAGCTGGGAGGTCTCGTTTCGTCACCTTCATCTTACTCATGGCTGGGGACCTCTGCTTATTATACTTCATCTCCTTCTTGGATTTCTTCTTCTTGTTATGTTTCTTAGTTTTGGTAATAGAGCAATGCTGAACATTCTAGGTGCCTCACAGGGGTTGCCGAATGAGGTTGCGGCCTGCCAAGGGTTTCTGAAGTTGGTCGCTAGGTTTGCTTTCTAAGGGCTACTGATGGGTGTAAGTTCTCTAAAAGGGTTGCTGAGTATAGAATAGGGGGTGAGCCTGCCGAACAATCAATCAATCAATCAAAAATAGTAGTGAAAGGGGGTTAGGGGGAAGTGGTGATAGGGCAAGACTAAGTTGGATTGAAGTGAGTCTTAGTGGGAGAAAAAGGTCTCTAGGCTTAACTGGAGCTGCCTTATAGTTTTCAGAGTTTGGGGGATCGGCATTACTAAGAAGACGGCTGGACCCGACCAGGGAGGCACTGGGTCGAGAGCTGGGAGGCTGGAACTGTGGGCTATTGTACGGGTAGGGAATTTAAGGCCATATATTTATCCTCCCGGCCCGACTGGGAGTCCCGTACTAATAGCCCGCTGGTGATGAGGTGTTGGTGATGGGTGGTGGTGATTTTACTTCCTCGGGAGGTACGGGAAGCCTTGCTTCAGAGCTTGCTCCACTGTTAGGCTGCATTCGACGTAGTTGTGTTTGCCCTTTGTGTGAAAATAGCAATTGCAGCCTTCCTTCTTCCAGTTTTCCATGCAGTAACTCAGGAATCTGTGGTATTCAGGTGTGATGCAGTCCTTGTAAGCATAGCTCATTGTCATGTTGTAGTCCTTAGACAGGTGTGGTAGGCAGACTTCCATGAACAATTGGTGAGGGGTCTTGGGGGTGTCTGGTTCCTTCTTCCCCTCTACCTGCCTCACTGGTTCGATTTCAATGAGGGGCATGGAGGCACCTTTTTCAGGTTTTGAAGGAGGCTCTGCAGGTGGGTTGGTGTTGACTGCAGGGGTCTACTCCATTGCCTCTTCTTCTTCTGCTGCAGTAGTTGGAGTTGAATTTTCTTCTTCAGCAGCTCCTCCAGTAGCTTCTACAGGATCAGCTTTTGGAGTTACTGCTTCAGGTTCAGGGGGACAGTTGTTTCTGTTTAGAGGCGCTTTGATGGTCAAGTGCCTCTGTGGAGTAGGTCTTTGTCTGACAGGACCCCTCTGGGAATTGTCCAACAACCCCCCTGGTACAAGAATACCTGGGAGATTGTTGGCCTGAAGGAGGGCAGGTAGGTATTGCTGGAGGAGGGAGTTGTTTCCTCCAGCAAGAGCCACGGCCATCCTGATGATAATATCAATCTTAATTGATATATCATTAGGCTGGTCCATCCTCTTTAGTCTGTCAACTTTTTTCATAATACCCTGCCTCTCCTTCAAGTCTCGGGCATGGTGTGAGCCCTTGACTGTTTTGCCCTTGGGTCCTGTGACCAGAGTGGCCTCAGGACCTCTTGCCCCTGTTTTGGTGTGGAATTCTACCCTCTCTCCGTCACCTAGAAAGGGCACAGACTTCCTGGGGTTGTTCTTCTTAATATTGTTGTGGTGTACAAAAATATCAGTGCTGTTGTCGTCCCTGGTGATGAATCCAAAGCTCTTTTTCACATTAAACCACTTTACAGTGCCGGCAAGGAGTGTGGAAGTTGCGGGAGGCATTGCGGTGGTGGTGAAGAGAGGAGGATATGTAGCTCTGCTCGGTGTGGCTGCTCAACTCAGAATTGGCAGACCAATCCTTCCTCTCGCTCCTTGCTCATTTCTCTGTTCCTCCTGGTCTCGGTGTCCGTGAGGGGAGAAAGGACTTGTGTGGTGGGGTTGAAGCGGCTCTTGTGCCCTTGTTTTTCTGGCCTGGCGTTCTCCTGTCTTCTACCCGCCCAGGCAGCAGGTGTGGGGGAAGGTAAGCTGCCAGCTGCTCGACAAGTGTCCTTGGGGGGCGGCTGTACCTGTTTATGTGATAGAGAACGGGGTGGCAGGGGGTAAAGAAAATTGTCTTGGATGGGGCACTGTGTTATTTGTCCGGTTCACAGCTCTTTCGTTGGTCGAAGCTGAAGCTAGTGTTAAGGCTGGTGTAGTACTGCTGGGGACTTCTTGGCTCTCCTCGTTCTTGACTTTCTGCATGATAAAATTATAAATAGTAATAATAATAAAAATAATAGTAATAATAATATTAAAGAGTCTCCTAAATCGCCAATATACTTAGGTATGGTTAGGTTAGTTTTTGGGATGAATAGAAATTAGATAAATAACAAAATATGGACTAAAATTAGGCTGCGAAACGTATTCTTGAATGATACCGAAGAATGCACATAATACCGAGTACAAAGGAGTACAAAGGAAATCAAGCAACAACAGATCTAGTGACCCTTCTAGGTTGCTTGTCCTCCAAACTAGGATCAAGTGTCCAAACAGTGGTTTAGAGTGGGTAAGGGAACATTGGAAAGGGAATTACTGCCCTGGAACTAATGTCCGTGGCAGGATTAGGAAGTTAGTAGGGGACAGATGGGTTAGTAAGAGGATATTATGAACTGGTGTGATTCATTGCCTATAAAAGGCTAAAAATAGGTGATGGTGGGAGATATCTTGCCCATTATGCTCCAAATCTGCAATAATGTTGAAGGTTATGGCTGGATGAAACTCCCTCGTATCCATTATCACAGCTACACCTTAATTTTCAGTATTTTATGGCTTGCGTAATAAAATTCACCTTAACCGTTTGTCCCATTTTTCATCTTTTGGACCACATTTAATCCTTCATCGAAAAAAGGGTGTTTATGATACATCCACATAACTATATGTATATATATATAAATATATATATATATATATAATTATATATATACATTATGTATATATATATATATATACAGTATATATATATATTATTTTCTTTATTTTGTATTTGTTTTCACTTATGATCCACCTTTTTTCCGCTACCTCTTTGGTTAACTTCCTATCTATATTTATATCTAATTATACTGCTCACTCATAATAAACAGGAATTAATGGAGAATGCTTGTGAATAGATGAGTGAACACGTGGCCATTTAGGGGAAGGGGACGGGCGCAACTTGGACAAGATAATAGTCCCTCAGGCGCCTGGCCCGGGGAGACGGTTTATATGAAGGGTGCACCTGGAAGTGTTGTGCAAACTTTGGTGTTGTGGGCGTACTTGTGGTTTCGCTCTGCTGCATGTCTGCCAGCCGAAATCGGAACTTCTCCGGTTGGTCAGGGGCCGGGGGAGTGCTGGAGGGACCTTGGTGACCCTGGTCTTTGGGTCTTCTCCTGGATGACATAGATGTGTGTGAATTTGTATTTTGTTTGTGTGTGTTCATTGTTTTGTGTTGTGTTGTCCCTATTCTGGCTCTGTCTTGAATCACCCCCCCCCCAAAAAAAAAATATATATATATATATATATATATATATACCGGTATATATATATATATATATATAGGAAAAGGGGGGATTGCAGCCTGATAATATAGATTGATAGATATACAATGCTCACTCTTCATTTGCATTATATTTAATTTACCCTTGCAGTCATATATCAACTTAGTGTATGTTATGCTAGCTACAATTGTATTCAGCCTAGTAAGTACCCTTGGGATTCACAGACATAATCTTTATCGGCAATCTAAAACTAATATAACTTATATAAGTGGGTGACCAGTTACACGTCAAGATGGTTGCCAGTATAGCCCTGGGAGCCATTAAGGGAGGTCACTGGCATTTTTTTATCTTTCTCTCTTTTTTCTCTCTTTCCCTGATGTGACGCTTCTGCATAGTAACCACGTGCGGGCATGCGCGCGCGTCGGCTGCCCAGCCATTTAGAAACCGGCTGGTGGTAGCCGGCCGGTAGGCTTTCCCTTAGTATATATCCTACGACAATGTAACTAATGTCTGGGATATTCTTATGTTGTTTCACAGCTTGAAGCTGCCCTTATTCTTAACCAACGCATCTTAGTATATTTTATTCTCGATAGTTGATTGTTTCATTATAATATATAAGATGTAAGTCTAGTGAGAGTGGGAGGAGACGAGCGGGAGAGAGAGACCGGCTTGGGGACGTTGTTTCGCGCGGAGAGTCCAGCTTGGGACGAGCCTGAAGCGTTGCCACATGCATTTGATTGCAACGTTAGGCTTAGTTTCGACTCACGCACGGGGTAGAGGATTTTGACCAGGCAACGGTGTTGAGTGTTGCCAAGCCTGGGATTTATTCTGCATGCCTAGGGCGGGGTCCAGACAGATCCAAGACTCGGAGCTCACCTCATTGTCGTACCCTTCGGACCCCCTTGATATCTATCCCTCTCAACCCCACTTAGAAACGTTCTCTCTTACTTTGTATACCTTCTTTCCACTACTTCACCAATCTATTTAATTATCCCATCCCCTTGATAGACCTTATATCTATTATTGTATTAACGACGAGCTCTCAGATAACTAGATAGGATTTAGGGCCTTATGCAGTGATGAAATTGTTAATGAGACCTAGGAAGCTTTTTTGTTGTCTCATATTTGGTGGTTTCATGCTTGCTAGTGTGTTCTTGTGTCAGGTTAGCAGGGGCTAGACCGGAGGGGAGGCTTTTTGCGATCCTTTAAGTAAAGTCTGCTGGTGCGAGTCCCGTGGACCCGCACGACTTTACTAGGATACCCGTGGGAGTCTGGGGGCATTTTCTTGTCTGTGTCCCTGTGTGTCTAGTGTTGTGTTGTGTGAGGGCCCTTGCCTAGTCCACTCAGCACTGCGCTAGCACGTCTTGCTTTTGTTTTAGGGTCGCCAGGAGAGAGTCAGATACTTGGGATCTGAGTCTCTCAAGAGAGCACCCTTTCAATTAGAGTAATTTGGCACACAGACTTGGGAACGTCCCTAGGCTAGAGCAGGTGGCTCAGCCCGGGTATCCGAAGCCTATATTCTTCCGGCTAGACCTCTGCCACCTGGCAGATTAACAGCTAGGGGTTTATTATCTCTGTATGCTTGTTATTGTGCCACAGTTTACCGTTTTTGTGAGCATTGTGAGTCAGGGTGTGGCTTAGAGAGTCTGTCCGAGCAGGCTTGCCTGACTAAGAGTGAGAAGCACACCTGTATGTGGTTATGTTGCGAGTTGCTGTATTTATTTAATTATACCTATGCCATTATACACTGTATGTCCAATCACTAGTATTTATTCCTGCTTATGAGTTAAGAGTTCTCTAAATCCGTAACGTACTTTCTTTGCTAAGCATCAGATCCTACAGTAGCCGCATGCAGTTTAGAAACCCGCATCTTGTCTACCTGTACGATGTTTTGAGGACTGTTTGCTTTCACCTTCTTTCACGCAGGGGTGATTAGTTGTACTAATTAACGTAACGTTAAATGTACTTTCTTCTAGTTTGTTATTAAATTATTTCTGCAATTTAATTCCGTTATCTATCTTTTCCTTGAAGCTTTAAGTCAACTTAATTGTGTGATCTTTTATATAGCCTGCTGACAATCAGCAGTCTATAGTGCGTGCACCCTGTAACCGAGTCATAGGATACCTCGTTGTCCAGGCAGGACTCTTGACGGTTTAGGGTGGTTTGTTGCCTGGGTTTATAGATAAGGGTTGGATCTAGCGTTTTCCGTTGTTGCTTGTTGCCGCATACCTAGTCCAATAGAAAGAGCCCAGTGTTTATATATCCCAGGACGTAACACTGACTTGTATCCATTCGGCCCCATTCAGCCAACTGTTTTAAGACGTTTATCCCCATCCAGGTGTTGATATCTTCCTGGCGAGCGATAGCGAGCCAGCATTGTATGGAGAAATCCGGCTTTGTCGGAGAAATTTTTCTATCGAAAAATGTACAAATTTAGCTTGCTATCAAAACAAAAATATATATATGCTGGCTCGCTACCGCTCGCCAGGAACATATTGACACCTGTATGGGGATAAACGTCTTAAAACTGTAGGCTGAATGGGGCCGAAAGGATACAAGCCAAAGAGAGAGGGAGAGAAAGAGAACAAAGCGAGGTGGGCTCCCTTTTAAGGACATAAAGCTCTGTAGTTGGAAGAATGTACTGCTTCCAATAATCTGACATAGTCCCTGGAGGTGGTCATGTGGTGCTGGAGCCAAAGATTTCCACATTAACTGCTGGGTTATAGCTGGGGGTTGCCCTCTCTGTTTCCTCAACTACAATTGGGTGACCAAGGACCATATGTGCATGCATACTTGAAATGTGTGCCTGTATGTAAGCTTTCTACAACAATGTATTGATTTTCTAGAGAATATTGAGCCGATCCTCTGCTAAAATGTGTTCCTCGCCTGGTTAACATAGGAGGTAGTCTCCTGCCTTGGATAGTGAACATACGAAGATTTAATTTATCAAAACTGCCAATGAGTCTATGATTAATATAAATATACAATAATTATATAAACATTTATTTACTTATATGTTTAACATTTGCATGTCTAAACTATTGAGAAACATACCGTACTTCAAGTTTCAGATTATCAACTAGTATAATACATCAAGTTCAAAGGTGTCCATTATTAACAAGCCACCAAGTGTATATATTTTAGGGACTCTCTCAAAACACATGGCTGTTTTTTTTGTTTTTTTCCTAAAGCACAGAAAACTTTATCATCAAATCTACCCATCCCAATATCATATCGACTATCTTTTTCCAAGTAGTAAAAACAATCACCTATCAAAAGATATCCAAATCTACCACCAGTCTCCAACGCAGATTTTTCGGTGTGAAAGGCATATTACTAGGATCGAATTCCATATCCCACTGGTAAAATGGTAAAATCCAGTAATAACGGCTTTAGGCCATAACCTTAAACCTTGCAAAGGTGACAACCTTTGTGTGAATGGGCTGAATAACCATAAATATGTCCTTACCTTTAGAAACTGGGAATGCTAAACATGCAGGCTACAGTCTTTAAGCAACGCTCATTCTTGTAGCACTCGTTCAATACAATTCCCACACATTAAAGAATGCAAAAACTGTGTGATGTAATTTAAGATTTGTTGTGAGGTGATACCATCATATATTATTGCAAACAGACAAGGTGCTCTATCTACTTCAGCCAAAAGTTTTACCAGGTAATTTTGATAACACATACTGTTTAGCGAATCTAAAACCTATTTCTCGTGAGGGCGGTGAACGGATGGAAAACAACTGTGTGCCTGTACAGTTGCCTGCACAAGTAAATAGCACACTACTTCGTGAATAATTTGCGTTATTGATTGAGGGAAAACACTGACTCAGACCTCCTGACCTAAAACAACATTTCAAAGTATTACATCTTCGTTTCAGAATGGTTCAATAGCATTTGCAAAACTTATCACTGTAGGCGATTATGCTCTCTGACATGGCGCAACAAAGAACTGTATTTCTCCACAATATTTTGTATTCTATGTGTGCTATGTACTTTCCTATAATAACAATTACAACCTACCTTTAAGGGGAGTTTTTTTTCTGGACCCCATTCTTGCTCATGTTTAGCCCCATTAGGTTTGAAATGTTAAGACTATCATCCCCTTAGTTTGCCGATTTTAAAGCCTTTCGCCTGCCTTTTCCTTACTTACCTTTCAGTTCAATCTCTAACATTCTGGGAAGTATTATGTCTGAAGGCCAGGCAGACACAATCATAAGGTACAGAGTAATTAACAAACAATTATCTAGGCTTTGAAGCAGGGCATTGAGGACAAATTATAAACTAATATATTATTAAGACAAATTTCTCACATAAATTGTTACATGTTCTCCCTTTAACCCTCTCGCATCTATAGGATGCGATCGAGTCATAACGCCACCCCTCCAAGAGTGCTCGTATGACGCAATCGCGTCATAATGCCACCTGTAAGTTAGAAATATTCGCCAAAAATAAGTTTATGACTCGATTTTTACTCAATTTGGACTGGTAAGTTAGGCATCAGTAAGTTACAAAAGGAAGTATCTAGCAACCCCATAGCGTCCCTCTCTGAGGAGCGCGGGCCTCTGTAAAGTCAGTAGTTTCCTGGCCCCCAGACTGTGAGGTAGGGTCCCGGCCCTTTAAATTCTGGGCTCCCTCCCTCTGGCCCACCATGCCTAGCTATAGGCAGGCAATTATGGATTATTCATCTACCCAGTGAAAGTGTTAGTGAATAATTCGAACTATATATGTATATAAGATGTTACTTGTGACTTTGGTGACTGAGGGGAGTGAATCTTGGTTAACCCCTTGAGTATTGATGCAGTTTTGTCTAGGTATCATTGATGACTTTACACTATTTTTTGCTTGAAAGACAAATATAATTATCAATAAATAGTGCCTACGAAATAAATACATTATAATCACGAAGATGTCACAGGAATGCTTACAGGAAGTATGGTAAGTACTCTATGGAATTTTAGTTATATTACAGTATATTATTATATATATATATATATTATATATAGCCTATATACAGTATATAACAGCCCCAAGGTCCCGAGCAAGCCCAAGGCCCATAATCGAGTATTTATATTATTATTATATTTTGTATTTTATTTAAATATTTATATATTTGATTTATTCGTTTTTATTTATTTTATTTTATTTATTTCATTGTATTTATGTTTATTTTATTTATTTTATATATATATACCGTATATATTGTTTTGTTATTCCTGTTCCCAGGGTGTCTAGCAGATCAGCCCCAAGGTCCTGAGCAAGCCAAGGCCATAATCGAGTATTTATATTATTATTATATTTTGATTTTATTATTTATTTTATTTATGTAATATATATATATATATATATATATATATATATATATATATATATATATATATATATATATATATATATACCCGGTATATATATATTTTTGTTTCTTTATTATTCCTGTTCCCAGGCTGTCTAGCGGATCAGCCCCAAGGTCCCGAGCAAGCCCAAGGCCCATAATCGAGTATTTATATTATTATTATATTTTTTATTGTATTTATTTTATTTATTTTATTTATATATACAGTATAATATATAATATATATATATATATATATATATATATATATATATATATATATATACGTATATACCCGGTATATACTGTATATATATATTTTTTCTTTATTATTCCTGTTCCCCAGGCTGTCTAGCGGATCAGCCCCAAGGTCCGAGCAAGCCCAAGGCCCATAATCGAGTATTTGTATTATTATTATATTGTATTGTATTGTATTTATTTTATTATTTTATTTATATATACAGTATATATATATATATATAATATATATATATATATATATATATATATATATATATATATATACCCGGTATATATATATATATTTGTCTTTCTTTTTTATTCCTCTTCCCCAGGGTGTCTAGCGGATCAGCCCCAAGGTCCCGAGCAAGCCCAAGGCCCATAATCGAGTATTTATATTATTATTAAATTTTTATTTTATTTATATATTTATTTATTTGATTTGATTTATTTAATTTTATTTATATTTTTATTTCATTTATTTTATATATATATATATATATATATATATATATATATATATATATATATATATATATATATATATATATATATATATATATATATATTATATTTATATATTTATATAAATGTTGTACATTGTGGCAAAGATATACAACTGTATAAACATTCTCATATATTTACATAACAATAACAATGCATGGAAACAATTGCGCATAGCTCGCGAACCAATAACGCTATATTATTTTTGTTTTCACCATTAGAAAGAGCATAATTTTCCAATGACGGTGATATAAACAGTTATATACGTATCCGAGCAAATAAACCAATGCCGAGGTAGGGAACAGCTCGGAACCCGGCTAGCATTGGAGGAAAAGAGACGGGTGAAGCGTAAATATTCGCATTTTGGCTCTTCATTTCAAATATTCATAGCGCAAAAAGTATTTGTCCTAGGAACTTCTAGTTTGTTTTATACTCATCAGCATTATTTGCCGTATTCATACAGCTTAAATTTAAAACCATACACTTCGTAGCGACGAAATAAATCGAAAATGTTATAAACCATATTTTTTTTTTTTTTTTCGGTCACTGCATGGAAACAATTGCGCATAGCTCGCGAACCAATTACGCTATATTATTTTTGTTTTCACCATTGGAAAGAGCACAATTTTTCGATTCTGGTGATATATACAGTTATATACGTATCTGAGCAAATAACGCAACCACGAGGTGGGGAACAGCTCGGAACCCGGCTAGCATCGCCGGAACAGAGATGGGTGAAGCATAAATATTCGCATTTTGGCTCTTCATTTCAAATATTCATAGCGCAAAAAGTATTTGTCCTAGGAACTTCTAGTTTGTTTTATACTCATCAGCATTATTTGCCGTATTCATACAGCCTAAATTTAAAACCATACACTTCGAAGCAACGAAATAAATCGAAAATTTTATAAACCATATCAATCAAAAAAAAAAAAAATAATAATTCGGTCACTGCTTGAGAACTATTGAAGATAAACAATTTCTGTTTTCAGATTTGGAAAGAGGAGAAAAAATACTATTATTTGAGCAAAAAATAATATATGGTCATCACTCACAATTTAGAGCTAGGACGGTGTGAAGACAATTGCATGGGAAATAATTGTATTCCGGACTCATTTACACTTTAATATTTCGATTTATTTACATTTTGTTTTGTTTTATCATGTACTATAAATATTCCTCTTTCCATTGACATATTATACATCACAATAAACAGCATTCTGGTGGATGAAAATACAGAAAAACACAAGGCTTCGAAAACTCGCCCAGCCTGAAATTTCCTGGCAAATTAGAGAAGGTCTTACCGTAAGTTAGATAATTAAGTTGCTGGATGCGGGAGGGTTAATATATTTTTCTTTCCAACTTTCTCTCTCTCTCTCTCTCTCTCTCTCTCTCTCTCTCTCTCTCTCTCTCTCGTGTTTACGAAAGGCCTATTCCATCGCTTGATAGAACAAATTTATGATCAAATTATCCGCAGCGAAGCATGGACGTTGGTGGATAGACTCAGACCAAGAGTGTGAGGGGTGGAAATTAGTTACTTAAGAAGTGCGTGCAGAGTTACATGGAGGGATAGACAGACAAATGAGGAAGTAAGAAGGAGGTGTGGTGTGGAGGTAGATGTGCTGGAAAGTGTGAAAAGGAGCACCTTGAGATGGTTCGACCAAATGGAACGTATGGAAAGCGAGAGAATGACTAAGAGGGTGTACGAGAGTGAGGTGGAAGGACAGAGAGGGAGAGGTAAACCGAAAGATAGGTGGAAGGATAGAGTGAGGAAGTATATGGATGAAGGCGGTGCTGGTTGGGAGGAGGGGCGTCAACTGACTGGGGACAAAGGTGCATGGGGGCGGTTCGTTCGTAGCCACCCCTTCGGGGATCACGGCGTCAGGCAACAGATAGATAGATAGAGAGATCCGCAGCAACGGCACGCTATCTGGGAGCACTGATTTGTATATGAGAGTAGGAGGGGAAGTGGGTGAGTGTTTGCCTGAGAATACAAGGAGTTAAGAACAAACATCAATAAACTAAGTAATCACTGAGATGTAAAATTGTAATGCAAAATTCAAATAATCAGAGGTACTGTACACCCTAAAAGCTGTTCATTAACCTATGAGCGCACTATGATTAACCTGCTTTTAAGGGGACGTTATTGTTTCCTCTGGACCCCCTTCTCCCTCATATTTATCTCCACAAGTTTTCAGATTTTATGACGTTCGGCCCATTAGTTTGGGCCGAGGGGAGGTAGTGGCTACGAGGTTAAGAAGGTGAAAAGTTGCATGAGGAAAACACCGACTCGGTCAATTGTTTAGAGGGCGTGTTTCAAAGTATTTCCTCAGTATGTCAGATTGTTGAAGACAACTTGTACTAAAATTGGTCTCAGATTGAATCCCAGCTAATCTCTTTCAGACATACCAGGTTTCGAATCAATAAACTCAGGTTAATAGTCCAATACCTTAAAGTTATCATGTAGTAGTATTATAGCAGCGAATGCGTCTGTATTTTAGTTTCAGTATTCCACAGACACTCCTTATAAACACATACCCTTCTTATAGTCAACAGACATTAGTCGTTTTTTTTTTTTTTTTTTGCTTTGTTATATACGTTTGTGTATAAATTTTAGTTTATTAATTGACAGTAACTTAACATGTCCCCATTAGGATTACTTACCTATTGCGAAGATTTGCTCGCGAAATATATGTTTTTAATTGTGAAGCTTAGCATTAATAAATATGATGCTGATAATCGGTCAAGTTTTATAAGTTACCACAAGTATCAAAAAATCAGTAGCTAAGGGATAACATTTTCCGCCAGGTGAAAAACAAAATCAATATTATAGCCTTGTATAATGAACCCTGAACTCGATAGTTACGGAGATCATCAGTGACAATTTGATTGGAGGCGTGTGTATGAATGATTACTGTCCGGCCATCAACTCCATTTGTTTGTTTATATGAACCTCTGAATTCCCAGTTGCAGGTTCGGTAAAGTCTTAGACCTGGAGTTAAACAGAAATTAGCAGAAACAGATAAATTAAAGGATATAAAGTATTTTTAGATATAGCAAAAAAGGCTGTGTTCGTATAACTAAGGTAACCTACTGTATGTCGAAAAGAAATGAAATAATTTAACGAGAAAGAGAGAGAGAGAGAGAGAGAGAAAGAGATTAGTGACATTACCCTGATCAAACACCTATTAACCCTTAAACGATAACCCAGCTCTAATAATAGCCCATGTCCCCATTCAACGTCGTTTGCGTCGTTTGCGTTAAATAGTTATGTAGGCTGTATGTGTGTTGTAGGTTCATGACATGCTGGGGTAATTACGGGAATTTAAGTCATGAACATAAATACTCTTACTATTCATTTGTCTATTCAGTATTATACATATAACTACACATTTATATATTCATCATTATACGTATCACTTTACATTTATCTGTTCATATCCATACACAAATACACATATCCAGAGATCTAGTTATACAACTCACTACATACTGTATATTATATAATTTAATTCATTGTATACACTTTGTGTATTCATTTATCTGTACATTAAGGGGAGGCTGACCCTTCATTTGACCCAGAAGCCAAAACGTCATGATTTTGTTTTTGTTTTGTCTAAAGTGCTTCTTTTAACATAGGAGAATAACATAGGAGGGCAAAAACACCCATATCGCATCCCTAAACCCCCCTCCCACCAAATTTGACCCACCCAGCCCAAACCATTTTTGTTTTTGTATTTTGTCTAAAATGCTTCTTTCAACAATTGAGAATATCATATGAGGGCATAAACACCCATATGACATCCCTAACACCCCCCCCCCCCCCCCCCCCCCCCCCCCCCCCCTAACACCCCAATATAATACATATATATATGATAATTCACCCATTTGCACAACCCATAGGCCTAAATTATAGTATACCATAAAATCTCTGGCTACTATCGTTTTCTCTTACAACTACATTGTAGAAAACGTGATTTTTGGAGTATCTACACCATTTATCGCGAACAAAATTGAGACAATATACCTTTTTCTTTCGTCTGTGATTTTCAGAAATCATTTATTGGTAACTTCAAATTGAAACTACTAAAATGTACATTGCTCTGCTTCGTTCCCCTTCTACACACTATATATGGGACTATATGGCACCTGTTTGGTGTGCTCAAACTGGCCGCTCCTCTGATTTGTTCCCTGAATCGACCTATTTTATGTCGAATATTGCGCCACAAGCGTATAATCCGTATATATTTATATTATATTTTGTTTTCAGCATTTTCAATTATTCAATATGGGAAAGCGAGCACGCTAAGTTGTAGGTGATGATTGTAGGATACGCCATAACAAAATTGCGGGAAATTTGAATGATTTTTCGATGTTTTGAATATTTTTACATATAATGCGATGAAATTTGCATGCGTGCGCGCGCACATAGAGTGATGAATTTTTCAGCGAGTCTTAGCATTTCCATTGGTATTAACACCTAACGAGCGGCCTAGGCGGTAAATAATATGTAGCCACCAGCGGGGTGTTTTTACCCAAAATAGGGCTGTTTACGTGATCATTTTCACGCCTAAATAAGACCCAGAGCGTAAAACAAGTATCTATCCCTGAAAGGGCATAAACAGAGCTTTCCAATGACACCACAACGATCCTTGTATGACCGCTAGTTTCTTGCAACAACCGCGCAACACGAGTGCAAAAACCATGTAATTCGGTACTTTCCCCATACATTTCACTATGTAGCGAGTGTGAGAGGGTGGAGGAGGGTGGGATTCATGTCAGTTGATCCACCGCGGTGGTCTGGAGCAGTCATACGCTCGCTACTCTCCTGCCACCACTTGTCTCTCTCTCTCAGCAACATTACGTGCTGAAATTGCCACACGACTTATGGTGTGAGCCGCCACATAGTCCAAATTTCTTTCACTCGACATATGATGCGCGCCGCCAGTTAAGGGTTAAAATGGTATAATGCCAGAAACAAAATCTCTTATACAGGGTGAATTGGGGGTGTAAAGGTCAGCCTCCCCTTAAGCTGTACTTCTCTTTATCCAGCTATATCTATACATTTTCCCATGCCCATATTTATGTATAAGAATAAATATTGTTCTATGCATCTTCTCCATTATTCATGTTTACAGTACTCTCTTTTAACAACTATTTATCTATCTCTTTATTTACGGTTCTCTTCATAGCTGTACTAGCTTTATTATCTAGCCTTGAATGTAATCCACTTAGATACAGCACTACATTCATATTCATACCATATCCAAGTATATGCATCTCTCTCTCTCTCTTTCAAACAGAATATAGTAGAGAGAAGCCCGGCCCGTGGTTTATGGAAATGGAAATTAACGTATCGGGAAAGCCACCTTTTTTTAGTACCAGCAATTCAGTATGCGGTTTATGTACTATCGGCAAACCAATGATTCATGCTTTACTGGCCTGGTTTTACGTACAGTTGCGGTGAAAAATCGCGCTATGCCTTTACAAATTTAATTATACTACATTTATCTCTGGTGTTATAACTGTAAGTGCCTCTAGAAGCCCCTCCATAGTGCTTCTTATAATCAAGCTTTGTTTATTTTTGTTAACCCCTTCTGTGCCGGCGACGTCTATTTTCTTTATTCTGGCTACTATTGGAAAATTGTATTCAGTTTAAAACGGGCCTCCAGCAACTAACAGGCTTTAAACTATCTCACTTAATCATTTTTGCTACCATAAATCCTTTTTAGACTGCACAAAATCGTCTAAATATAGCTAAAATATACTTATAAAGACGTCACCGGTACAGAAAATGTTTTTATTCCAACTGACGATCATTTGAATTTCTTAGTAACTATTTGTTTTATACTTATCCCATACAGTACCGGTGACATCCTTTTCAATATATTCTGGCAACTATTAGACGATTATAATGAGCATAGGAAGAATGTCTACCAATTAAAAGGCTACATACTATCTCAATAAATTCCATTAGCTACCATATATCCTTCCTAAGCTTCATAAAATCGTCTAAATGGAGCTAGAATAAAATTAGAAAGACGTCGCCGGACCAGAAGGGGTTAAAGAAAGTATATGGAACTACTATATGTAACTACTTCATATTATTCTCAAGTTTTCATGATTAAAACACATTAAACTACAAATCTTCAAAAGAGCCAAGTAATCAAGAAGGAATCAGGGCAGTTTACCGTAATTTTGAAGTAAACAGAGTATAGTGGTTTGTGCTCCATTTGTATTATCGGATAATTAACATCCAAGAACTTGCAAAATAATATATTTGTTTGTATTACTGATGGTTTACGATTATCTGCAATCATTTTAAAATGGAGACGGAGAGGTAAGACCCATTTCTTATCGATACATCTTCATTTCTTTTCACTTGTTTCTCATTTCTGCAGAGTTTTTTTTTCTGCTAGCATTTTACTCTTACTTTCTCTCTTTTCTATCATATTATTTACTGTTTGTCGTTCATTGCGCTGTTATATTTCTCTTATATTCCATTCTGTATTTACTTATTTGCTATGCCCTTCTTGTTCCTCTTTCTCTCATCTCTATTTCTTCCATTCTCCTCCATCTCCGCCACCTCTCCTGTTCTTTGTTCTCACATTTTTCTCCATCTTTGATCTTCGTGTTCTCCTATTTGCTTACCTTTTCTCTTCTTTTTTCTTTTTCTGTCAATGTTATCACAGTGACTCTCAATCACGGTTTCACCTCACTTGTTCGCTTTCATAGTCTACATTCGTTCATTAAATTTGCCACGTATGCTTTATACTAGGTTGTCCTGGTTCATATTTTCACGTTCATTTCTTTTCTCCAATCTCCTCCAATCGATTTTGCTTCCACTATTTTTTTCTTATCTCTTTATTCTCTCCTGTATTTCTTTCTTTCTCACTTTCATCTCACAAACTGTACACTCGATCGCAGTCTCTCTCGCTTGTCTGCATAACAACTTTCCTTCACCTTCCTTCTTTTATCTCCTTATGTTGCCTTCCTTCTTCTTTTCCTTTATTCCTTCCTTCTTTGTCATTCCTTCTTATTTTCCTCTGCTCCTTCCTCCTTTCTCTTCCGTTCCTGTATTCCCTGCTCTTTGTTCCCCTTCGGTCTCCTTCCATTTTTCTATTCCTTCCTCCTTCTGTCTCCTTTCCATTTCTTCTCTACCTATATTCCTTCCTCTAATTTCCGGTCTCTTCCTTGTCAACACAGCGTAAGCAGAGTGGTATCGCCCCTCTGTATACGGGTACACTGTCGGGCGAAATGTTTGTCGTCGTCGTCGTCCGTCTGTCTGTCCGCAAACTCCTCCTAGACCTTTGGATGGATTTTCACCAAACTTCACACGAACATTTGGTTGATCAATGCGATGGCCAGTCATTTTTTAATGCAGTCTTTCCGTTTTCTTTTGCCTAGCTTCTCAATGCCATCAGCTATATATATATATATATATATATATATAATTATATATATATATATATATATATATATATATATATATATATATATATATATATATATATATATATATATATATATATATATATATCATATCACCATTGTAGTTTGATTTCGCCAATTTTTATTCTTTCGTCTGAACTTTTTGCCTTATCTTTGCCTTCATGTCTTCTTGTCAATACTATAACACTCCCAGTCGTGCTCTCACCCCACATGTCTTCATCACAACTTTACAGGTGTATTCTGGTCTTGTCTTACTTGTTTCCTTGCTCTTGTATTTGTATTTGTCATCCATTTCCTTATTTTTTCCCTTCTCTTCCTTCTTTTTTCAATTCCTTTCCTTTCTAATCTATGAATCCCCTTTTCAAGTTTGTGTTTATTGTTTGCCTTCCTTTGTCGATTGTAACACACTCACTCACTTATTTACTGTACATCACAACTGTACAGATGTTCATACCTTCATTTGTTTTATTAATATTGTTTTCTTCATTATTTTGTATATGCCTTGTGTTTTCTTTGTTTCCTATTTACCTTTGACTTCCCTTCTTCCATTTATGTTATTCGTTGTTTCCTTCCCAATGTTCTTCCTATTTTATTTGTTTGTTTACTCTCTCACTGTTAGCATCCTCTCTCGCCCTCAGTCCAACCTCACATATCCTCATTACCACATCTGAGGGGTTTTATTTGACTTATGGGGAAGGCTTTGTATTTGTTTTCTTTCTGGAATCCCTTAGGTGTAGCTCCATTAGTTTTGAGATGGTAAAACGTTTGCCGCATTAGTTTGGCGATTTAGAAGACCTTTCGTCCTATTTGTTGGCCAATACCAAGACCTTTCGTGTCATTTAGCTGTCGATTTTTTTGCTGGCCAGCGATAGCGAGCTTGTGATCCAGGACAATAGTGCAGATTTATCTCAAAGGGTTGTCTTGTGGGTGTTTATCTTAATGTTGATAGAAAATACAATACAAAATATAAGCTTAATATTTGTCTTCTTACATTTTCCATACTTGTCTTTCTTCCTCACTCACCTATTCTGTATTACTCATGTGTCCATGTTTCCATAACTTTCACTTCAGGTGGTGTCACACGAGCATTTTATTCGTCAATGTATGCGTGCAATTGCAGTCTAGCAGCTTCGAAATGTAGGTTTTATCAGATTAGCACCAACTAACATAATCTACCTTCAATCTAGTTTCCGACTCCAATGAGAAAGAGCCTCAAAATATTGCGAGGACAAAACTTCTTCATCGAAAAAAGCCTGATAAAGTTCTCGTGTGACACTAGATTCGATTGCTTGTCACTTCCCTTGTTTTTGTATATGTTTTGTCGTGTCTTCCTTTCACTTTTACAAAGCTATTTTAATTGTAACTGCACTACTTTTTTCCTTCCTTTCCTTTCCTTCATCCATGTATTCTTTCTGCAAGGCTCAAGTTTATATTTTATATTTTGTTATAACTGCATTATGCTATGTTTTCGCATCATCGTCTATACCCTCTCTCTGTTTCTCTTCACCCGCATAGCTTAGGTTTTATTATTGTATGCATCTATCACTCAGTTAGGTTTCCTTCTTTTATTCATCTGTCAGTCAGTTCTAACCTTCTTATTCCATGTGTTTTCCTTCCGTATTGATTTTCATACTCCTTTTCGCCTCTCCCCTTTCTTCCTCTCATTTGTTCCAACCTTTTTATTATTTTGTTGTCAAAGTTATCACACTTTCGATGTCGGTCCCGTCTGGCTTGCCTTCCTTACGTCTGCAAAGGTATTTTATTTTATTTCATGATTTCCGTCTTTCTTCAGGACATATTGCTTTCTTTATTTTGTTTACTTCCATATTCTTCGTTTGTTTCCTCTTTCCCTCTGTTTTTCCTTTCTTCGTGTACGTTGTTTCCTCCTTATTTAGTTCCTATTTTACTATTTCTCTTTTCCATTTTGTCACTCAATTATCATCGTATCATTCTCGGTCTCGCTGGCACCTCACTTATCTTTGTTACACGTTTATTCGTGATTTCCTTTACTTAATTTTCGTCTTCTCTTCCATTTTCGTTACTTGTTTGTCCTCCTGTCTCACCTTAGATATTAGTGTTGTCTTCACTTCCTATCCCTTATCACTTAACCCCTTCTGTACCCGCGACGTTTTTTTTAATTTTATTATATATATATATATATATACTGTATATATATATAGACAATTTTATGCAGCTTATCTGTGGTAGTTATAAGGGTTGGTTGAGGTAGTTTGAAGCCTTATTATTGTTAGAGGTCCTTCCTAAGCAGAATAATATCGTATAATAATTGCCAAAATAATATGAAAAAGACGTCCCTGGTACTGGATGGGTTAACTTGTTCTCCTATCTCTGTCTTCGCATCTTCTTATACATTGTTTCTCACTTATCTTCGCTATAACTTTCGAGGTACACTCAAGCGAAAAGATGGCGACTCACCCACTTTAAATCAGCATCGAAGGCAAACGATAATACTTGTTAATACATATTTGCTATGCAGATGCTGCAGAGCTTGGCTTCGAATGGTTAAGGGAGCCCACCTCGCTTTTATTCTCTTTCTCTCCTTTTCTCTCTTTCCCTGGCTTGTATCCATTCGGCCCCATTCAGCCAACTGTTTTAAGACGTTTATCCCCATCCAGATGTCGATTTCTTCCTGGCGAGCGATAGCGAGCCAGCATTGTATGGAGAAATCTGGCTTCGCCGGAGACATTTTTCTATCGAAAAATGCACAAATTTAGCTTGCTGTCAAAACAAAAATATACATATGCTGGCTCGCTACCGCTCGCCAGGAAAATATTGACACCTGGACGGGGTTAAATATCTTAAAACAGTAGGCTGAATGGGGCCAAATGGATATAAGTCAGAGAAAGAGAGAAAAGAAGAGAAGGAGAAAAAAAACAGTTACCCCCCTTAAAGATGAAATTGGTGTGACTTTATATACGCTGAGAACTGTATCGTTTTCGCTACTTGCTATTTACTCCTTTCTTGCTGTATTGCTTGTGTTCACGTTATTATATTTTCCTCTCACTTCCTTTCGGTTTTTTAATGTGCTTGCATATGAATTAATAACTAGCACGCTCGATCGGGATTTCATATCACTTATCTTCATTACTTCACAGATGTCTATATATATTATATATTTCTTGTTTAACTAGTATTTTGTGTGTAAGTCCTTGCTTCCTTTTTATTCATCTCTATCCTTCTATTTGTCACTTCCGTCCTTCTTTTCTTCTCATCCTTTGGTTTTATTTTAATATATATTTGTCTTCTTTCCTTTATCTATATTATCACTCTCGCCACTCGAAGTCCCACCTCCCTTATCGCCATAATAAGTTCACTGGCGCCTGCCGTTGCTTCATCTTTGCTTGCTGCCTTCAGAACATTCTACATTCTATTTAATATTTTTTTTATTGACGATTTGATGTTCTCTTTCCTTCATTTCGATCATTTCATCTGGTTATCTTTCGTTTTTGCATGTTCGTGGTTTCCTTTTTACTTGCGTTTTTTTTTTTTTTTTTTCCACTATGTCAATGTTATCACACTCCGGTCGTGGTCCCACCTCACTTATCACGACAACTGATAGATAGGGTTTTTTCCGTCATTGTTTTCCTTCCAGGAGGCAATTGTTTTCTATCGCTCGTTCTCTCTTAACGCTTTCCTTTCTTTCTCTTTACTTTCTCGTTGCTCCCTTTGTTCTTATATTACTCTCACGTCTGTCAGTTCTATCTTATTCTGTATTCCTTTCTTCTTACGTCTCATACTTCATACCCATTTTTTGTTTACTCTTCTTTTTGTTTTGTTTTTCATCTATTATTCGTCTGGCCATTCTCTCTTTTCTCTCAATTGTAACACTCTCTCTCTCCTGGTCCCATCTCGTTTATCTTCAGGACAACTTCAGAGGCGTCTTCTTTTCCTCCATTCGTTCCCTCCTCTTTGTTTTCCTCTTGTATCTCCTCTTCCTTACTCGCTATTTTCTTCTCTCTTTATTACCTATCTCAGTTTACTTATTTGTGTTCGTTACTATGGTTCTTTCATATCTCTTCGATTGTCCTCATTCCTTAGGACTTCATAGATTTTGTATATGCATTTATTATTTCCTTCAATTTCCCTCCTTCTAGCCTCTTTCCAAGTTCTTATTTCTTATATCTTGTTTCCTATTCCATGTTCCTCACCTTTAGTTAGTTTCTTGCTTTGTCCTTTCACTTTTTCTCCTCTCTTTTTCTCCAGTTAATCGCAAAATCTTCGTCTTCCAACCTACTGGCATTTTTCTCTCTTTCAGATTTTCTATTTTTCTTAGTTCTCCTTTCCTTTCTTCCTTCATTTTCATTGTTATCACGCTCTCGATGTTCTTAATATTTGCTATTAGTTGCCGTTATTGTCTTCTTTCCTATACACTAATAATGTTGTCCTCACGTTTTCCTTAAAGTTGTCTTGTTTATAATAGTTACTTTGACGTTTGCTTCACTTCTTCATTTATTTTTTGAGTTGCTTTCTCTTTTCTTCACTTCTACTATATCATTATACTGTTTTTCTTTTTATTTAACTACCTATTTTTCGTTCGTGCTTCTCTCACTCATCATTTCTTGCCCTCCTATGCTCTCAACTTTATCACACTCTCGGTCTCACCTCACTTCTCTTCATTACAACTTCCGAGATGTATTCATTTACTTCATTCCTTCCTTCTGATTCCTCCATTTCCTTCTTCGTTCCTCGCTTTTTCTTTCTCGTACTTCATTTATTCATGCCTTCGTATTCTTACCTTCATTTTCTTCCCTACCAAATTGACTTTCATTCTTATTCTTCGTTTTCCTCCATCCTTATTTGCTCTTTCCTCCTCATACTTCTTATTGTTTATTTATATTATTTCAATTTCCTTTTTTCGTTACTCATTATCTCCTTTTTATCTATCCGCTTTCCTTCATATTCCTATCTTTCCTTCTTCGTCTTGTTTTTGTGTATTCTTATATTCTCCTTTCTTTCTTATATTCCCTGTTTCTTCTTCGTTATTCGTTATTGTCTTTATTGTCTTACTCCTATCTTGCATTTCTGTTCTTCCTGTGTTATGTGTTTATTTAATTCTATGTTTCTTATCCTTCCCTTCCCTTCATCGTAATTTGCTTTGCCCTCCTTTTAATTTGTTCTTTGTTAATTGCTCTTTCTTTCTCCTACTAAATTCATATACTCATTCCTAGTCTTGCCTTTGCCTATTCGTTACTGGCTTGTATCTCCTCTGTCCTCATTTGTTCATTTGCATTCGTTCCATTTCCCTCTCCGTTACTCGCTCTTCCTACCCTTAGTCAATTCTTTCTTTTTTATTCTTCCTTTTCTTTCTTCATTACTCTCTCTTTCTCTCTCTTCCTCCATGTGTTCTCTATTTTTCTTCCATTTTCTTCTGTGTTGCTCGTTGTTGTCTGAGCTCTCTTCAGTTTTTCTTCTTACTCTGTCCTTCCATACTCGTGTTGTTATTTTCTTCTCTCCTTTGTAGTCATCCATGTCTCTCTTTGATTTGTTTCAGTATTTTACTTAATTTTTGTCTTTTTATAACTTTTGTTTTCCTTCTTCTTTACTCGATATCTTTTTGCATTTACTTCAGTCTTATCTTCTTCTAGCTTCCCTAAAATTCTTTGTTGCTCGTTTTCTTTCGATGATTACTTTATTTTTATTTTCTTATGACCTTCTTTTCATCCTTCTTCCTCTTTTTTTTGCCTGTGCTTATATAATTTTAATCTTCTATAAATCCCTTTCATTTTTCGTTGCTTGTTTAAAATTCTGCGCTTACTTAATTTGTATCTTCTTATAACTTCCTTTTCATTGTTCGTTACTCGTTTTTTCGTATGTGCTTACTTTATTTTGTATTTACTTATAACTTCCTTTTCATGTTTCGTTATTCGTTATGTTCTGTGCTTACTTCATTATGTACGTATTTCTTATATTAGCTTGTCCTTCTGCTCTCCCATTTTCCATTTATATTATTTGTTTGTCTTTTTCTTCCCGTTCTGTCTTCGTTACTCGTTTTGTTTTTGTCTTTTGCTTCATTCGTTCCTCTTCGTGTTTCGCCTTTCCTTCTTCGTTTCTAAATATTCCTTCATTTACTCCATTCCTTCCTTTTCATTTTTTATGTGTGACTAACTTGTTCCCTACTTGTATTTGTTTGTTCGATCTTACTCTTCCTTTTCCTTATTCGTTACTCGCTTTTAACTTCTCTCCCCTTTCTCCTACCATCATCTGTTTCTTACTTATTATCTCTCTGCTTAAACAACTACTTTCTTATTTTCATCTTTCTTTGTCAATGCTATCATACTTGATTATGCTTCTCTAATTTCTTACTTATTATTCGCATTCTTCTTTAACTTCCATGTTCATTGCCTCTTTCTCTTGTATTCCTTTCTACACCTCTTTTACCCTCTTCTCTCTCGCCTCTTCTCCAATTTCAACTCATACTTTATATTTTTAGTTTTTGTTTTCTTTCATTCAATCTGTCGATTTTTATTACACTCTCAGTCTCGGTCCCACCTCACTTATCTTCATTAAAACTTCCGAGGTGTCTTCTTTTCTTCCATTCCGCCTTCCCTGTCTTCGCTTTCCTAGCCTCACTTTCTTCTCCACTTATTGTTTTCCCCCCTTTCTCTCCTCCACATTTTGAATCTTGACTCTTTCATAATTATACATTTACTCTTTCATATTTATTTACTTCCCCTTCCAATAAACTATAGTCCGATCGTTATAATTTGGCCATAAATTATGAACCCTAACCTCTATAACTCAAAAAGGGTTAGAAAAAATGGGCTGTAAATATCCTCACCTATTCCCTGGTTGACTCTTCTCAAATGGTAGAAATATTAGCCCAATTACTTTAGTCGTTTATGAGTTATGGGAGGTTGGGGTCGGGATTTCAGGCCTTCCTATAATGAATGTGGTATAGTATCTTTCTATTGTTCTACCCTTTATTTCTTCGTTTTCTCCATTTGTTATCGTACTTTCTCATCCTATTTTCCCTTTTCTTCTCTCAATGTTATCACACTCTCGGTGATAACCTCACTTATCTTCATTACAACTTCCGAGATGTCTTCTTTTCCTTCATGCTTTCCTCCATTATCTCTTCCCTCTCCCCCTCATAATTGATATTTTGCTTAATTGATTTTCAAAACAGTGATTTATAACGCTCATTTGCCTTATTAATACCATGACTTCCATATCACTGTGACTATTAGACGATGCCATTAAGTTTATAATTGGTTTGTGGGAGTTACAGGATAATTGAGATAGGCCATCATATATTTAGTACTAACAAGAGATAACCAAAGATAATAATACACAAAATACTACATCGCTTGCCAGATCCTTCCTAAGTTGTAGCATAGGAAGTGTTAGTCCCCTTTCCTTTAACCCCTTTAGTTTATCATCTACCTCTACAACTCAAATGGGTAAATACGATCTCAATATACCTTCTTAGTAACACAGAACCTTCTTAAGCTGAATAAAATCATCTAATTTTAGCCAGAATCATAGGTAAACAGACGTCATGGTGGTGAAGTGGTTAATCCCGTTTTCGTTGATCCTCTTATTTGTTTCCCCAGCTCCCAATCTCCCGACCCTGCCACAGAAGAGGGCGGGGGGACATTTCTGACAAGTACCAGATCAAATCCTGGGAGGGGCTTTCGATATGATTTATAGTGTATTCCCTCTTATCTCTGTTTTTGGTTTTATATAATTTTCTTAAGATGGGAGTAATTTATAGGTTCACTTTAATTCCTCCACTTTTGCATTTTCAGATGTGTGTGTGTGTGTTTTTTTTTTTTTTTTTTTTTTTTTAACCGTTAGTCTCTTACCCTCTATCCCTCTTTTCCCCTCTGCTCCCAATATCCCCCCCCCCCCCCTGCCACATGAGAGGGCAGGAGAACCTCTCTGACAGGCACTAGATCGAATCCTATGATTTATAGTTTTTTGTTATATTTGTCCCTTTCCTGATATTTTCGTTTATTCTTGTAGATCTACTCCAGGCGCCTAATTAGATGTTCGTGATTCAATGCAGACATCTATATGTATATATAAGTTATGGTTAAGGTGTCTACAAATCTGTGTGTGATAACCCAGGTTCGAATCCAGGTGGATAACATATATGCTTTCATTAATTTCATTGGAGGTGTTTGTGAACATTTGGTGTGGTGAAATTAATACAAATAGATTACTTGTTCCCAGAGGTATTTATGACTTCCTTCCCCTTTCTGCGACGTCTGTAGGCTATATTGATGAAGTGTTTTCACGTGTCTTGTATTATTACATTTAGCTTATATTTCCAATCATACTTTTAATCTTGTTAGTGTACCTGAGATTATGTGGGGTACATAATTTGTTAAATTTTCCTTATAAAACCTTCTTTGTCTTGTAGAACGATCATTTGTTTCCCTGTGCCATAATAATATTATTTTTCTAGTATGTTATTGACTCCTAATATATTCATTTTGCTTAGGCCTTTTTAAAGCTCTGCTCTTTCCATTTAAATCTGTATATTAATATAAAAAATATTATCCTTGCCTATGCTTGTTCATTATTGTTTGTTTCTTTGTTCGTGTGGAACATTTGGTGTTGTTACTTTATGGGCTTAAGATTTGGTTTTCTTGTTATTTGGTTGATTGAAGATTCTGGGCTGATTCTCTTGTGGTATGTAGACCATGGTTTACCTCTATTATTATATTCTTGTATAAGTAATAGTAAATGCTGTCATTGTATATCCTTATTACCAATAAATATAATGTTGATACTTATAGGTAAAGGTGATTTAAAACACTCTTGTCCAGCCACTGTTTTATTCTGTTTAAATGATGAGGACTTCGAGGAAAGAACTTTTAAGGAACAAATTAATGGAGATTTAAATATTATCGGGAGGTTTCCCCCAAGTTGGGGGGAATAACTCCAGACCTCTTATCGAGACCAAGTCCTCTGTCTAAGTGAACTAAAAACCTCTTTCATACCTTCCTCTTCCCTTCTCACACACACCCCACAGATGTGAATGGAAAACCCCATGAACACTTCCGTATCACTGAGCAATGCATGTTGATCCCACGAGTGTTGAGTTGGGTGTAGTAAAGTCTTACATGGTGATAAGTGAGACCAGGAAGTCACTTTGACTTACCCTCTTAGATGTACAGTCACCCGCTTAAATACACAGTTCACTGCAAGTAAACCACCTTAAAATTATATGAAAGTTGTAATAATGATTCCTATATTAATTACCATAATAATAGTATTGTTCTAGTATGTTATCGACTCCTAATATATTCATTTTTCTTAGGACTATTTAAGGTCTCCTCTTTCCATTTGAATATTTATATTAATTTATAAAATATTTTCCTTGTCTATGCTTGTTCATTATTATTTGTTTATTTGTCTAATAATTTTATTTGCGACACATGTGCCTATTTATTGGTTATACATATAAATGTGTATATATAAAAAAAAAAAAATTGCTCCCTTTTCTTCTTAGAAATGTTTTCGGTCGTGTACTCTAAAATGAGTGGTGTGCTAATCAATATTATATATATATATATATATATATAATATGTCCATATTTATTATACATTTATTTTTATTTGGTATTATTACTGTCAGCATTTTATCATAAAGTTAATTTAATTCTTATATTATTGCCATTATAACGATCATTATAAATAGGATATGTGGTGGTAAAAATGGTTAAGTAAGATAGTTCTAAGCCTGTTAATTGCTGGAGACATTATTAAGCTGAATAACATTTTCTGATAGTAGCAAGAATATGATGTAAAAGACGTCACCGGTACTGAATGGGTTAAGTATTGACAAATCAGCTGCTAAGTGATTCAATTTACCATCAACTGGAAAGAAACCAACCAAAGTTGCCTGGGTTTAATAAATTAAAACAAAATCTCCATAGGTATGCCTTCCTTCTGGCAGTTCTTAAGGGGAGGCAGTTGGTTTTCTGGACACCCTTCTCCCTCATGTTTAGCATATTAGTTTTGAGGTTTTAAGACATTCGCCCCATTACTTTGGCGATTTTCAGACCTTTTAACCCATTTCTTTGACAATATTAAGACCTTTCGTGACATTTAGGTGTCAATTTCTTTCCTGGCGAATGATAGCGAGCCTGTATTTGAAGAGGAATCGGCCTTCGGCCGGGACATTTTTCTGCCGAAAAATGTACAAATTTATATCGAAGGGGGGTCTTGTGAGTGTTTTTTTAAGTTTGATAGAGGTTTAGAGAGCAAACTAAACCCCCTCCTTAACCCAGTGAGCCGAACCAGTAAATTATGCCGCACAATACCGTCTGAGCTCCCTTAAGAGGAAGTATTTTTCTTTGTTGAACCCCCATGTTCTTCATGTTTAGCTCCGTTACTTTTCAAATATTAAGATTTTCGCCCATTTCTTTGTCAATATTAACACTATTCGTGCCATTTAGGTGTCGATATTTTCCGGGTAAGCGATAGCGAGCCAATAATTCAAAAGGAAACGTCTACCGAAAAATGGACATATGTACAAACTTTGGGATGTTATTTTTGAACGATCGATTCAAGTCTAGGGAGCAAAATAAAACACACATATATACCGGCAATACTAAACATTGTATACATAAATCAAATAACGTCCCCTTGAGTTTTTGTATCTTTATGAATTTCCCCCCGGAGAAATGGATAGGTGACGAGCAGGTCGGTTTTAGGAAGGGAAGAGTATGTGTAGATCAGATGTTTACCCTGAATTGTGTTGTGGAGAAATAGGCCTATCTGGAGAAGCAACAAAAGGTGTATGTTGCCTTTATGGACTTGGAGAAGGCCTATGACAGAGTGGATAGAGAAGGTATGTGGAAAGTACTTAGAATATACGGTGTAGATGGCAAGTTGCTGAAAACAGTGAAGAGCATGTATGAGGGTGCAAAGGCGGCAGTACGTGTGGAGAATGAGCAGAGCGAGTTCTTTGACCTGGATGTTGGGTTGAAAACAGGGGTGTGTGGTGTCCCCGTAGTTGTTTACTGTATATATGGATGGAGTCATGACAGAAATACAAGGAAGAGCAGTGGATGTTGGTGTATCGCAGATAAGGGAGAGAAATGAGTGAAAGCTACCTGTACTGCTGTTTGCTGATGATACAGTTCTGATGAGCGATAATGAATGGGAGTTGCAGGGTCTGGTAAATGTGTTTGGAACAGTGTGCGAAAACCGGAATTTGAAGGTAAATGCGGGGTAGAGCAAGGTTATGGTCTTCGAAAGGGGTAAAGCCACAGAGTGTGAGGTGAAGTTGAACAGTCAGGCTATGGAGATTGTCAGCTCATTTAAGTATCTGGGCAGTGTGTTGAGTAAAGATGGGACTATGGATGAAGAAGTGCGGGAGAGGGTGTAACAGGGGAAGAGGGTTGTAAGAACGCTGAAAGCAGTAACAAGAAATAGGGTGGTTAGTGTGGAAGTGAAGAAGTCCTTGCGGGGACAGAGGTGCATGGGGGCGGTTCGTTCGTGGCCACCCCTTCGGGGATCACGGCGTCAGGCAATAGATAGATGGATATGAATTGTCCTTCTCTTCTCAGTAGCTGCCTGGGTTTTTCATCGTTTGTATCACTCATCTTTGCCCAAAGGTATTTCTTTGGTTATGACATTAATTTTTTTTTTTTTTTTTTTTTCTGTTTTGTATTTTTTCTGAATTTCCTTTTTCTCTTCAGTCAACCCATCGTCTTCATCATTAGCACGTGCACTAGGTGAAGTAGAATGTGTGTCATCCTCTTTAATCATCCTAGGTATTGTCTTTGTTTTGGTAGGCGTTTTCATAGCTTTTTTCTGTTGTCTACCGTAAAGCTTTATTCGTATCTGTTATGGTTCTGATTTATATATGAAACAAACACACTCACAAAATGTTAAAAAATAACTCGGCGTTTTCATTCTCCTTTCTTTCTCCACCCATCATCTTCTTTTGCATTGCTTTAATTTGTCTAACTGTTTATAATTTATGTTTTCTCTTTGGCAAGTGAGTTCTTCTGAATATATATATATATATATATATATATATATATATGAGAGAGAGAGCTAGCTTCTTGCGCTGAGACCAAGGAGAGGCAATAAATCACCATCAGAGTCCTGCCATCACGTTCTCTCTCTCCTGCCTGTCACTGACTCTCTCTCTCTCTCTCTCTCTCTCTCTCTCTATTGGATTGTTCTGGTGTACACGCCTCCACATCAAAATATTGAAAAGGATGAACTTCTATACACAAGACTGAGTGCTGATCATATTGAGGGTAAAACCAATGTGATCTTAGGTGATTTCAATTGCCTAGCAAACTGGGAAGCAAGAACTGCCGATGGTGAAGGTCTTGTGGACGACTTTACTATAGATAAATTTTTGACCCAGTGGGTGAACGAGCCAACTAAAGGGAACAATATACTAGATCTTGTGTTCACCACTGAAGATGACAGTGTGACCAGCTTATCTGTTGGGGAATCACTTGGAGGTAGTGACCACAATCTAGTTAGGTTCTCTCTTTGCTCTTTTAGCAGACCCACCAATCCTCAGAGTGCAAAACTAGATTTCCGTCGTGCACATTTTGAAGGCCTTCGGGGAAGCTTATCCCAGATCAGACTTGAGGGTGAGAATGTTAATGCGATTTGGTGCTCATTCAAACAACAGTTTATGGATCGACAAGCTGCATTCGTTCCTACTAAGCTTACCAAATCAGACTCAACCCAACCAAAATAGTTCACAAGTGACATAGCTTCAGCAATTAGAAAGAGAAAGGTTGCACACAGAAAGGCCAAAAGAAGTCAAGACCAAAGATATTTAGATTCCTTCAATAATATATGTAAAAGAGTGAAATTTCTTATAAAGGAAGCAAAGCAATATGGCAATATGCAAATGCAATATGGTTTTAGACGATGTCGATCAACTGCAGACATTCTTTGCTTTCTTACACATCAAATCAACCAAGCTACAGACCAACATGGTGAAACACATACAATAACACTGGATATATCAAAGGCATTTGATAGAGTCTGGCATCAATCCTTATTGTCGAAGATGTCACACAACGGCCTTGCATCATTGGTTCCACTAATTTCTTCTTATCTTCATAACAGAAAAATATGTGTAATGGTCGATGGCCTTTATTCTCAATTTCACTCAATAAATGCTGGTGTTCCCCAGGGATCAGTTTTGGCCCCAACTTTGTTCCTTATTCATATCAATGATCTCATATCTACCACTCATAATCCAATAGATTCCTACGCAGATGACTCAACACTCCACAGTTCCTTCACATTTACCAATTCTTTCACTCAACCCGATCTTATAAATTCAAAAATAAACACTGCAATTTCTCTGAACCAGGACCTTTCTAGAATTAATGAATGGGGACAAAAGAATCTAGTTTCCTTTAATGCACAGAAAACCAAGTACATTCAATTTTCTAACCGACAGAATCTCACTGACTCCCATATATTTTTTAATGATGTAAATATTCCCACTTCCCCTAGTATTGACATTCTCGGTGTAACATTAACTACTAACTTGAGCTGGACACATTATGTTAGAAGCATTGCTAAGAATGCCTCTAAAAAAACTGGGACTCCTGTACAGAGTTCGAGAATTCTTCACTGACGAGCAGTTGGCCGTAATATATAAAAGTCACGTGCGTTCTCAGATGGATTACTGTTCACCTCTGTGGGGTGGAAGTGGAGTGGTTGCATTGAGGCAGTTGGACAAAATTCAAAATAAAGCTATTAGATTAATCAATAACCCTGCAATCACACAGGACCTTCCTACATTATCCATACGAAGAAAAACGTTGCATCCCTTGCATTATTCTACAGATATTTTCACAGCAATTGTTCCGAGGAACTTGCTTCAATTGAGCCGCCTCTCCACATCTTTCCGCATAGAACTAGGGCAGCTGAGAGCGTCCATGAATTTACAATTTCTCCTCCACAATGCAGAACTTCTGCTTATCAAAATTAATTTATCCCTAGAACTACTACTCTTTGGAATTCACTTCCCTCGAGTTGCTTTCCACAAAACTTACAATCTACAAAGTTTTAAATCCAGTTGTTACAAACATTTTATGAATGGAGGATGCCTTTAGGCACATGGACCTTTTTGTTTTATCTGTGTTTTTCCTTCCTCCGTTCATTGTCTCTTTAAAAAAAAAAAAAAAAAAAAAAAAACAGAATGCAGAACTAAGGGTTGCAGTCCTCTGCAAAGAGAGTCCTAAAGAGTTCTTCAGCTATGTGAACAGAAGGAAGCCATTCAAAAGTAGCATTGGACCTCTAAAGGATCCAACAGGCCAACTTCAAACTTCTGACACTGATATAGCTAAATCCCTAAACGACTATTTTGCCTCAGTATTCACAAGGGAAAATACCAGTGACATACCAAATCCAGGACTAGTACATGAGGGTGAAGTTCTTAGCAGAAGTAGATGTACCCCAGAGGAGGTAGCAAAAAGAATAGATAAGTTAAATAGGTTCAAGTCATCCGGTGCAGATGGCTTTCTTCCCAGAGTTGTACGAGAAGTGTGAGATGAAATCGCACCTTTCTTAGCAAACATCTTCAATAAATCATTAGAAAATAGAGGTCCCTGAAGACTGGAAACTGGCCAATGTGACCCCAATCTTTAAGAAAGGGGATCACGAGTGTCCCAAGAATTATCAGCCAATTAGCTTGACTTCTATCATAGTAAAACTCTTAGAAGGAATACAAGTAGATAAGATAGTCGACTACCTAGAAATCCACAATTTAATTACAGATTCCCAACATGGATTCAGGCAACACCGATCATGTCTTACTAATTTGCAGGAATTTTTCCACGAAATGCTGAGTGAGTATGACGAAAGCAGAGCCATAGACATCCTTTACTTAGATTTTCAAAAAGCTTTTGACAAAGTGCCTCGTTGCAGGCTAATGTCAAAAGTGAGTGCACTATAGGTATCAATGCAGAGGTCACAAATTGGATAGAAAGTTGGCCAACAGGTAGACAACAACGAGTGGTAATCAATGGTGTTTCTTCAGAGTGGACTGCAGTCACTTCTGGAGTTCCACAGGGATCTTTCCTTGGCCCACTTCTGTTTATTATATATGTCAATGATATCGATATTGGTCTGTTGAGTGTGATCTCCAAGTTTGCAGATGACATAAAGCTTGGAATGAATGTAAAAGACCCCAAAGGGGTTGAACAGCTCAGGATGGACCTCAACAGACTGGGTGAATGGTCGGAGACATGGCAGATGCCTCAAAACTTGAAAAGTGCAAGGTGATGTATATCGGCCAAGCAAACCCCAAGTCAGGCTATTCACTATTGGGAATGCCTCTGTAGGTGACTGACTTGGAAAAGGATTTGGGTGTTCTGATTAGCAGTAACCTACAGTTTTCCAAGCAATGCATTTAAGTAGAGAAGAAGGCTCAGAAATTATTGGGCTATATTAAGAGGCAATTTAAGTATAGAAATAAGGAATTAGTTCTCACACTTTACAACGCTCTGATAGGGCCTCTCCTGGAGTATGCTGTTTAATTCTGGTCTCCAGCACTCAGGATAGATATAGAGCGACTAGAAAGAGTACAAGCTAGAGTTACAAAGCTTATTCCATCGCTTAGAAGAATGAGCTATGAGGACCGGTTGAGAGCTCTTGATTTCTTCCCATTGGAGACACGCATAGTAAGACGTCAGGTCATTAAAGTTTATAAAATATTAAATGCGCTTGACAATGTGGATTATAGCAAAATGCTTAGCCTCAATGTGAATACAACACGCAATCATGGCTGGAAGTTATAATTTAAATGGTTCAACACTAGTATTTGTGGAAACCGTTTCACATATAAGACATGTTCTACCTGGAACAAACTTCCCTCCGAAGTTGTAAAGTTTTTCAGTAGAGCAGTTCAAGAAGAGAGTAGACAGTATTTTGTACACTCTGTGATAAGTGTAGTGCACTAAATAGTCTGTCTCCTTCCACTTCGAGTATCTCCACGGGATGGACCACAAGGTCTCCAAAATACTAACTATTCCTTGTAGCTCCTTGTAATTCTCTTAAGATACGTATATAGTCTCGCAGTAGTGCAAATATTGCTTGGGAGTGAACGGTAGTGGTAATTCGTTTCCCAGAAACTTAAGCGAGAGTGAGAGAGTTTATATAAAAGCAAATGAAATGTGGCCTGCATACTTACCAAGAGTGAAGAGAGCCACGGTTGCAATTAATTGCGTTACAATTAATTGCGTCAAAGGAATAGCTAATACATGTCGTAACAGAGGAATGGCCTTTAGCAGGATCGTGTTTGATTACACTTGGGAAATTGCATACGCACAGAATTATGAGCAAATACATTCAGCGATGTTTCTTGCTTCTAGGAAGTTAAGGTGTTGTATTTCGACTTATCTTTAATATTCAAAGATGCACAAGCTTCATCAGCCTTCAGATAAATGTCCACAAATCCTAGGCCTATATGAACCCTTAAACAGCAATATATACCTCTAAAAGTTAATCTATCTATCTATCTATTGCCTGACGCCGTGATCCCCGAAGGGGTGGCCACGAACGAACCGCCCCCATGCACCTCTGTCCCCAGTCAGTCGACGCCCCTCCCCCAAACCAGCACCACCTTCGTTCATGTACTTCCTCACTCCATCCTTCCACCTCATATTCGGTCTACCTCTCCCCCTCTGTCCCTCCACCTCGCTCTCATACAAAGTTAATGATTTTATTAAAAAAAAAAAAAAAAAAAAAAAACGATTTAGTTAGGGATACCTTCGAAAACTCAAGGCCACGCGTAAATTATATCCTAGACTGCACTTCATAGTATACAGAAGAGAGTAAGCATTAATAATTCGAGATAATACTAATCCGATGTACTAATACTAATATAATAATAATCAATCTTTCAAAATATTTCATTAGTGTATCATAATGCCTCAAATATTGTACACATATTCTTGACCACGACTGTACAATCGGGGGTATTAAGTGTTGTCATAGATTCCGTGGTTTTCGCTCAACAAGTGTTATTGGTATCTTTATAGTTACTGGGAAAAGTGCTTATCCCTCAGAGTATTAGTCACTGTCCAAAACTTTGTGAAATATCTGACAACACTCGACTGTACAACCGCCTACAGTGATGAATGGTATACTGTCTATTGAACGATTCTGACACGCTGATATAAATTACAATAATTTGCTTTGATACATGTCACTCGGTAGCTCGCATTGCCTCACGAAAACAAAATACACTTTCAATTTCTTCCTTGTGCAGAGTTGGCACATGTAGGCAACACCCACACATGCACGAACAACTTACACGCATCCACATATGCGCACACACGCACACGCACACTCAAACGACCCACAGATAACGCACATGAATAACATTAACAAAATATGTCTTACTTATATGATACTCTCACTTTAAAAAGACGCAGAGAAAGAGAGAGAGAGAGTAAAAACCCACTGAATATATTACACCACGAAAACATCCCAAGTCGCCATCAAAAACTTCCAATTAATTCTCAAAACGAGTTTACGAGATTTTAAGAGGGTCCGGCGGCGATTTATGCCTACTAGGCGATTTAGTGACAAGATATACGGGCGAGAAGTTACTGAGAAGAAAGATTTGGATTTTTCCTTTAGTTGGTAGAGAAAAGTGTGGTGTGGTTGTATGTGTGTGTGTGTGAGTGTGCGTGTATTAGTATGAGCTTGATGTGCTTTGAAGGATCTCCCTATAGAGTATTTCCTAGTGATACAATCTGATTCTACTTACCGTTTTCCCTTACGTGACAAGGAAGATTGAAATTAGCGTGGATAAACGGCTGTGTGGATGTGATTTTGGAGGCAAGCGACGAACTGATGAGCCAAATAGTTTCAGACTAAACGAGCTCATAGTGTCTCACTGAGAGACAAGTTTATTGGAGAAAAAATTTATAGAGAAAATATATTTTATGTCACGAATCAATTTTGCAATGTGTGTGTGTGTGTGTTTGTATGTGTGTGTGTTTGTGTTCATGTGTGTGTGTGTATGTGTGTGTGCTAGGTGAAACTAATGCTTTCTGACGCTGCAGGATAAATAGTGATTGGTAGTGGTATCGGTTGTGTTTGCATGGTCTTGTTTTGATCAGTTAGTCAGTCAATCAGTCAGGCTCTCTCTCTCTCTCTCTCTCTCTCTCTCTCTCTCTCTCTCTCTCTCTCTCTCTCTCTCTCTCTCTCTCTCTCTCTTTATATTTTACTGTTTTTCATTTGCATAGGTATTTTCCACACATCAAAATATAGGTAGCGCCAACGAACTTGACAACAATCTTGATCCCTGACCTCTCTGTAACTCAAAAGGGCATAGAGCAAACTGGCTGTAAATATCCACACCTATTTCGTGATGAACTCTTTCCAAATGGTAGAAATGTCAGCCCGATTGCTTTCATTCATTTTGAATTATATGAAGCTAAGGGATCAAGATTATTGTCAAGTTTGCTGGCACTACCTATAATATCTTATTAGCCAATTTTCCAAGTAAATAATGATTGTAAATATAGCAGTCAATCATAGGTCTCCCTACGTTTCAATATTAGACCTTTCGCTCCATTTCTTTGCCAATATTAAGACCTTTTGTGCCATTTAGGTGTCGATTATTTCCTGGCAAGAGAAAGTGAGCCTGTAATTTAAAAGATACTGGCCTTCGACCGGGACTTTTGTCTACCGAATAATGTACACATTTATCTAGAAGGGCGATCTTTGGAATGTTTTTAAGGTTAATGGAGGTCTGAGGAGGAAACTAAAATCATAATATATATATATATCGACCAATGAATAAACACGACCCCATTAAACATAAGAACATAAAAACATGAGACAAATGGATTTCTGCAGAAGGCCTATTGACCCATACGAGGCAGACCCCTTCTCTCTTACATCCCTATTAGTTCTTTCCCTACATTAAGAAACATCTGGCAGCTCGGTTCGTTCAATATCGTCGCCTTTTACTACTCTGATAGCAACATGTTTACGGATATCCCCTCAACTAGCCCTTTCGGTAGTCGAGGAGGCATTTTCATTCTGTTTTGGCTAAAAATAGACGATTTGTATCAGCTGCCGAAGACCCTCTACGATTTAAAGGGGTAAAGTCAACTCGAGTACCTTGGACTCCCACTATTCCCTCCTAAGCTGAATAAAATCGTCTGCTAATAACCAGAATAGAAGGAAGAAAGGAGTCCTCGTATTCTGAAGCGGTTAACCGTGTCCGTATACCTAGACCGATTTAAATTTAATACTGGCTATTATTGTATTTTATTGTGTTGTATTTTTGTATTAATGAGTTTAGAAAGATTGTGTTGGATTTATATGGTTAATTGATATGAAAATCACCTCTTAAATTGCAAGAGGTCCTGCCTGATCTGTATATCAGTGTTAGCAAGTTTAACATGAACAAAAAACCTTCAAGAAAATAAAAGGGTCAATAATCTCACCACATACCTTCCAATAACAGCCAGGCTGAAGCAAAATAATGCGTCGTGGATATATACAGTATATATACATATATATGTACTGTATATATACTAGCAGGGGTACTCGGCGTTGCCCGGGTTTAAATTCTACTACCATAATCACCATCATCAATCACTACTACCACAATCATCACAATACTACTACTACCATAACCACCGGCCTCGACCTCCCTGTGCCTCATTAAACGGCGACCTCGATTTAGGCCGCTAAATGACCTCCGATTTTGGATCTCACCTCATCCGTACCCCCATTTTGGGGGGCTGCGAACAACTTTCGTTCCATACACCTTTTCGATTGGAAGCCTCCTTCTGCCCCAAACGGCAATTTTTTTCAATTTAAAAAAAATATATAATAATTTTGGCCTCGAAACGACCTCCGATCGTGGCCTTGCCCCCTCTATGACCTGACCCAGATCAATTGACACCCACATGCAAAGTTTCAGCTCCCCAGGTCCAAAACTGCGGCCGCCTATTAAGAACACACAGACAGACACACACACATACAGACAATCGCAAATATTATATATATATATATATATATATATATATATATATATATACACAGGGTGTTCGGAAATTCTACCGACAAAATAAGAAAGTAGGTAAATACAATTATTGTAAACGATATTTTAAAATGAAAAAAAAAAGCATTGAAAACAAGTTACAAGACTTGCTAGGTTAGTATTACAGGACTTGCTAGATATAAAGAGACATGGATTTAATATGTTATTAACGTTTTATTAACCACCAGTTGTTTTTAGTAAGTTAGAAATGATATGGCGAGCATATTTACGTTGGTAAAATAATAAACATTTCCAATTATTGTTATGTAGCGTTTTTGGACTTACGTACACCTCATTTCGCTATTATGAAAAGATAGAATACTCAGTTTTTTCAAGTGCTTCATAAATAATTTTCCGAATCAGGTGTTCAGTCCAACCTGAGGAATGGTGGGGAACAGTGTTCGGACGTGTGGACAAGTCTCTGTCCCCGGTCAGGCCTACATTTATTATTATAATTAAATGCTCTCTAATTCATTATTGGTACAAGATATGGAAAAACATAATTTAGTACAAGATTGTCATTGTTTTCAGTGATAATGCCGTATTTTTTTGTTGGTGGAATTTCCGAACAGGGTATATATATATATAATTATATATATATATATATATATATATATATATATATACAGTATATATATATATATATATATATATATATATATATATATATATATATATATATATATATATATATATATATATATATATATATATATATACTGTATATATATATATATATATAAGCACAGTCCTTCATATTCAACTCTCTCTCTCTCTCTCTCTCTCTGCCTCGCCAGCACCCTCGTTCACAGGAGATAGAAAAAACAGTATCCCCTTTCCATTTTTCCGGCAGATTGAGTTTTGCAGGGGCGCCCCACATTGCAACTTGCTGCCCAGAACTGTTAATTGACTTTTGCAGGACATGGGCCAAAAACACTTCTTATTCTTGGAATTTCTTGTTTTGAACACTCGCAGAAATTATCCCATTGGATTGTAGACAATCTGGCTCTGATTGTGGTAATAATGTATATAATTGTATAGTTAATTTATCTCCTCTCAGTATTTATGTTGCTTGCTTGAAACTAGTGTTTGCTTTCTTTTCAACGCATTTTTATCTCCATTGGATCTATTGTTGAGTAGAATGTATATGATTTGTCCATCTATTTTACTCCCAATTTGCTTCCCATACTTGTTATATGAGTCTTGATTAACACGGACCAAAAGCACTTCTTGTTCTAGAATGTCATGTTTTGAAATTCCCCCACTGGTTTGTAGAAAATGTATCCTAGATTATGGTTTAATTGTTGATAGTTTGTTTTTACTTTTAAGATTATAGTTTTCTTCCACTCGATATCAAACTTTGTCTTCAGATTGATTTTGTTTTAAATAATCACGTTTTTCCTTCCAAGTCCTACCTTCTTTCTTATAAACACTAATTATACATTTTGTTTACGTCAACAATGACTTAAGTTATATCTGTCCTAATAAGCAATATACCTACCTCGAAATTCGTTTATATACATTAGTCACTAAAGCAACACAAATGGTTTTGGCAAAATTATATGATTCCTTGAAGGTTGGTTGATTCAAAAGTGGGCGTCTAGACATAATGGCATAGCCGAGTTGACAAAAAGAGTACCCCTTTTGGTAACCAGGTGTACTATTTAAGCCGCTTCTCGACCCAGGTAAGTACAGCTGTGTGGGTGTGTTGGAAAGGAAAATATAAAGACTGAAAAATTCGCCTAGGCTGTCTTCTATTATTAGGTTAGATGGTTCTCCAGGCCCATCATAATTTATAGGCCTCCCTGGTTCCATTTGTTCCGGTACCATTCAGGCCTTTGGTGTTTCATTTGCATAAACATTTCATCGTTATACTGCAAGTCTGGGGTTTGAACAAATGGGGGCTGGAGATTGGTGGGTGTGTTTTGAAACCTCGGCCCTGATAGGACATCATGATTTCCCTTTAACTGGGGTGACTGTCCTAGGTATTCTGTGTCCCATAGAATTTGAGAAGCTCCCGAGGTCATGGAGTGCTCAGGTAAACTTGGCTTCCTTCGCTCCCTCCTTGTTTTGATGCTTGCGATCTTATATGCACTGGAGCCCGTTCTTGCCAACCCCGTCATTTCAGTAACAATTAATTATACATTTTGTTTACGTCAACAATGACTTAAGTTCTATCTGTCCAAATAAGCAATATACCTACCTCGAAATTCGTTTCTATACATTAGTCACTAAAGCAACACAAATGGTTTTGACAAAATTATATGATTCCATGAAGGTTGGTTGATTCAAAAGTGGGCGTCTAGACTTAATGGAATAGCCGAGTTGACAAAAAGAGAACCCCTTTTGGTGACCAGGTGCACTACTTAAGCCGCTTCCCGTGCCAGGTAAGTACAGCTGTGTGGGTGTGTTGGAAAGGAAAATATGAAGACTGAAAAATTCGCCTAGGCTGTCTTCTATTATTAGGTTAGATGGTTCTCCAGGTCCATCATAATTTATAGGCCTCCCTGGTTCCATTTGTTCCGGTAGCATTCAGGCCTTTGGTATTTCATTTGCATAAACTTTTCTTCGTTATACTGCAAGTTTGGGGTTTGAACAAATGGGGGCTGGAGATTAGTGGGTGTGTTTTGAAACCTCAGCCCTGATAGGACATCAGGATTTCCCTTTAACTGGGGAGACTGTCCTCGGTATTCCGTGTCCCATAGAATTTGGGAAGCTCCCGAGGTCATGGGGTGCTCAGGTAAACTTGGCTTCCTTCGCTCCCTCCTTGTTTTGATGCTTGCGATCTTATATGCACTGGAGCCCGTTCTTGCCAACCCGTCATTTCAGTAACAATTAATTATACATTTTGTTTATGTCAACAATGACTTAAGTTCTATCTGTCCAATTAAGCAATATACCTACCTCGAAATTCGTTTATATACATTAGTCACTAAAGCAACACAAATGGTTTTGGCAAAATTATATGATTCCTTGAAGGTTGGTTGATTCAAAAGTGGGGGTCTAGACTTAATGGAATAACCAAGTTGACAAAAAGAGTACCCCTTTTGGTGACCAGGTGTACTACTTAAGCCGCTTCCCGTGCCAGGTAAGTACAGCGGTGTGGGTGTGTTGGAAAGGAAAATATAAAGACTGAAAAATTCGCCTAGGCTGTGTTCTATTATTAGGTTAGATGGTTCTCCAGGCCCATCATAATTTATAGGCCTCCCTGGTTCCATTTGTTCCGGTAGCATTCAGGCCTTTGGTGTTTCATATGCATAAACATTTCTTCTTTATACTGCAAGTCTGGGGTTTGAAAAAATGGGGGCTGGAGATTGGTGGATGTGTTTTGAAACCTCGGCCCTGATAGGACATCAGGATTTCCCTTTAACTGGGGCGACTGTTCTAGGTATTCCGTGTCCCATAGAATTTGGGAAGCTCCCGAGGTCATGGGGTGCTCAGGTAAACTTGGTTTACTTCGCTCCCTCCTTGTTTTGATGCTTGCGATCTTATATGCACTGGAGCCCGTTCTTGCCAACCCGTCATTTCAGTAACAATTAATTATACATTTTGTTTACGTCAACAATGACTTAAGTTCTATCTGTCCAAATAAGCAATATACCTATTTCGAAATTAGTTTATATACATTAGTCACTAAAGCAACACAAATGGTTTTGGCAGAATTATATGATTCCTTGAAGGTTGGATTCAAAAGTGGGCGTCTAGACTTAATGGAATAGCCGAGTTGACAAAAAGAGTACCCCTTTTGGTGACCAGGTGCACTACTTAAGCCGCTTCCTGTGCCAGGTAAGTACAGCTGTGTAGGTGTGTTGGAAAGGAAAATATAAAGACTGAAAAATTCGCCTAGGCTGTCTTCTATTATTAGGTTAGATGGTTCTCCAGGCCCATCATAATTTATAGGCCTCCCTGGTTCCATTTGTTCCGGTAGCATTCAGGCCTTTGGTGTTTCATATGCATAAACATTTCTTCTTTATACTGCAAGTCTGAGGTTTGAAAAAATGGGGGCTGGAGATTGATGGATGTGTTTTGAAACCTCGGCCCTGATAGGACATCAGGATTTCCCTTTAACTGGGGTGACTGTTCTAGGTATTCCGTGTCCCATAGAATTTGGGAAGCTCCCGAGGTCATGGGGTGCTCAGGTAAACTTGGTTTCCTTCGCTCCCTCCTTTTGATGCTTGCGATCTTATATGCACTGGAGCCCGTTCTTGCTAACCCGTCATTTCAGTAACAATTAATTATACATTTTGTTTACGTCAACAATGACTTAAGTTCTATCTGTCCAAATAAGCAATATACCTATTTCGAAATTCGTTTATATACATTAGTCACTAAAGCAACACAAATGGTTTTGGCAAAATAATATGATTCCTTGAAGGTTGGTTGATTCATAAGTGGGCGTCTAGAGTTAACCCGGGAACTGCGGGAAGACTCTTAAGAGTTCCCCCGGCGGACTGCGGGAAGACTCTTAAGAGTCAGAAAAAAAAATCAACTTTAAACATCGAAAAAAAAATATATATATTTTGTTTTGCCCTTGGGCCATGCAAAATATCACTCCTCTACCTCCCCTCCTTCCCCACTTTCCTCCCCTCCTTCAGTTATCACCTATTTTCCCTGTTATTCCCTTATTCTGAGGTATATTTTCGTGCTAAAATTAGCAAGTTGCAAGCAGGGCATTGTCAGCTCTGTTAGCCAACGAGTGCAAGAGAGAGAGAGAGAGAGTATCGATCGACTGTGTCTCAGTGGCCTTGGGGGAAATTGGCGGGAAAGCAGGTTGCCTCACCCATACATTATATAACTCGCGGCCTGTATCTCCGATTTTGACCATCCAAACGCTGTTTTCACTCGTTTTATTGTTGTTTCAGGTTAATACCTTTATACTCAACCCATAATAGGCGCGTATGGATAAGTATTAATGCTATTTATGGTAAAATTAATATTTTAGTGATGGAAACAGCTCAAATACGTCAGCACAGGGGGACGTTTCTAATTACCCCCATGCGCACTTCTTAGGTTAATGGAATAGCCGAGTTGACAAAAAGAGTTCCCCTTTTGGTGACCAGGTGCACTACTTAAGCCGCTTCCCGTGCCAGGTAAGTACAGCGGTGTGGGTGTGTTGGAAAGGAAAATATATAGACTGAAAAATTTGCCTAGGCTGTCTTCTATTATTAGGTTAGATGGTTCTCCAGGCCCATCATAATTATAGGCCTCCCTGGTTCCATTTGTTCCGGTAGCATTCAGGCCTTTGGTGTTTCATTTGCATAAACATTTCTTCGTTATACTGCAAGTCTGGGGTTTGAACAAATGGGGGCTGGAGATTGGTGGGTGTGTTTTGAAAACTCGGCCCTGATAGGACATCAGGATTTCCCTTTAACTGGGGTGACTGTCCAGGTATTCCGTGTCCCATAGAATTTGGGAAGCTCCCGAAGTCATGGGGGGCTCAGGTAAATTTGGCTTCCTTCGCTCCCTCCTTGTTTTGATGCTTGCAATCTTATATGCACTGGAGCCCGTTCTTGCCAACCCCGTCATTTCAGTAACAATTAATAAATTATACATTTTGTTTACGTCAACAATGACTTAAGTTCTATCTGTCCAAATAAGCAATATACCTACCTCGAAATTCGTTTATATACATTAGTCACTAAAGCAACACAAATGGTTTTGACAAAATTATATGATTCCATGAAGGTTGGTTGATTCAAAAGTGGGCCTCTAGACTTAATGGAATAGCCGAGATGACAAAAAGAATACCCCTTTTGGTGACCAGGTGCACTACTTAAGCCGCTTCCTGTGCCAGGTAAGTACAGCTGTGTGGGTGTGTTGGAAAGGAAAATATAAAGACAGAAAAAATCGCCTAGGCTGTCTTCTATTATTAGGTTAGATGGTTCTCCAGGCCCATCATAATTATAGGCCTCCCTGGTTCCATTTGTTCCGGTAGCATTCAGGCCTTTGGTATTTCATTTGCATAAACATTTCGTTATACTGCAAGTCTGGGGTTTGAACAAATGGGGGCTGGAGATTGGTGGGTGTGTTTTGAAACCTCAGCCCTGATAGGACATCAGGATTTCACTTTAACTGGGGTGACTGTCCTAGGTATTCCGTGTCCCATAGAATTTGGGAAGCTCCCGAGGTCATGGGGAGCTCAGGTAAACTTTGCTTCCTTCGCTCCCTCCTTGATTTGATGCTTGAGATCTTATATGCACTGGAGCCTGTTCTTGCCAACACCGTCATTTCAGTAACAATTAATTATACATTTTATTTACGTCAACAATGACTTAAATTCTATCTGTCCAAATAGGCAATATACCTACCTCGAAATTAGTTAATATACATTAGTCACTAAAGCAACACAAATGGTTTTGACAAAATTATATGATTCCTTGAAGGTTGGTTGATTCAAAAGTGGGAGTCTAGACTTATTGGAATAGCCGAGTTGACAAAAAGATAATCCTTTGGTGACCAGGTGCACTACTTAAGCCGCTTCCCGTGCCAGGTAAGTACAGCTGTGTGGGTGTGTTGGAAAGGAAAATGTAAAGACTGAAGAGGGTAAGCATGTGTGTGTTAGTGTGCGTGTGAATGTGTGTGTGAGAGAGAGAGAGAGTAAGACAAAGTAGATGTGTGTATTTGTGATTGTGAGGGTATTTGTGAAGGTACAATCGGGGACAGAATTAGTTGAACAAGTCTTTGCGGTAAAACCAAGAACACCAACTTTCGAAAAAGCTATTAGAAGATGATTTATTTTTTTTTTTTTTTTCGGTGTATCAAAATTTATCCACCAAATATTGGTCAGGTATTCTCGGCTACGACTGCATGTGTTTAACTGTATGTGAGAAGGAAAGAGTAACGCATAGAGCATGTGTATACGTGTTTATCTGTTTGTATATGTGTGTGTGTCATATTTGCTGGTGTGTGTGTGTTAGGTAGTTAAAAGAGGACTCAGAGGCTATCAACCCTTTTGGATTTTTTAGCCAGCACACTAGTTCAAGAATAACGTCAGGACTGGATCCCCTTTTCGAAAACCTCAGTCCCTTGTGTGTGTGTGTGTGTGTGTAAGTGTGCACGCTAAAACAATAAAACTCGGCAAGAAATACATGAAAACGTTCCTAACAGCTCTGAAAACAATAGCTCTACAAATAAACACCCTCCCCGTTCATCATACACCCGGAACATCACACTGCCCTCCCGCGTTCATCACTTTTTAATACGGCTCTTCATTTACGTTCCAGGCGCTAATTGCTTCGTTCATCCCCCGCTATCATTCATTGTGACAAAACATGGGTCGCAAACATGTTGATGAACACACTTTGGCTGGGGGTATAAAAATAGCGTAATTGAAATATAAATACCCATTTTATGTTCTTTCTCTCTATTTTTCTTTTTTTAAATAACAAAAGCCGCTTCCTGCCTGGAAGAGGTGACCCACAAAAATACAACAACAATAAGAAAATAAATAATATTACAGACAAGAAAAACAAAACAAAATGGGGATTCACGCACTTTCACAATTACTTATGATTCTATTTTCACTTTCTTACCCAAACACCCTCGTCTCATTAACTCACGTCCACTCACCAACTCTTTGCAATCTCTCTTTCTTTGCCGCAATGTTGCATCTCTCTCGCTCTTTCTACCGCTATTACAATAATCAGTGTTCCACAGAGCTCGCAGTGCATACCACCTCCTCTATGTAGAGCATAATTTATAGCATCCGTCTTACAAACGCAATCCCACTCCTACTTTGTGCAACTCTCCAACCCAAGAGTGAAAGGATTTTCCCAATTGTTTTTCTATTCAATAGCTGAGCTCTGGAACTCTCTCCTTGAATCCATCTTCCCCTCATCCTTTGACTTAAATTGCTTCAAAAACCTTGTGTCCAGGCATTTAGGCTCGAATGTTCCTTGATTTTGGCCCTGTCACTCTTATGACTCTGTGGGAGGCACTCGTCAAAAAAAGTTCTGCCTTTTGTCTATCACATCCACATAAAAAACCCTTCACAAGTACTTGGTATGCCGAGTGAAACCAATATACTGCTTCATTCCATCTATCGCTCGCAAGCCTTTCCACCACATGTAGGGTCAAGCCTCTGTTCGTCAGAGCGTCGTCTACATATTCTCCTTGGTCTTCCTCTCCCCCATCACATGTTACACCTCTGATTTGTAGATTTTCTTAGTTATTTTCTCTGCACTCATCCTCTACACATTTCCAAACCTCTTGAGTTATCAGTGGGCAGCTCTCTGTAGTTCACTTTTTCTATTCCCTCACGTCATTCATATTCGGCCACTTTTCAATCTGTATCAACTAACGGCACACGTATTGGGATTGGACACTATATATTTATCAATCCATCTATCTATATATCTATCTATCTAAATAAAATAACGGGGTTGAGCAGGCCCCCTCCCCCCTTCCCATGACCAACGTCCGAATAGCAGCCATCCAGGACAACAGGAGAAATAGAAGACAACAACAGGAGAAAATCAGAAAACGCAAGACCCGCCTAGCTTCCCAGGTTTTAACTCCTGCCGAAATAAGCCAGTCTACCCCTATTTCCGGATCGGCCCTTGCTCTAAATTCCGGTGAAATAGGTCAGTCTGCCTGAGAAAGGAGTTCGAGCCCTGGCCACTCACAGGGGCCCCAGCTCCTCCAATGTCAGAGGCCTGAACCTCTGCCCGAGTCATATCATTGGTTCCAGCCTGACTTGCAGTATAGTGAAGAAATGTTTATGCAAGTTGAGCACCAAGAACCTTCCCAATATCGGTACAAGTGGGAATCTCAGTACCCCCCCCCCCCCCCCCTTATAGTACCCTCCTGGAATACTGGAAATAATGCAGAACAAGTGACCAGGAAGAAACCTATGGCCTGCAGAGCAAGAAAAACCAAATACCACGGTAGACATGAAATCATCTATTACGTCACAATAATGCCCTCTAAAAATAGGCGGCCAATATCAAGAGATTAAGAAGCTCCATATGTATAAATAAGTAACTACCATGTATTTTTAGATTAAGAATTACCTTCACCATAGCCAAAACAACGATATCCACATGTCCCTATGAAATTGAAATACACCAAATTGAACCCTCAAAATAAACCAAATATAGCCTAACTATAACTGAAGGAAGTTAAGCAACTCCTATTGTATCTCTCTCCTGGTAAGGGCGGAAGCGGGTAAAGACAATCTAGTTGAGTGCTTCATCCGACGTCCAGTCCGGAACCACCTCCCCCTGGACAAGGTAAAGAGGCAGCTCCCTTCGACGTCCAGTCCTGCCGTACCACGAGAGGCAGCTCCCCTTGACGTCCAGCCCTGCGGAAACCCGAGTCGCCGTCGACCAGGTTCTTCCTCAAGGCTCCCTCTACCCCTTACCCTAAGTGTCTCTGAGTGTATTAACCCTTTATTGGCGGCGCGCAACATATGTCGTGTGAAAGAAATTTGGACTAAGTGGCGGTTCACAACTTATGTCGTGTGCCATTTTCAGCACGTAATGTTGCAGAGAGAGAGATCTTAGCGGTGTGAGGAGCGTAGTAAGGCTATGACCGTCGCACACCAACGCGGTGGGCCAACTGAAGTGAAAACCACCCTTCCTTCCCCCCTCACACTCGCTACACAGGGAATTATGCCACATGTGTTGACACTTTCTCCACAACCAACATCGCCAGAAACGCCGACGAAGCAGGTGAAGCTGCCCGGATAGCAGAAAATAAAAAGCGAGAAAAATATCAAGCCATCGCCAGAAATCATCAGTTTGAGCCCCTGGCATTCGAAACTTCAGGAGTCTTCGGCCCTACCACCCTTAAGATGGTGAATGAAATAGGCCTTAAAATCAGAGAAGTTTCAGGAGAACCCCGGGAAACCCTCTGGCTCAAGCAAAGACTAGGGATGGCTATCCTCCGGGGCAATGCCACCAGCGTCATGAGCTCAGTTCGACAGGACTGGGTCATGCCACTGTGTGAGGCCCGGGCAGGAGTGGTGTATCCGTAGTCTTTCCACAGTAGGGTAAAACAAAACATAAACTTTATTTGTATGTAACATGTGACGTGTGATGCACATAAATAAAAGGGGATGTGTCGGATGGTTGAAAGCCACAGTTGCTCGCGCGTTTGGGGCTAGCAACACGTATTATGAAAAACATGTATCCTCCTTCATTCACTGTCCCCCCCTTCACTCACTCAACCCCACAATTTGCCGGAGGATAACAGGTTTTTCACAATACGTAGACGGAGGTCTTTAAAAAAAATAAAACAGGAAATTATGTAGGGAAAGTACCTAATTACATGGTTTTTGCACTCGTGTTGCGCGATAGTTGCTAGAAAACTAACGGTCGTACAAGGATGGTTGGGGTGTCAATGGAAAGCTCTGTTTATGCCCTTTCAGAGATAGATACTTATTTTACGCTCTGGGTGTTATTTAGGCATGAAAATGATCACGTAAACAACCCTATATAGGGTAAAAACACCCAGCTGGGCGGTACATATAAATTACCGCCTAGGCCACTCGATAGGTGTTAAGTTGTGAAGGTAAGGTAAAATATGTGAGTATTCCATGTTTAATTAACTCTAGATCTGTGCCCAAGATCTATCGTGAATCTTTTTTACCGTGTTAAATAATAAATTTTGATCCGTACAGTGATATTGGAGTACGAGATATTGTCAATCTACTCTATGTTAATCTTTCAGAAACTTAAACTACCCACACGCTACATATTTATATTTCCTACGTGTTAATTAGTCGGTTTACTCTCAGATTTCCCTCATATGTGTTTATTATTCTTTGTGTATCTAAGTCGAAGTCAAAGTGTATAATGTGAACTAATTCCCTTCATAAACCTTACATCTACCTAGAACCTACGCCCAATTTCAGGATTCTTTTATCCACTTAATCACCTACCAGAGATATAATTCCTTTTACCTTATTTGAAAGTCAAGACCCCTTTCCGTTGAGTTAGAATTAATTCTTTATCAAGATCTCTATTAGTTCATGTGAATAATCTATACTATACGTTACTCAGGTCATGTATTTCTTTTCACACCAATTTAGGAATTCAGAGTTTATAATTATTCCTTTATCGATTCTCCCTACTATTTTGCTTTTTACTAGTTCTGCGTCTTTATAGGAATTTGTTAATTTATTCAACATTCCTTTCATGCCAGTTTTGGTATTTCATAAGTGCAACTTCGTCATGTACGCCCAGTCAAGATAATTACTTGTTTAAGGTATTTGTTCACGCTCGTTCATAGGGGTTCCTTAAGTAGTTGGTTAATTTATCCCAATCTATATTAAATTATATTTTATCTATTCCGATTCAGTCACTATATTTATTGTGAATCTGAGTTCCACAACCCGTGAGATTTGACCTCATCTATGATCGAATATTATTTTTCGTGTCTCGTGTGAGAGATTATTCGCAATAAGCGTAGATAGTTGAATTCAGATTTAACTTGTCTTCCTCCATAGAACAACATAAATTGCCTAACTTTAGTCCCTGATTTAATATCGCATTAAAACAAATTGTTATTTCCGGTGACCGCAGTCCACCTGAGCTATACCCCTCAGGGCGGCTTCTTTGATCTTTCACCTGAACGCGGCCTGGCTTCCTACCCTTTGCCACGCATTCATCCCGTGCAGTGAACGATACGTTTCACAGTCTCTCGCATCATTGTCAGAATACTTCACGTTAGACGCTTGACTCTCATAAGTATTATTATAAATGATTCTTATCTTGTGTATATATGTATCTGTTATGCTATGCGTATTTTCATTACTGTACTTCTGTGTAAGTGACTAGAAACTCATTTGAGAGCCACCTTGATTAACTCTCATCATCCACTATCCATTACTTACTCTTTATTTTTGATATAATAGTCGAGTATAGTATCTGTATAAATCTACTATATGTCTAGAAATAAGTAAGAGTGTAATTAACCTTATGTGTTTATTGTGTTTCTTGTTTCCTGATTAGGTATATAATTATCATAATTATCTATTGTGCTCGATGTGTCCCTGTTGAGCAATATTCCAAATCTAAATATCCGAAACCCAGATTCATAATAGATAATACTGAAGCCTGTTGGATTACAACCCGGCATAACACTAATATATACAGTATATATATATAATTGGACAAATAATTAAAATTTAGTTTAATTTAACTGTAATTACTTCAATAGTAATGGCACTTATTATTGAGAATTAACACGAGCTATATTAGCTTATTGTCGTAAGCCACTTGTTTAGCCCAACATGGTAAAGTGATTGATAGACCTGGTTTGCCTTGTAGATTGCTAATCTATATTATTAAATCAGTTCGTGTGTCTGTTTGTCTGTCTGCGTTCCTAATAGGCGGCCCCAGTTTTGGACCTGGGGAGCTGAAACTTTGCATGTGGGTGTCAATTGACCTGGGTCAGGTCATAGAGGGGGTGAGGCCACAATCGGAGGTCGTTTTGAGGCCGAAATTGAAAAAAAACAAATGACAAAAATGGCCGTTGGGGGCAGGAGGCCTCCGACCGAAAAGGTGTATGGAACGAAAGTTGTTCGCAGCCCCCCAAAATGGTGGTACGGATGAGGTCAGATCCAAAATCGGAGGTCATTTAGCGGCCGAAATCGAGGTCGCCGTTTAATGAGGCACAGGGAGGTTGAGGCCGGTGATTATGGTAGTAGTAGTATTGTGATGATTGTGGTAGTAGTGATTGATGATGGTGATTATGGTAGTAGTAGTGGTAGTACCCGGGCAACGCCGGGTACCCCTGCTAATAATAATAATAATAGATGTACAGAACCTGAATGCTCTTTGACAATAAATACAAGGGAGTAAGCATTAACGGGCCAGTGCTTGTTTGTTTGGGCTACTTATTAATTTATTTGATAAATGTTGAGTTTCCTCGTTAGACCTCCATCTATATTATTAAATCAGTTCATGTGTCTGTTGTCTGTCTGTGCGTTCTTCATAGGCGGCCGCAGTTTTGGACCTGGGGAGCTGAAACTTTGCATGTGGGTGTCAATTGACCTGGGTCAGGTCATAGAGGGGGCGAGGCCCCGATCGGAGGTCGTTTCGAGGCCGAAATTAAAAAAAAAAAAAAACATGAAAAAATGGCCGTTTGGAGCAGAAGGAGGCCTCCGATCGAAAAGGTGTATGGAACGAAAGTTGTTCGCAGCCCCCCAAAATGGGGGTACGGATGAGGTGAGATCCAAAATCGGAGGTCATTTAGCGGCCGAAATCGAGGTCGCCGTTTAATGAGGCACAGGGAGGTCGAGGCCGGTGATTATGGTAGTAGTAGTATTGTGATGATTGTGGTAGTAGTGATTGATGATGGTGATTATGGTAGTAGTAGTGGTGGTAGTACCCGGGCAACGTCGGGTACCCCTGCTAGTCAAGCTTAAATAAACACACCATAGAACGCCTTTCAAGATATATTTGTACGTTTTTCGGTAGAAAAATGTCCTGGCCTTCTTTAAAAAATGACGGGCTTGCTGCCGCTAGCCAGGAAAAAATCAACACCTAAGCAGCGCGAAGGGTCTTAATAGTAACGTGTTAAAATCGCAAAACTAATGGGTCTTAGCATAAGGGAGAAAGGGGTCCAGAAAAAACAAGCACTACCCCCTAATTAATGTATAAGTTCTAGTAAAGATAATGTGTGGCTCAACCAATCTATGAAAATAGTTCGCCAGTGTATCACATTTGTACCTCCAAATCATTTTCAGAAATTCCTGTCCACAACTCAAAAACTAAAAAGTATCTCAAAATGGCAAGGACAAGGAGTACCGGTAGTATTGTAAACATAGAGGAGGTAAAATCATAATAGAAAAAAACACAACATAAGAAGGAGGAGCGAGAGAAGATAAGAGGAAAAAGGAAAATTATGAAGAAAGATGGGTCAGGTAGTGTGGAGGGAACGTGATGGAGGAGGAAGGAGGTTTGTGACAAGGAATATGAGGATGAAAAGATATAAATATATATTTATATATATAAATACGGTATACATGTTTAAATAGTATCTCACAATTAGGCCTCAGCCAAACTTCGAACCACAGGCAATCTGAATGACATCAAAATGACGATGCGAATAAAACAGCTTTTCACTAATTCCACAGGGTATAACTTAGTAACTCTAATGACTAATGAGGTAAGAAAATATAGTAATATGGCATATCAATTGTTGATTATATCCGTTAGATGCTATTGTTTTTGTTTTTCTAGCTTGTATATTACAAATTATGATAATGTGTTGGCTTCGAAGAAAAAAAATATCAATATTTGCGATATATATAATTATATATAATATTATACAGTATATAATTGTACAGTATATATATATATTTTGGGGGAGCCCCTTTCTCCCCAAAACACAAATATATACTTATATAAATATATACAAAAAAAATCGCATTCCCAAACTCTCCCATACATACTTAGGATAGAGGGGCAATATAAAAAAATAATAATAAATACAATTAAAGTCAATTCCTACGGACAATAAGTAAGCGGTGGAAGATTCATAGATAGGCCTAACATAGAAAATCTTAGTTTCAATCTCAAAATACCTTTGGACCATTATTTTTTGTATTTGTTATATATTTCTTGTTTTCTATACAGTATTCCAACTACTCCCTCTCTGGAATAGGCAGAGAGCCTGTTCATTCCACCGTGAAGCCTGTGAGTTCTCGTTCTAGTCTAGGGAGTGAGACATGTGAAGCACCCACTCACAGCTCGAAGCAGCCCCATATCTGAAGCTGCTTCACCTTTATGCTTCACTGTCTCATCCCCTTGATTCTGACCCTCACTCTCAGAACGCCCCTAGTGAGCAATTAACTCACTAGACATTGCCCTTCTGTAGCATATTTTGTATATGGGAATGTTCATACAGTACTATATAACCAGGGAACAATGAGGGTATTTTGGGCGCTTTGGTGGGCTTTGTGGTAATCATAGAGTAAGAATACCCTAGAGGAGCGTGCTGGGAAAATCAGCCGTGTTAATAGTAGTTGGCCATTATTTACAGATTTGGCTGGAACTAGATGGCGGTAGCGCATAGCTCCTCCCTATCGCGGGAAAATACTTCTGTCGTCTGTTTATTGACAGTTCCTTTCCCTTGGCTGCAATGGTGTAGGCTACACGTGTCTCGCGTAGAGTCTAGAAACACACGTAACTTGTTTGCTATCACCAAATCAGCCATAGTCATTATTAATACAATGATTTAAGAGTACACTGATATGCAAAAGCACTCCAAATTAAGTATTGCCTACACTGAAATGTGAACAATACTCCATTAACCCCTTCTGTACCGTCGACGTATATTATATTTTATTCTAGCAATATGTAGACGGTTTTTTACAGCTTAGAAAGGAGCTGTTGTAGTTAAAAGGGTTGATTGAGATAGTTCGAAGCCTTATAATTGCTAAAGATCCTTCCTAAACTTAATATAATCGATTAGTAGGAGCCAGAATAAAATCAAAAGACGGCGTCGGTATAGAAGGGATTAATTACATAGCTTACCAAGCAGAACCAAGCCGTGATGATGTAAGGAGGCTGTGTTTTCCTTGAGAATAAGGATATGGTTTGCAATGAATCTTAAAGGCTGTTGATGATTCTTTGATATTGACTGCAAATTTATTAACAATGAATGTATAGGAATAACAATAATCTCAATTGAAGAAAGGTATTTACATTGTAATATAAGTTACTAACTTGGAAGTACAAACAGCCACACTTAAACTTTGGTCAAACATAAATAATATATATATATATATATATATATATATATATATATATATATATATATAGAGAGAGAGAGAGAGAGAGAGAGACATAGAGAGAAAAAAAAAGTAGTGTACATATAATAAAAACACAGAATGGAGGATACATCCGTAGATTTAATCACGTTGAGTAGTTTTGGAACCCTGCAAAAGATGGTGTTGAGAAAAAAAATCGAAAAAGAGTAACTGGCAACGTTTAGAGGCACCTTTTTATTAACCCTCTCCGACATATGACGCAATTTTGAGCCTATTAGGGATACTTTAAAGCCTTTATTACCATCAGGGTTTTTTACAAACCTTTATTTTAGTTACTTCAACCTCTGCAGTTGTCTTTGAGTTAGATGTGGGCAGAAAACTAATTTTGGAGAGGTAATTATAAGAGTGAGAGAACTCTATTTCTTATTGCTAATCTGGCAACCTCTGCGTCATATATGTCTGAAGGGGTTAATAGAATACATAGGAAGACTCCTCTCTCCTATACACACTCTCTGGTGGTAATGCACTGATACTACTATGGGTTTCAGAGGCCGTGTTACATGGTTTTTCGGGAATAACTTATTAACACAAATTTGGATTAGTATGATATTTTGACACAGCTTTATTCACACCCTGCCCTAATTTTCGCCAATATCGTGCATTACCAAAAGTGTAGAATTAAGGTACTTGTCCCTGTGTCATGAGGTTAAAGTCGCACCTGGTCACACCTGGATGATGAGGAAACGAACAAGGTTAGTCACCCCCCCATCTCTCTTTCTTTCCCTCTCGCTCTCTCTCTCTCTCTCTCTCTCTCTCTCTCTCGCTCTCGCTCTCTCTCTCTCTCTCTCTCTCTCTCTCTCTCTCTCTCACTTTCTCACACATGGAAACTACGGCCACTGGCGCATGCATTATACATATAAAAATGAGGCATGCAAAATGTGTTAATTTTATATTTATATTATATAGTGACATAACGTGAATGTAAGGACAAGAGTATGGTAGGGTGCTGGGTATATAACGACCGTGTTTCATCGATGAGCAATGGTTCGGTTGTTTCCGGGTGTTGTGTGTTTTCGGCGGATGCCACGGGCTTACGGCAGCAGTCGTATACAGTCAGCCATACGTAACATTGGCTCCAGCAAGGCAAATTATGGCAACCATGTTGCGTCATTGTCCGCGTGGGTGTAAAAACGCATTTGTCATGCGTCTTTACTACATATACAGCAGGGAGAAAGCCGCCAATCGGCTTGTCCAATCATTTGTCCACCCTTCATGTCTCCGCTTCCTTTCGTTGTATAAAATGACCTATTAATAAAACCTGGCCACACTCACCCCTCCACATTCCTATACACTTTGTATAAATGTCCCATTGTCCCACCCTTCTCCTTCGTATTTTTTTTGTATTGTTTGTTTTATTGTCGGCAGCATCTTCCTCAACGTACCATCACTCATAACAATTCATGGACCTCACCTTTTTTCTAATTATGGAAGTATATCTCTACAAACGGATTTACGAATATGATTTTCTATACATCAATTACGAACCTACATATACCATTGATTGTAAAGCAAGTCCCAGCCAATAATCAACCCAGATAGTAATTGCATAACGAAAATCGTACCGCTCCACGATTTTGTATAAGTGACTGTACTTACTTACCCTACACTACCCTTCCTCCCCAAACATTTTCCCATCCTCACGCCTTTCCAACCCCTACCCAACCCGTAATTAATGACCAAGCGTCAACTGCCCCATCCCACCTGACATCCAACACAACCTGACGATACGATGACCATATTACACCTTACAGTAGATGCAATATCATGCCAACACAAAACCACACAACACCTGGAAACCACCAAACCACTGTTCTTCCATCACACAAGCTCGTTTTATACCCACCACCCTACCCTACTGTTGCCCTTGCAGTCAGTTTATGCACTATCATATATTAATATAAAATTAACACATTTTGCATGCCTCACTTTTATATGTATAATGAATGCGCCAGTGGCCGTAGTTTCCATGTGTGAGAAAGTGAGAGAGAGAGAGAGAGAGAGAGAGACAGAGAGAGAGAGAGGCGAGAAGGAAAGAAGAGAGATGGGGGGGTGACTAACCTTGTTCGTTTCCTCATCATCCAGGTGTGACCAGGTGCGACTTTAACCTCATGACACAGGGACAAGTACCTTAATTCTACACTTTTGGTAATGCACAATATTGGCGAAAATTAGGGCAGGGTGTGAATAAAGTTGTGTCAAAATATCATACTAATCCAAATTTGTGTTAATAAGTTATTCCCGAAAAACCATGTAACACGGCCTCTGAAACCCATAGTAGGTACAGCATAAATTCCATCCCAATAATATCTTCCCATTGACTTCTCTGGATTCGAACACGGGTCCATTGGATTACCAGTCCAGTGGCAAGACCACTCCACCAAACCTCACCTACCTTGATTACTAAAGTTTGTTTTCTGAAATTGCATAAAACCGTCTAATTACAGCCAGTATCAATTGAACAAAGGATTTACGGCATACTGAAGGTAGTTAAGAATAAGAACCCTAGCAATTGTATTATGCCGAGAGTACAGCAATGTTGACAACCAAAACGAGATTTTGTTAGGACATCTTGACAGACTCAAAGATGCATATAATTACGTATTGAATATATAGACCTTTATCATTCGAACTTAGGACTGCTGAACAAATGTATTTGTCAATTTTGTAGTTTTCATTACTTTTGTCCGAGAACAACTTAATTTGCATGTACGGTTTTAGCATTGATAAAGAGGATGACAATACTAACAATACGGTGGAAAAGGAGAACACATTTTATTTCCACTGATTCAAGATGGCCGCCTTTTTTTGCTGCCACCCTTATTTAACCTGCTAAGTCTAATGCAAAATCATTCAAATTACACTGGTAATGACATATATATATATAGGAATGATTGTATGGGTCATACAAATTTTATATATGACATAATTATCGAGGTACCGCCATTATAGTATAAAGTCAACCTTTTCCAAGTAGAGTTACATAGTTTCCAACAGAAAGCCTTAATTTGGCATATAACTCCGATTCATTAGCTCCAAACAAATGTCCATGTAATCCCGAAGGCATATGTATAGTCAACGAACATCGATGTTGAACACTAGGTAAGTTTGCTTGCGTTTCTACAAATGTATACTCTCTTAGGGAAAAATGTTTCCGAGCAAAATTATGCCCGGGAATATGCGTCCCGTTCTTCTTTATCCTCAACTCAAAGTATGTATCAATACAATGCATGATAACGCTCTGGAAGACTGCTAAAATTTACAGAATGCATTTCAGAAGAGAATAAGAAAAAATAATCCCTATTCGGCCCGATCTCAACTAGAAACTCCAGCGTGTGAGCAGGAACCTGGTGAGAAGTGGGGGCGCCGAGGGCATGGCAATACCCCCAGGGACGTGCACGCGAGATTTGGTTAGTTGGCTCGTGAAGATTTACAGCTGCTTCGAGGCTTTGAATAATACATGCTCGAGTCTTGCCGCCGTTTCTGAGTAGAGTGTCTCTGGAGGGGGGCAGGGGGAGAGTCTGGGGTGTGGGAGTTGGTAGTTGTGTTAGTGCTTGATGTTAGGGAGGGTGTTGTGGTGGTGGATATATTGTCATGGTGCCGGAATAGTAGGCAACTTTGGTTCGGTAAGTGCAAGCAAAGGATAGTTTGTAGTTTAGGTCACGTATGGGATATACTTTTCTATATGTTTTCTATAGCTTTATCTTACAGTATTAGTCACCGCATTATATGTCATTACTGCCGCAAACTTTTGTTTTCATTAGAATTTGTGGGTTAAATATTTGAGAACTCATTTGGGTTTAATGTTATTTTAATACCACAAATTGTGTTGATATATTTGAAGATAAATAATTAATCTATATGCTCTAAAGATCATAAGAAAATTTGTTTTAACCCTCGGCAAAACCTAATAAAAAAGTATGGTACTAAAATGTCTTTTTCGTAACAAGGTTGTCAATACGGTACTTTCAGTCATCGATAGCTCTAAAGATCATATGAAAATGTGTTAAACCCTGGGAAAAACTTAATATAAAAGTATGGTACTAAAATTTAATTTTCGAAACAAGGTTGTCAATACGGTACTTTCCCGTTATCAATGTACAATCAAACTGAAGATTGCAGAATGAACACCATAGATTTCATCGACTTTTCTTTCACCTTCGTATAATCGACAGCCAATTTTTTATTTTTTTTATTAAGGGATTAGTACTCAACCAGCGGGGGTGTGGGGGCGGCAGCCCCCACCCATAATACTAGGTTAGGTTAGGTAAGGTTGTTAGGTTAGGCTAATGTCTTTTCGGTTCAATGTTATTTTAATACCACGAATTTTATTGATATATTTGAAGATAAATATTGAATCTATATGCTCTAAAGATCATAAGAAAATGTGTTTTAACCCTCGGCAAAACCTAATAGAAAAGTATGGTACTAACATTTATTTTTCGTAACAAGGTTGTCAATACGGTACTTCCAGTTATTGACAGCTCTAAAGATCATATGAAAATGGGTATATATTAAGCAAACCACCCACCAATTTTCATGACAATTTTGAAATGCATGTTGGAATCCCTATAAACTGTACTTCATTTTTATGTAAGTTTGATAATTTGGAAAAATCGATTAAGGGAGAAAATTAACATTGAAAATTATGTGTAGAAAGTCTCCCGTAAACGGCGGCCCGCTATGTTATTGTAGTTTGCGGCCTAATTTCATCTGTTAATTCACTTTCTCCTTAATTGGACCCCCTATGAAGTACAACAGATTATGATGACATAAGTGACAGGTGTTTAGAGGGGGCAGAACTCCCCCTTCAACATATGTGTTTCACAGAAACTTCGGTCAATATTTACGAGTCACGCCACAGCTGGGATCTCATTTTTAACGGTAGTTTTGGGTTCCTACCATTCTATGCTTCATTGCTATATACTTTTTATCCACCGGATTTTTTTTTTTTTTTTTTAGCATTAACCTAACCAAAAAACCTAACCTAACCTAACCTAGGCCTAATAGCCCCCAAATACATTTAGGTTAGGTTAGGTTAGGTTTTTAGGTTAGGTTAATGCTAAAAAAAAAATAAAAAAAAAAAAATAAAAAAACAAGAAAAAATAATATTTTCCGGTGGATAAAAAGTATATAGTAATGAAACATAGAATGATAGGAACCCAAAACTACCATTAGAAATGAGATTCCAGCTGTGGTGTGACTCGTAAATATTGACCGAAACTTCTATTATATACAATCCAAGAATTTTCAGATATTTTAAATTTCATTTAGGATGTAATATAACCTATACTCCATGTCAAAATAAGTGTCAACCCTCGAAAAATTCTATTAAGGGAGATACAGAACCTAGAACCTGTAACAATATTTGTCCAGGGTTCACCTCCCCATAGACGGCACACAACACGACTCGGCGACCTCTTTCTCCCTGCCTTTCAGTCTAATTACACTAGGAATTTACCTAATTTTCTATCCAATGTACTATCCAACCAGCGGGGGTGTGGGGGCGGCAGCCCCCACCCATAATACTAGGTTAGGTTAGGTAAGGTTTGTAGGTTAGGCTAAAATCTTTAATGTTGCTTAATTGTTGGATAATGGATAATGAGCTTACTGGGTAAGTTCATTTTCTATCCCATGTATCATCCAACAACTTTTGCCATAACTTTATTTGGACAATATAAAGATGATGTAATTAAATTCATACATCGATTTTATCGTGGCCTACAAGTTTCTTATACCATGTATTTCATTCCTATATGTGTCTAAATGCGCGTAAAAATGTATTACTCATCCTGAAAAAAACAAAGGTCAATATTTACGAGTCACACCACAGCTGGGATCTCATTTCTAATGATATTTTTGGGTTCCTATCATTCTATGCTTCATTGCTATATACTTTTTATCCACCGGAAAATATATATACCGGTATATACAGTATAGGCCTGTAGGCCTAGGCCTACTTTTTTTTTGTTTTTCTTTCTTTTTTAGCATTAACCTAGGCTAACCAAAAAACCTAACCTAACCTAACCTAAATGTATTTGGGGGCTATTAGGTTAGGTTAGGTTAGGTTTTTTGGTTAGGTCAATGCTAAAAAAAAAAATAAAGCCAAGAAAATAAAATATTTTCCGGTGGATAAAAAGTATATAGCAATGAAGCATAGAATGATAGGAACCCAAAACTACCATTATAAATTAGATCCCAGCTGTGGTGTGACTCGTAAATATTGACCAAAACAAAATATCCCCTATATCGCCTACGTCGCAAGAGGCGGGTGGCTTTGTTTACATCCGCCGCGAAGAAGAAGAAGAAGAAGCATTGGGGAAAATTTGGTTTTTGCCCCCTACTGTTTAAATATATGACTATTTCAATAAATCTTGGGGGGTGAGGGGGGGCTTGCCCCCCCCCCCTCTACATATTTTGTATCCAACGGCAAACGGTTATGGCCAAATAGTTATTTTTCGCGAGTGAAGGGATGTATTTTTAGATTGTTGTTTAATGGGTAAATATGCATTTACGCCTATTTTCACACATCAAAACACCCTTACACAATTCTAAACTACATAAAAACAATCGAAACTATTTTTTAGCAATTTAATTACATCATCTTTAAATTGACCCTTTATTTTTTCATGTTTTTTTTTCATTTTTGGGGTTTCTTAAGTTGAAAAAAAAGAAAACCTGAGCCAACTTTTGTTTTGCCACTTTCTGACTTTTATGAAGCTGACAAATCTTAAAATCCCAGCCAACTTTTGCCAAAACTTGGCTTGATTTTTTTTCATTTGGAGTTTTCTTAAGTTGAAAAACAAGAAAACCCGAGCCAACTTCTTTTTTGCACTTGCTGTCTTTTATGCAGCTGAAAAATCTTAAAATCCGAGCCAACTTTTGCCAAAACTTGGCTCGGGTTTTTTTCATTTTGGGGTTTTCTCAAGTTGAAAAACTACAAAACCCGAGCCAACTTTCATCATAAAAACCATTATATCGCCTTTTTATGTCTTTAACCCCACATTTTCCCTGATCTTCATGGCCCTCCCCACTATCGGGCGCCGTGTCTTAAGATCGTTGGATAAAGGGGAAAACTATTTTTGCGGAGGTTGAAACTAATGTCAATCACTATATATTGATGCAAATAAACTAAAACTAAACAAAAAATAATGAAAATAATTGGTGGTTGGTTTCCTTAATATTTTCCTGAAAATGTGTTAAACCCTCGGAAAAAACTAATATAAAAGTATGCTACTAAAATTTAATTTTCGTAACAAGGTTGTCAATACGGTACTTTCCCGTTATCAATGTACAATCAAAGCTGAAGATTGCAGAGTAAACACCGTAGACTTCATCGACTTTTCTTTCACCTTCGTATAATCGAAACCCAATTGTTTTTGTTTTATTTACTAAGGTATTAGTACTCAACCAGCGGGGGTGTGGGGGCAGCAGCCCCCACCCATAATACTAGGTTAGGTTAGGTAAGGTTGTTAGGTTAGGCTAATGTCTTTTCAAATCACTATCGGGGAACAACATCGATCGATAGGCCTTATGGGGAAAATAGGTTTTCCCGAGATTTCTAATTAATTACAAACTCTATATATTGATGCAAATGAACAATTTTGTTTATAAAAAACACTCGGAAAATTCGTGGTATTAAAATAAAAAAATCCCGTCTTTTCAAATCACTATGAAGGGGCTGTGTCAACATCGATCGATAGGCCTAATGGGGAAAATAGGTTTTCCCGAGATTTCTATTTAATTACAAACACTATATATTGATGCAAAATAAATTAATGACCAATTTTGTTTATAAAAAACACTCGGAAAATTCGTGGTATTAAAATAACATTTTTCCCTAAATTGTTCACTTCCTCCGTAATATTAGTTTTTGTTATCTTTTATATCAATTTTACGACCAGTGAGGGGGGGGGATCTCCCCCCCCCCCCGGTTAGGTTAGGTTAAGTTTGTTTATTGGCAAAATATGTTTTATCATAGGGCATTGTCATATGTCAGTGTTTTTACCTTCTGAATTTCGTGTTGAAGGGTCTAACCTCACTCCAAAAAACATACTGATGTGCGGACTGGTGTTTTCGTTTATCTATATCTGCAGAAATACCTATGTGCATATGTAACGCATCGCCGCGCCCCGCTTCCCTTCCCTTCACATACTCACATACTCACTCGCACACCTACACACCTACGAAATGATACTAATTTATACTCACACACAGACACACAATGTAGTCCCCCCCCCCCCCCCCACCCATCCATACACACACACAGGCACACGCACTCTTACTCCCTACTCTCACCCACTTCCCTCACACACAAACACACACACACGCACACATATGCTTATTTGCAGCACCCGCCTTCCACACCCCATCCATCACGCCCTGGGCAAAGTTTTGATCTGGATAATTCGTCTCGCAGTCTGGGAGAGTTCCTTGGTCGGACTGCAGAACAACTTCCAACTTGTTAAAACCTGATAGTTTGGGTTCCTCGCTCGTAAAACTTAGTATTATTGACTACATTATAGTTCGTATAATATAGTTATCTTGTTACAAATTAATGTGCTTGCAACAATGCTTGATGTATGTATGCCAATGGGAAGATATTATTGGGATTGAATTTGTGCTGTACCTAGTATCAGTGCATTACCACAAAGCCCACCGAAATGCCAAAAAAATACCCTCATTGTTCCCTGATTAAATAGCACTGTATGAATATTCCCATATTCAAAATATGCTACAGGGGGACAATGCCTAGTGAGTTTACTGCTCAATAGGTGGCATTCTGAGAGTGAGGGTCTGAGTCAGGAGGGTGAGACAGTGAAGCACTTGAACGAAGCATCCAGCGACTTCAGAGATGGAGCTGCTTCGAGCCATGAATGGATGCTTCACATGTCTCACTCCCCATACTGCAACGAGACCTCACGGGCTTCACCGTGTTGAGCGGTGGATTGTAAGGGCTCTCAGCCCTATGCCCGAGAGGGAGTAGTTGGAATATAGAAAACAAAACAAAATAGAAGACTCATTGCTTATTGAACCGTTTATCACTTGAACGTTTGTACTGCAATGATACTAATACAGCAATAGTAATTATACACGTTCAATATTTTCTCAGACCCTGTGAGGTAAATGATGTTTTAATTTAACTTTAACATTTAATATTGATAAATGTGGTCTATTTTTTGCTGCTTGCCGAACAACAATATGGTATATCTACAGGATATTATCTCTCTCTCTCTCTCTCTCTCTCTCTCTATATATATATATAAATATATATATATATATATATATATATATATATATATATATATATATATATATACTGTATGTATACATATTATACTGTATGTATACAACTCTTTGGAATTATTCTATAATTGCACCTATAAGAGCTAAAACATATATTGGAAAATATAACCGAAACTACCACTAATTTTATCATGGTTTTTCTTTTTGGTTTTAAGTAGTTTTTATCATTATACAGTAGTTGATATTAGTTATAATCCCCGGAAAATGTTATTTCTCACATTATCCAACGATCTTAAACACTCAGATGCAAGTCATTTTCAGAGTATATATACATTTTGTTTTGCCTTTGGATACAGGATAGGTTGAGGGGGGGCTTTGCCCCCCCCCCCCCATTGAATTATTGAAATCAGCATCTATTTTAACAGTAAGGGGCTTAATAATAATTTCAATGCCGTCAATAGGTAGACTTATAGGGAGTTTCTTTTTGTGTTTACAGTGCTTTATATAGTGCATATAAAATGTATCTCCGGAGGTTGAAACAAACTTTAAGGTCAATTTAAAGATGATGTAATTAAATTGCTAAAAAATCGTTTCGATTGTTTTTATCTAGTTTAGAGTTGTGTAAGAGTATTTTGATGTGTGAAAATAGGCGTAAATGCATATTTACCCATTAAACAACAATCTAAAAACACGTCCCTTCACTCGCGAAAAATAACTATTTGGCCATAACAGTTTGCCGTTGGATACAAAATATGTAGAGGGGGGAGGCAAGCCCGCACCCCCCACAAGATTTATTGAAATCGTCATATATTTAAACAGTAGGGGGCAAAAACCAAATTTTCCTCAACGCTTCTTCTTCTTCTTCGCGGCGGATGTAAACAAAGCCAGCCTCTTGCGAGGTAGGCGATTATAGGGGATATTTTGTTTTTTTCAGGATCAGTAATACATTTTTACGCGCATTTAGACACATATAGGAATGAAATACATGGTATAAGGAACCTGTAGGCCACGATAAAATCGATGTATGAATTTAATTACATCATCTTTATATTGTCCAACTTTAATATGATCTTTGCAACATCATTATTCTATAATAGCCTTCAAATATTGATAACTAATTAGTGGTAGTTTCGGTTATAAGTACCCAAATATTATTGTATTTAACAGGAAGGTACGACGAGGTAAGTGATGTGGTATACAGGTAGGGGGCAATATGCGGAAATGGAGTATAAGTTAATTCCACCCCCTCTGATCCCTCAAAGACAAACGCAATGAAGGCATAGAACTAGCTACTATTTCCAATTGGGGCAGATAAAACCTTGTTACCTTTAATGCTTCCAAAACCGAATTTCTTCTTCTATCTACCCCTCCAGAACTCCCAGGGGACTATCCCTTATTCTTCAACAATATAAAAATCAATCCTTCATCTTCTCCCAATAATCTTGGTGTCTCTTTTTGTTCTACTCTCAGTTGGAAGGACCATATTACCAGTCTTGCTAAAGCAGCCTCCTAGAAGCTGGGTGTGCTCAACCGGCTTAAGGGGTTCTTCACCCCTGTGCAGCTTCTTACTCTGTACAGGGGCACAGTGCGTCCTTGTATTGAGTATTATTCACATGTGTGGGGAGGATCCTCTCACACCGCACTCCTAGACAAAGTAGAAGGGAAGGCCTTTCGTATCATTAATTCCCGCTCACTCACCAACTCTCTGCAAACTCTCTCTCTTCGCCGCAATGTTGCATCTCTCTCGCTATTCTATCGCTACTACAATAATCAGTGCTCCTCAGAGCTCTCCCAGTGTATTTTTTGTTTTTTTTCTATATTCCAACTACTCTCTCTCGGGCATAGGCCGAGAGCCTTTACACTACACCGCTAAACACGGTGAGGCCCGTGAGGTCTTGTTCCAGTCTAGGGAGTGAGACAAGCGAAGCACCCCAGTTCGAAGCAACTCCATCTCTGAAGCCGTTTCGCCTCTGCGCTTCACAGTCTCATCCCCCACACTCGGACCCTCACTCTCAGAACGCCACCTATTGAGCAATTACCTCACTAGGCATTGTCCCCCTGTAACATATTTTGAATATGGGAATATTCATACAATGCTATTTAATCAGGGACCAATGAGGGTATTTTTTGTTTTTTGGCATTTCGGTGTGCTGTGGTAATGCACTGAAACTAGGTACAGCACAAATTCCATCCCAAAAAATATCTTCCCATTGACATATTGGGATTCGAACCCGGATCCATTGGATTACCAGTCCAGTGGCAAGACCAGTCTGCCACACCACCCCTAGTATACCACCTCCTCTACATAGAGTACGTGGTACCCGTTTTGCAACACAATCCCACCCCTACTCTGTGCAACTCTCCAACCCAAGAGTGAAACATTACTATCAGTCTTTCTTCTATTCAACAGCTGAGTTCTGGAACTCTCTCCCAGAATCAGTCTTTCCTTCCTATGACTTAAATTGCTTCAAACTCCGTGTGTCCAGGCATTTGGCTCGAACGTCCCTTAATTTTGACCCTGTCACTCTTTCAACTATGGGGGTGGCACTCATTACAGGCAGTTCTCCCATTTGTCTCCCTCACACACATAGACAAAACAAAATATATATATAAGGTGGATAAAAAATTTGCCCAGTCAGAATTTCAATTAACATTTAAACACACACACACACACACACACACACACACACACACAGAGTAACTTATACATATCTGAGCCCACAACAGTCCCGATACATGACACAACAAACCATTGCTATCACCTTGCTCATGTAGCTTGGGAACTATTGCCAGTGCCTCTGTCGCAACCCCTGGCTATCATGACTCGCCTGGACGCTGGGTTTTTGGTGTAATATTCGGTAATCCTTAAGGGAGGTTTATTTCAGCAATATATAACTCTCAATCATATAGAGCCCGTAAAATTATTGCATGTACTGTTCGTATGGCTTTCTTAATTTTTCAAGTGTCTTTCTTAAACTGAATATTCAGTGTATTTCAGTTTCATTGTACTAAACTATCTTGATTAATGTTTGTAAATTCTATATACGTTTTGGGGTCTGGAGAGCGCAGAATCCCTGTTAGGAAAATTAAAATCCCAGATTAGGCTAGGTTACGTTGGGTTGGCTTAAATTGCAGGCTCCATGCCGCTTGCTAGGACAAAATCGACATCTAAATGGCACAAAAGTTCTTAAAATCGCCAAACTAATCGGGCAAAACCTGAGGGAAAGTGGAGTCTAGAAAAAGCAAACCTACCCTTACCCCTAAATGGTTCGAGGGGGGGTCATTTTGGACCTCCTGTTTAGCTTCATTAAGCCCCTTTCACACATTCAAGATGTTGAGCACGACGTACCCCGATTTGAATATCGGGACACAACGTGGTGCAATCGCCAACGTGTGTCGGGGTCATGGGGAGCGGCGGGTTACCCACGGGGCGGGACTTGGCAAATCGTACTTGAGGACGATGTGTTTGGGGGTGTCCAACCAAATCGCACGTGGGAATTTTGGCGTGGTAACATCGGGTACATTGTGTCAATGACGTGGGTCAGGCGTGCTGGCATCAGGTAGCATCGGCATCGAAGTGGTGGCGTCGAGGTACGTCGTGAAAGATAACGGCCATTTTCAAATCCCCCGCCGCTCCCACGACAGGCCCCGATGTTGCCACGTGTACACCCGACGCCACCACACTGCACCCACGATTATCAGGTATTGACGTGTGGTCCACGTGAGTCCATGTGTCATACAAAATTTGGAAGCATGAAGGCAACAACACGCCAGCACCACGGCAACAACATGCTGGCAACACGGAAACAACACGAGGTGCACGATGTGGCAACTGCGCACCACGCCGCCTGCCGCGCACCCTTTTATATCGAATTGTGTCTGTCACCCCTTCTGTAGTTGTGGCGTCGTGTTCGTCGTGTCGCACACGTTACACCATCGTAAGTCCATCGCCCTTCGTCGTGTTCCTCTCGTGCCACGTCGGGGTACGGTTTTGACCGGAATTTGGACCGTTAGGGCATTGACGTGCCGCCCTCGTGTTGCAACCGTGGTACCATCTGGCCCGTCGTGGCTACGACGTGTCCCCGTCGTGGCTTCATCGTCAAACGCGTACTTCGTGTCACTGTACGTCTCTGCCGATGTACCAATTTGTGTACCTCGTGGCACATCGGGACCAACATCGTGAATGTGGGAAAGGGGCTTTAGTCTGGATTTATTGAAACTTTTCGTCCCATTAATTCAGCGATATTTAGACAGTTCACTCCATTCAAGTGTTGATTTTTCTTTTCTGGGTGGGTGATAGCGAGACTGCAATTTATAAGAAATCGGCCTTCAGCCGGGAAAAATTTATATCAATAAATTTAAAACCTAACAAAGAAAAGGTTGAAGGGGGTCTTGGTGGGCATTTGTTAGTTAGAAGGAAGTCTGAGAAGGCCTTTTATTTTACGCTACTGGACAAACTAATATACATTGCACGAAAATAGCGTAAATGGTAAAAACAAGCAAAATGTTCAATAATAATGAATCAAAATATTAGAACCCCAAAAACGTCCGACCTAATAGTGTTAAATAATCCTTATGATTCATATACAATGAAAACAATTAATCAGAGGATTCGATTCAGGCTAAGACAGCTTCGAATATTTTTGCCTATCATTTATGTATCAAACTACAGTCGCGGTCTTTAAGTCTATTTCGAAATTATTTCAAAATTATATCGCGCTGAAATGAGTCTTCCTACTAGTTATTTTTCAAATATTTGCTTTTCAGAGCTTTATTTTATGTCTGAGGATTCAACATTTATCAGTTTAAAACCGTGACTCGACAGTAAAACATAGTTTAGATATTACCTTCGTTTATGTAGATTATTTTCGTTGGCTCTTGTTGGGATAATCATAAATAGTTTGCCATTGTTGCATATTCCCCCCAATCACAACAAAACATTCAAATATATTTAATAGTGACAACATTCCCATGTGATTAGTAGTATGTTGGTCGGCCACCGTTACAGAAACTATTGCATTTATGGTATTTTTGATAGAGAAAACAAGTATAATGACACGCACAATATTATATGGTCCTAACCACTCGTTTCAATGGTTATATATATATATATATATATATATATATATATATATATATATATATATTGGTTGAGGATTGGTCCTATCGGGAGTGAGGTTTGGCATCCTCTAACCAACCTTAGCCGTTTTTGTTTCTCTTACTGTCCCACTTTTCCTTCTGGGGGCAGGGTGTCGTAATCCTCCTCCCCTTGTAAAATTCACCTACTAGGCGAGACAGAGTAAAGGGCGAGGGAACGCGAAAGTGGTCCCGGACCCTAAGAATTATAACTTTAAATGTTATTTCTGTTCGGGTTCTGTCTCGAGTCGGCCACCCCTAGGTATGATGCATATGCCTGGGTATATACATACATATAGCACTCCATTCATAAAACAATCCAGTTGGCAAAATTCGCATAAATATTGACAAACTAGGTCTATGAACTTTGACAGGTGACTGTGCCTGACCGGTTGGCTCATTCACGTCCAAATAACTGGGTGATATAACAATTTAAAAGTCGGAAAAAGCGGCAGTAGCAAATTAATTAGCCAACTGGGGTATGCTTTGTTAAGGGGAGGTGGACCGTTTTTGTTTGGTCTGTTAATTCATGTATTCCTATATTTCTTTGTTTCCTCGCTAGACCTCCATCAAGGTTAGAAAAAAAAAAAAAAAAAACAGCCCCCTTTAAGATAAACTTGTAAATGTTTCGGTAATTTCAGGCTCGCTATCGCTTGCCAGGAAACAAATCGATACCTACCGTAAATGGCACGAAAGGTGTTATAATCGTCAAACTAATGGGCCGAACGGCTTATTTCAAAACAAATAGGCCTTAACACGAGGGAGAAAGGGGACCAGAAAACGACCCTTGTTCCCTCAACTCCATGAGAGGAACTATTTGTAAACAGAGCCGAGGGGTCATTGTATTCTCTATTTGTTAGTTAAAACAAAAATATATATATATCATTTATTTACAACTGTGTATTTTATTATTTATTATATTTATTTATTTTGTATTTATTTTTATTTATTTTATTTTATTTATTGTTTTTATTTTGTTTATGTTTTATTGTTTTATTTTATTTGTTTGCTAACTACCTAGGTATATGGACGTCGTTTATTAGGTTTGATATACGAGGTGCCATACATCATCTGGACAAATTAGGGAGGCAATGGGAACTGGAAAAGTGGGGCGCATCAATTTAGTAGCTGGAATGTGTATGGTTTTAGCCGAATAGTTAAATGACAAAATAATATAATAAATCGTGTAGAAGTGCAGTGTTCGTATTTTGGAAGGGAAAATGCATACTCAATTCTGCGATTATTTTTCTTATTTTTTGTTGTTTTTACAATTGACTTATCGGTATTTAAAACATATTTCATTGTTTTTTTTATATTTTCTTGGATGAACATTGAATAGACGATCCTTATATGCATACATCTAGCAGCAAACTTAGGAAATATAATTAAAATATCATCGTTGATATTATGCCTCGATTATTATAATATATATCTGAACGTTGGTCAGTACATGTTTCAGTCAAAGTGCAACAATTACTTCCTGTCATAATATGGGACCTATACCTTTAAGTCCTATTATGTACATATCCTGCCTCATTACATATTTTTGGATTTGATGGATATGTATCCTTTAGGTTAGTATACATATTTGTTTTGTACGTACCTTGTGATCATGACTATTTACTTTTACCTATAGAATATTGACGAACATAAGTCAATAATACGTTCATGTAAATGACAATAACTGAGCTAGTTGGGTGATCGAAATGCATCATGTATAGGAATATTTTTGATTTTTGTTTTTCGTTTCAGTAATTAGACATTGGATTCGATCTAGATATTTTCCTTGTTTGACTATGTCGTAGACAATCGAAATTCTTGTAATTCCTTATAAAAGTTAAGAACTGGCAGCTATAGATTATTCTATAGTAAATATGGTTATAACACTACTAATATATGGGATACCCGGATGAATATTTTAGGACTAATAATAAAATGTACAAATTTTTTTCGAAGGGAGGTCATAGAGGTATTTGTTTAAGCTTCATGGAGGTCTAGGGAGCAAACTAAAAATATAAATATAAATAATCAAACAAGTAAGTTGAAATCTCTCTTAATGTTGATGGTTTATTAATAGGTAGTTTCCTGGTAGGTAGTTTTAGCATTTTCACAATACGCAGACGGAGGTCTTTTGTAGAAAGACACAAAAAAATATATATATATACACGATTAAACATCCATCATATTACTGTTGGTCGAATTCGTTAGATGATAAACTCAATTATTTTCTGGTTGTTGCTCCTCCAATACAACGACTCGGTCTTATGGCTATCTATCTACTTCTCTATCTATATGTTTATCTATCTATCCGTCCATGTATATTAGTTCCAATTTATCTCTAACCATCTGTCTATCTATCTATCCTTCTATCTATCGATGTCTGAATAATCTATCTATCCATTTATATCTATATACTGTATATATCGCTGAATAATCTATCTGAGTAATATATCTAACTATCCATTTATCTATCTGTCCGCCCCACAGTCCGGAAGAGTTGACATCCGGATCAGGTGTCGGGCGGTTCGTTAGCGTATCCGGAGGTCACTGACTTCGGCCGGGTGTCATTCATTACGGATTCCCTGGACGAGTTAGGCCGCTACGGATTCCCAGGACGAGTTTGGCAGTTATGGATTCCCAGGATGAGTTATTTAAGCAGTTACGGATTCCCAGGACGAGTTAGGCAGTTACGGATTCCCAGGACGAGTTAGGCAGTTACGGATTCCCAGGACGAGTTAGGGCGCTACGGATTCCCAGGACGAGTTGGGCCGTTACGTATTCCTAGGACGAGTTAAGCCATTACGGATTTCCAGGACGAATTAGGCCATTACGGATTCCCTGGACGAGTTAGGCCGCTACGGATTCGCAGGACGAGTTAGGCCGTTACGGATTCGCAGGACGAGTTAGGCCGTTACGGATTCGCAGGACGAGTTAGGCCGTTACGGATTCGCAGGAGGAGTTAGGGTGCTACGAATTCCCAGGAGGAGTTAGGGTGCTACGGATTCCCAGAACGAGTTAGGGCGCTACGGATTCCCAGGACGAATTAGGCCGCTATGGATTCCCCGGACGAGTTAGGCTGCTACGGATTCCCAGGACGAGTTAGGGAGCTACAGATTTTCAGGACGAGTTAAGCCCTTACGGATTCCCAGGACGAGTTAGGCCGCTACGGATTCCCAGGACGAGTTAGGCCGCTATGGATTCCCAGGACGAGTTAAGCCATTACGGATTCCCAGGACGAGTTAAGCCGTTACGGATTCCCAGGGCAAGTTTGGCCAATACAGATTCCCAGGGCGAGTTTGGCCATCACGGATTCCCAGGACGAGTTAAGCTGGCGTTACACGAGAACAATAAGTTTATCGGGTTCAGGTATCGGAGCCTTGAATCCACCACAAGTTATCACTTGATTATGATTGATGTACTGCAGTTGTTTATGCATATACAAAATTGGACTACTCTTTTAGGAGCTCTTAAGGGGTGATTTGACATTAATTTGTAGTTATTTGTTTTATATATTAATTTTGTTTATTTCATTATAAATTCCTCCCAAGACCTCCATCAAGCTTTAAACAATACGCCCAAGATCCCCCTTCGAAATAAATGTGTATATTCCTCGGTGCTAAACATGAGGGAGGAGGGGGGTCCAGAAAACCCTCCGAACTTCCTATTGAGGGCTTGAGAGGCTATTAGTGACTGTTGGACATCGATATTTTTGGTCATAGTGTTATCAGTCCTTTAACCATGTGTACCTAGCCTTGCAGTTTTGGGACGCCTTTCTAACTTTTATTCTGGCTCTCATTACATTATTTTATACAGCTTATGAAAGACCACTAGCATCCAAAGTGGTAAGTTCGTTCTCCATTATTACCAGTCGCACTCCCACAGATATAGTCTCTATGCATAATACAATCATCTAAGGATATGCAAAGTCAAACGAAAAAACGAGTCTTAAGGGGGATGACCTGCAATTTTTTCTCTCCTTTTCTTTCTTTCTCTGGCTTCTATTCATTCGGCCCCATTCAGCCAACTGTTTTAAAACGGTTATCCCTGTTATGCCAGGCTTTTACTGGTGTTTAATTGAACAATGGTTGGTTCTTGTTTGACTGGAGAAACTAAGGCCAAACTATACATGCACAAAAGTCGTAAAAGATAAATATAAGACTGAGTACACGCATAAGTTTTCTTATTAATGGTCACTTAGTACAATACACTTGAATGCACTTTACACTTATAACATGGAATAAATACACAATATATACGCCGAGCACGGACGAGGATCCATGACAGACTTGTAGGATTCACTATCACTCCTATTCTAACACTGAGTAGATTTCGGAGACACACTGAGCACTGGTGGTTGAAGTGTTGATTGCTGAGTCTTTTCCCTTGGTCCTGTCGAGCCGCTTAGGTTGTCCTGCCGTGTGGTCAATGGGGTAGAGTTACAGATGGACAAGTTGGTTTGGGGCCTTTAATAGTAGTTCTTTATGTCATGACACAGGGGGTGTACTACCGGATGAATGCGAGCATGAGCGGGGACATGTATAGCTATGGCTGCTTGACTATCCTGACCGTTATATTAGTTGTTGGTGAAGTTCTGTTTTGGTACTCTTGGGTGTGTGGTCTTTGAAAAGTTGCTAGTATCATGACAGAGTAACGAATCATCAGGCTAACGTGGGGAAGAAGTATGATCATGACCGTACTAACATTCCCAACTACCTCTGACCTTTATAAGAGTATTAAAAAAAAACAGGCGATCGGATTTTTAGGCCTTTTTACAACCATGGTTCTGGCATATATGTTGTATGAACTTTCTATGCAGAGTGCCATTTAGGTGACTGTGTCTCGCAAAGCCCGAACTATTGTAGCCGTCTTGCCATGGCAAAGACTTCTCCAAGAGTTTTGGTAGAGTACTGAATTGATCCTAAAAGTGTTTTGGGGACATGTCCTTGTTTCCACTTTGTGTCAAAACTGCAAGCCTAAAAGAGAGCCTAATGTTTTCAGATCACCATGGTATGGAAAACAAAAGTTCACCAGTAGGGGAAAGAACTCTCAGACCATCAGATGTACAGCCATGGCATGTAAACACAAACGAATGAGAGTGTAATTCTTGGACTCATACCTTGCATGCAATTCTTTGAGCCCTCAAATTGCTGACTCTACCCTGGTTTCGTCGAGATGGTCATGATGTCGGCTGCTATGTCTCAGGGAGGGTGCTTGAAGGTCAAACGGTCATAGGTGCAGGGGGGCGCAGATTAGTGGGTTGAGGTAGACCCCTCAAAAGTTCCCGCCATGATGGTGGTGGACCTGCGCGGAAGAGCGGCGCATCTGGAGGGGGGATATTTGTGTTCGTCTCTCCTCTCTTGGTTCTTTGTAGATTGCCTTTCTTTCTTTTTTCCCGGAAGTGCTGCTGGTGAATCCTATGCTTTTTCCGGGCGTGGGCAGCAGAGTGGTCGTGTTGGCGGCAATTCTTTACCAAATAATAGATATTATGTGGGCTCATTTATGAAATTATGTTGTTTGAAAACTCAGAATGAGCCACCAATTGTGTCTTGGAGTGTACGGTCACGCTAATGAGTCATGTGTCTGCTGTCATTACGTTTGGCTCGCTCTGTGCTGTATTAAGTCTGTCAGATGTTGAATGAGGTGGGTAAGTGGGGGAACATGTTTGTATATCTCACTCAAAATGAAGAAATCCTGCTTAGATATTGCCGATACAAATTAAAGAAGAAAATATACTTGGTGCCGAGACATCACTTATTAGGCCGACTGTACACTAGCAACGAAACAATTAAATCCATTCGCCCTCCAGGAATTAGCTCAGGTCAAGCATTCTCACACAGCCACCAGATTCAAGGCAATTGATTCAGCCACTCTCCTTGTCAGTCAGTCAGTCAGTCAGTATGTTAAGGCATTTAGGATACTGTGCTACAGTTCTGTTTCTGGCTATTATTAGACGATGGTATTCCTATTGGGGAAGGTATATGGAAGTCGGAGGGTTAATTGAGAGAGGATTGACGCTTTTCAATTCATACAGATCCCTACTAAACTGAATATAATCGTCCAATGATTAAACTGTCAAAATGCGTCATTATATTATAAGGGTTAAATTAAGGCTACCAAGGCCCAACATTGTACAGTCAATCATAAAAATTCATGGACCTCACCTATTTCTAATCATGGAAGTATATCTCTGGAAACGAATGTTATGGGTATACTTGTCTATACATTAACTACAAAAAAATGTATATACTATTAATTGAGAAGGAAGTTCCATCCAAACAATCAATGCAGATAGTTATTATAGCATAAAGAAAAACATGAGGGCATCCACGAATTTGTATAAGTGACTGTACAGACCAGGTTGAAGGTAATATCAGTGTGTGTGTGTGTGTGGGGTGGGGGGGGGGGGGGGGGGGGGGGGGGGGGGGGGGTATTTGACGGTTTGTGCAGGCCTGCGAGATCTGCGCAAACCATTGAGGGGAGAATTTAAACTATCTGATTATTGATTTACATATTTATTATTATTTTAGTTTCCTACCTAGACATCCAGCAATCTTTAAATAAAAATAAAAAATAACAAATTGGAGACGCCCATTTCGTGATAAACTTGTGCATTTTTCGGTACAAAGAATGCCCCCTCTTAAATTGCAGACTTGCTATCGCTCGACAGGAAAGAATAGACACCTAAGTGGAACGAAAGGCTTTAAATTACCTAACTAATGCGGTGAACGTCTGATAATTCCAAAACTAATGTGGCTAAATATGAGGGAGAAGGGGGTCCATAAAAACAAAACCGTCCTCTTACCAGTTTGAATGGATAGATTTGAGAACAGTGAACCAAGTTGCTGCCAAAGTTTAATCGAGTTAGCCAGTAAGTTTCTTTGAATAGATTTAGCCTATTGCCTTGCCTGAATTACGTTGATTCAATTTCCTGGTAATCCAATTCCCTTCTTAATTTATTTCCAATTTCAGTAACAGTTAATACAATTCCCTACTTGATTTCCGTAACAGTTAATCAAGTTCCCTGTTGAATTTCAGATAAGGTTAATCCATTTCCCTTCCTGATGTAAGTCCAATTAATTTTCTCCTGCCTGTTGTGAGCAAAGTTAACAAGTTTACAAGTCAGTCAATCAGTTCATCGTAACCAGTGAGACCCGTCCTTTGAACCAGGTGTGGGTGTCTTTGATCTGACGGTGCAGTTCGCTGACACCTAGAGGGTAGCCTAAACCCCGGTCCTTAGCTGAGAGAGAGAGGGACATATAGACATTCAGGCACAGAGAGAGAGAGCGAGAGTGTGAGAGTGAGAGAGAGAGATAAACGGGCAGAAAGGCATCCAGAGACAAACATACAGAGGTAACACAAACAAGTATAGGTAGACCAATCTAATGGCCCTCACACTCGAGTCACTTTTCAGAGGACGGTGGCTGCCACTTTTCGTGGCGCCATTAAAGAGTGGAGAGGGATGCTACATAACATCCCACATACGGGACACATTGTCGCTGCAATCACAGGCAGTTTAATCATGGATGTCGAGGAGGTAGGATGTGCTAGCGCTATGCCCCTCAAAAAATGAAAACGCGTAAAAGAAGGTATTGGGTGCAACCGATAATCAGCCATAGACATATCAGGAGTCAATTTTAAACGATATATGGAGAATTAAGAGCGTACCCAGAAAAGCTAACAAACTATTTTAGAATGATCTGTGCTTCTTTTGATGACGTTCAGACTGCAATTGGGTCTTTGTGTTCAAGTTTGAACACAAACACGAAGTATGTATCAACAAAAGACAAAAATGCAGTTTCCTTAGGGTAACAATATTTAAAACTCATACACATTGCGCAAAAAATTTAATTAGAAAACTTGTGCGTAAATTAACATGTGATACAAACATTTCCGTCGTTGTATTTTTGCAAGTATAAGGATGCTACACTGAAAGTGAATAAATCACGTTCCTCAGATGTTTAAAAGAATGGCATAATGTTTTGCTTTTCTGAAAATGTTAAACATAGTGACTTATATGATATATAAATTCGCCTCAGGGAGCAGTTTCTTGGCAATATAGCAAAGTATATAATATTTGAACCAAGGTATAATGTACTTCGAATACTGTATTTGAGTACCGGTACATTACATCACTGTATATGATATGACAAGGGAGATATTGGTTATACAGGTAACTTTTTGTTTCAAGATATTTTTTTTGTTATTTGATAGACGAGATATTGATTATACATTATATTGTTTTGTTTCATATATGTATTTTTGTTTATTTGACGTAGATCACGCTTATACAGGTATTGTTTTGTTTTATAATTATATTATCTTTATTGCATGTTCGTTATAATATTATATATTCTTAACAGACAGATAAACAGACAGACATATACAGTACATAGACAAACAGATAAATAGATATGCATGAAAAAAAAACTCAGATAGACAGACAGATAGAAAGAGAGAAGTAGACAGACAAATAAAGAGACAGAAGAGAGAAACAGATACACTCCGATACAAAGACAGACAGAAAGAGAGAAACATACACAGATACAAACGCAAATATAACAAAAAAAATTACAGAGTGAAACAGACAGATATAAAAAGACAGACCAATGAGAAAAAACACAGATAAAGAGACAAATACAGAGACAGAAGTGAGAAACAGACAAACAGAAAGAGAAAAATATACCGACAGACAAAGAGAAACAGACAGACAGATGAAAAGAAGGACAGAGTAACAGACAGATAACAAGACAGACAGAATTACCGTAACAGACAGCTGGAGATAGATCGATAGCACTAACAAACCAAGTAATATAATCAGATAGATCTAAGGTGAAGTTCAGTGATACCCACTATAGAAGCTAACGTATATCCGACCCTTAGTAAGCTGGATTTATGTTGATCCATAAAGTTTCAATAGCCTAATTCCCCCTAGTTTGTACATTTGTGGATAGAGAAATGTTCTGGCCAAAGGCAATTAACTCATAATTTGCAAGTTTGCTATCGCTTGCTAGGGGAAAAAATCGACTCATAAATAAGGGCACGAAAGGTCTTAACATTGACAAAGAAATGGGTCAAATTGTCTTAAAATCGCCAAACTAATTAGACGAACTTCATAAAATCTCAAATTAATAGGGCTAAGCATGAGGGAGAAGACGGTCCAGAAACATACACCCGATACACGGCTACACAGCTCTAGAGATGGAAAGACAAAGATATACAGACACTCAGGGAGACAGACAGCAAGAGAGAGAGACATCCATACAGACATAAGCAGACAGGGCTAAGGGTGAAGTTCTGTGATACCTGGAGGGCAGCCTAAACCTGAACCCTGGTGAGCTGAGAGAGAGAGAGAGTCGAATAAAGACGTGTTCATTAATTTCATTGATTTAATTAATTAGGTTTATTATAAGTTAATTTGTGGGTTGGTGATATTATGAATATCAATAGTTGTTTCAAGACTAGTACAGATCCAAATAATGTATTGCATTTGTGAATACTCATGCATCACTAGTAAATTGATAAAAGTAAGTGTGTTTCTTGGCGCCGTCAGTAGGATTATGGTAAAGTAAAGCGATCGTATAATTTGTATTTTATTCTTGCTTATTATAGTCGATTTCATATAGCTTAAACAAGAACAATACGAATTAAAGGTGGAAAACTAGATCTGATAGCACAGACTTCCTCTCTAACCTTTACAAAACTGACTAATGAGTGTTAAAATTGAAATAAGAAATGCTCACTGGTGTGCTGAATGGGTAAATCATAGTAGCACAAACTGATAGCATATACTACAGAGATCAAAATCCAAACACAGGGTCGTGTATATATCCAATAGCATAATGACTAATCCATGCCTCCTCTACAAATTATTGTGTCGCTGATAAAAATTGCCGAATTATTGTCATCAAAATTGGGTACTTCGGTATTCATGTTTGCCTAGTGAAGACAGTTTCGTAACAAGTGAACAAATGAAATAAAAAGAGCCATTTACAAAATGCATTGTTTAACTTTTACGAAGAAAAACCACACGCCACAAATAACCATACACACATTTGATTATGTAGCGAGTCTAAACGAGATTTAAGGAAAGATTTTAATATCCCCAAAGATTCAAAGTTTGGCATTAAAGGTTCATGAATTCAAGTGGGTGTATACTTATTATGGCCCGTGACTGTACATTCATATAGTTGTTGTTCCCCAAGCTGCCTGGCCGAACAGCCCCAAGGCCCCGAGCAACGCAAAGGCCACAACCGAGCGCCCCCACAGAACCCCCCCCCCCCCCCCCCCCCCACCACCCCACCCCCCACCCCCCACCCCCGCCGTCCACAATAAAGCCTGGGTGACCGAAGCCACTCCATGGCGGGGAGCTGATTAGGGTGCGGAAACGCCCGGGAAACCAAAGCCCCATCCAGGACCCTGTGCCCCTCAGCAATTATGAAGAGAAAGTTGAGGGGCAAAGGAAAAATGTGACGCTTTGGCTTCCAATCTTGGTAGATTGGGAGGTCAATCCACGGAAAAGACGCCGTCACTTGAGATCTAGAAAACATATAAGTAAAAGGAACAGTCAAAGTAAGCTATGGGTATGGCAGAGATCGCTCAGTTCTCACTCTGATAGACCAGCCCATCACCACATGACTAGAACCCAATCCTCTCAGCATCAGCTAGGAAAGGCCCTAGAAAGCCGCCTTTGGCGGGGGGATAGCTCCCCTATTTCAACCCCTTTCGGGGTTGGGCACCCGCCCATATAGTTATACACAGTAGTTGAAAAAATGCTTATATTATTTATCTACGCACTTGCTATATATAAACTATTCGCGTACAGGCGTAAGATCTTAAATAGAGAAGGATATAAGTAAGGCAAACTATCTCTGGCTAAACCAACTTCCTGCTTGCACACAAGTTTTGCAAATTCCGACAGTCTGGAAATAATCGGAGTCAACATTTTCTCACTTGCCTGCGATTTTTGTTTTCCCAACAAGATGAGGCAGTTTGTATGTAGGCTCCCAGTCAACACGGCCGCACTCCTAAATGGCTACAACAGAGTCGGTCACAAACAAAATAGCCAAATTCTCCTAACACAACATAACCAATCTTTCCATAACTTATCGTAAATGAACCTTAACTAATTTATTCTAACAAGCCTAACCTAACATAACAAAATACCCTCATTGTTCCCTGATTAAATAGCACTGTATGAATATTCCCATATTCAAAATATGCTACAGGGGGGCAATGCCTAGTGAGTTAATTGCTCAATAGGTGGCGTTCTGAGAGTGAGGGCCTGAGCCTAGGGAGTGAGACTGTGAAGCGCGGGGGCGAAGCAGCTTCAGAGATGGAGTTGGGTTCCTGCCGTGAGTGGGTGCTTCGCATGTCTCACTCCCTAGACTGGAACAAGACTTCACGGGCCTCACCGTGTTCAGCGGTAGAGTGTAAAGGCTATCAGCCTATGCCCGAGAGGGAGTAGTTGGAATATAGACAAAAAATAAAAAAAATAACCCAAGCTAATGCCAGAGCCATTTATGAGGATGGCCGATTTGGTTGTAGTTGATCTTGTTGTGGCCGTTTCAGTGTGTGGCTGTACTGACCTGCTTGCAGTATATATGTATGTCGATACATATAGTATTCAACCTAGTTTCATTTAAAGTTTTCATTTATACATCAACACTGTTCCTGATAGTTGATCGCATATACAATGGCAATCCCCTTCCGGCAGCTTAACCCCTTCAGTACTGTAGGTCTTTCTTAAGCTTATTTATATTGCTTAGTGACAGCGAAGATACAATGAATCTCGGTTCATGAAAGCCTTTAGTTGTTAGACTTATATCCTGAGCTCAATGAAAATTATCTTGTATCAGTTTAGAATATACTAATAAACCGTCATCTTACTACAATGATTAAGAATACGGTTATGTATGTTTACGATACATTTGCGTAAATAGAGATGTGGTGTTGTCATACGAATGCATTTATCCATCTAAGTACCTCTGATATCATTTCGTATTGTATTTTGGTTAACATTAGGCGATTTTACGCCGGCAAGGAAGGAAGTTGAGGAATAAAAAAAGATAGAAACTATTTCAGTAAACACAGATTCGCAAAAAGTCCTTCCTCAGCTTATTAGAATTGTCTAAAGGTAACAAAATATAATCGTATTCTCCAAGGGTAAAATACCCCTTCACGGTAGGAATATAAATGTTCCCAGCGGAGTTCAAGACGCGTTCCCTGTCTTGCCTCCAGCGCCTCAAACAACTCAAACACCATCTCTTTGTCTTAATTACAGGAATGTGAGGGGAGCGACAGGTAAACTGGAGGTGATTACGGTGATTAAGGTATTTTTCACCCTTTATGCCGTCATCACTTTGGAGTAGGAGAAGCAGGAGGAGGACACTTGAATACAGAGGTGAGATTTTGCTTGTTTGGTCTTGATTTCGAGATTTACATTTTCAGAGGACACCTGTTGTGTTAATAGTGACCTTGTATTGAGCTTATTTGACACTCATGTAACCCATTGAGTACCAGGGACGCCCTTCTCATCATATTCTGGCAGCTATTGGACGATTTTATACAGCTTAGGAAGGAACTCTAGCAATTATAAGGCTTCAAACTTTCTCAACCAACCCATTTAACGACCACAGATCCTTCCTAAGCTGCATAATATCGTCTAAATATAGCTAGAAAAAAAACATAACGCACATCGCTGGTACTCAAAGGGTTAATAAACTAGCATGCGAATATATATATATATATGTATATATATATATATATATATATATATATTTATATACACAGTATATATATAATGTAGTCAACGTAAAGATTATGAAACTAAATTGACTACGTAACTTTATTTCTACGGAATCGGGTCCGATCCTCGATCCCCCCGATCACAAAATCCCACCGTTTCGCTTCTATCAAAAGGTCTATCCTTATGTGGCTGTCAGTGTTTCTATCTATTTATTTATCCCCTCTCTCTCTCTCTCTCTCTCTCTCTCTCTCTCTCTCTCTCTCTCTCTCTCTCTCTCTCTCTCTCTCTCTCTCTCTCTCTCTCTCTCTCTCTCTCACAACCCTAGAAGGAACACTCATATACCCTAACCCACCCAAAACAAACTATTCAGACTTTTAAAACTGAGATTAAGCAATTAACATCCAAAGTTCCCTACCGACGAGGAAACAAAAATCGGATCCTTTAATAGGGTAAACAGCAACATCTGTACTTAAGGGGAGTCACCGTTTTTTGTACTCTCCATTTCTCTCTTTCCCTGGCTTGTATCCATTCGGCCCCATTCCGTCAACTGTTTTAAGACTGTTATCCCCATCCAGATGTCGATTTCTTCCTGGCAAGCGATAGCGAGCCTGCATTGTATGGAGAAATCCGGCTTCGCCGGAGACATTTTTCTATCGAAAAAAGTACAAATTTAGCTTGCTGTCATAACAAAAATATATATATGCTGGTTCGCTACCGCTAGCCAGGAAAATATTGACACCTGGATGGGGGTAAACGTCTTAAAACAGTAGGCCGAATGGGGCCGAATGGATACAAGCCAAAGAGAGAAGGAGAGAAAGCGAAAAAAAGAGAGGTGGGCTCCGATAATCAGAGTGTTCATTCAATTATCCCCGCCAACTCGTCCAAAGTTATAATAAAGATCCACTATAATTATCTTTCTGTCGGGGAGAGGATTAAAGGTAGAGGTCGGTGTTTGCATATCATTATCGTCTAGCCCGTCCTTAATTCCGTCAATAGTTGTTAGTTAATGAAGACGGTTATTTAAAATTCCTCATTCTTTTATGTATATGTATACAGTTAGTCCACAAAACCCTCGGGGCTCCAAATGTTTAGAGGGAAGTACTGGGCTATGGAAGGGAAAAATATATTAGAGTTGAAAATCGAGAGAGAGAGAGAGAGAGTTACATTGAGCTACATAGATTTACACAGATACACAGACTACATAGACCTTGCGGCCCCTACTAGGTAATCCGGACTTAATGCTAAAATAGAATTTGCTGCAAAGTGAAAGGCAAGGATAGCAAACAAGAAGTTTCTCTCCCCACCCACCTCTCCTTCCGACCGTTGGCCGGCATGAAATTAAGTTGGGGAAAGAAGTCCCCCAGCAGAATGAGAAAAACTTCTCCTGGAAAATGTATAGTAAAGAACGAAGATGCGAAATGTTATATACTACTGATGCTTAACCTAGTTTTTTGTTTTTTTTTTTTTTAACCTATAGCCTATTATTCCATCTCCTCAAAATGAATGTCAAAACTTCTTTTGAATGTGTCAATTGTCTTACATTGTACCACTTTCTCAGGCAATTTGTTCCACTCTGACCACACTGTAGGTGAATAAGTGCTTTGTGATATCGAGATTCGCCCTCCTGGTTTTTAATTTAATTCCATTTCCCCGAGTTAATGAACTATTATCTATTTTGAAAAGTGAATCTACATCAATTTTGTCAAATCCCTTTAGTATCTTGAAACACTCGATTATTTGACCTCGCAATCTTCTTTTCTTAAGTGAAAATATATATATTTATTTGTGTTTAGTCTTTCATGATGAGATTTATTTCTTAGTGACGGAATCAACTTTGTCGCTCTGCTCTACGCTGCACCGACTCGAGCTTTCCAATGTCCTTGCTCAGATAAGGAGACCAAAACTACACACCATATTCAAGATGGGGCCTCACTATGCTTTTAAATAAAGGTACTATAATGTTCTCATTTTTATAAGTAAAATTTCTCTTAATATATCCCAATGCTCGATTGGCCTTATTCGCAGCTGCTGCACATTGATCTGAGGTCTTTAGGTTTTCAGATATAAGAACCCCCAGGTCTTAAACTAATGCACTTGTTTTGATTGGCTGGCCTTTTATCTTGTATTCAAATTTTTTGTTTGTATTACCTATTTGCAAGACCTGGCATTTGTCAACATTGAATGGCATATGCCATTTTTCCGACCACTCTACTATTTATTTAAATCAGATTGCAGTTTATTTCTGTCTTCTTCGGTTAATACTGATTTTCCTATCTTTGTGTTATCTTCGTGGTGCAATGCATAAGTGTGTTGATTTTCGGTGTGAGCGTCCTGGATTCGAATCCCCGAACTGCCACATGTGTTTGTTAATTTCATTAATCGAGTTTAGGAGTAAAGTTGGTTAATGGAGAGAACATAATAAATAAATAGTATTATTTAGTTCAACATCGATGTAATTTATATAGATTAGAAACCAAATTGGCCCCAGGACCGATCCCTGAGGTACTCCACTATAAACAGGCTCCCACTCAGAGTCTACTCCATTTATCACAGCTCTCTGCCTTCTGTTTGATAGCTAGCTTTTTATCCAGGCATGAATTTGTCCTTTTATGCCCAACATTTCCAATTTCTTCAATAATTTTCCATGAGGTATCTTATCGAATGCCATTTGGAAATCTAAGTAAATTATGTCTAATGATTTAGTAGAGTCGTTATATGCAAATAGTTTATTATAACATTCTATCAAATGTGTTAGGCATGACTTACTGGATCTAAAGCCATGTTGGCTTTCTCTTATTCATTTGTTTGACTCCAGATAATCTACTAACTTGTCTCTCAGAATTGTTTCCATAATTTTTCCTATGATTGACGTTAAACTGATTGGTCTATAATTACTTGCTTGGGCTTTATTTCCTTTCTTAAATATTGGAGTGATATTTGCAGTTTTCCAATCACTAGGTACGGTTTCCTGATTGAGCAACAAGTTAAATATGTTAGTTAACACCTTATTGGCGGGCTAGGCGGTAAATAATATGTAGCCACCAGCGGGGTGTTTTTAGCCAAAATAGGGCTGTTTACGTGATCATTTTCATGCCTAAATAAGACCCAGAACGTAAAACAAGTATCTATCCCTGAAAGGGCATAAACAGAGCTTTCCAATGACACCACAACGATCCTTTTATGACCGCTAGTTTTCTTGCAACAACCGCGCAATACGAGTGCAAAAAGCATGTAATTCGGTACTTTCCCCATACAATTCAGTATGTAGCGAGTGAGAGAGGGAGGGAGGAGGTGGGATTCGTGTCAGTAGGTTCACCGCGGTGGTCTGGAGCAGTCATACGCTCGCTACTCTCCTGCCACCACTTGTCTCTCTCTCTCAGCAACATTACGTGCTGAAATTGCCACACGACCTATGTCGCGCGCCGCCAGATAGTCCAAATTTATTATACTCGACTTATGTTGTGGGCCGCTAGTTAAGGGTTAAGGACTGTGCTATTTCTTCTTTCACGTTTTTCAGAATTCTTGGGTGAATATTATCTGGCCCAGGGGTTTTATTAGTATTTAAATTGTTCAGCTTACATAACACTTCACTTTTGCTTATGGTAAAGAGAGAGAGAGAGAGAGAGAACAGGGGTGGTGGTGTAATCAAGCCCCTATATTATATATTAAAGAACAGGCAGTATTAAGGGGAGTCGAGGGGAGCCAGCAGCAGAGTTTTCCCTCTGCTTTATATTGAAACGAGGCACATAGGGTATACTGTATGATCCCTAATGGCTCTCTTCTCCTCTCTCTCGCTCTTGCTCTATCTCTCTCGCTCTCTCTTTTTTTCTCTCGCTCTCACTCTCTCTCTCTCGCTGGCTCTCGCTCTCTCACTAGCAATCAAAGAAACTTCAGAAAAGACAGAGCAAAAACACTAGTAACGAATGCAAGTACTCAAAGACCACTGTAAAACTCATAAGAAAACAATGCAACGCAAAACAAAAGAAATTTGAAATAGTAGAGCAAAACTAGCTAATCAAGGGAAGAAGAGAGAAAAAAAAACATAGACTTGATTCAAGAAATAAATACAAACTACAAGAGACTCAAACTAGCACAACGTAAACTAACCTAAGGCAAACAACAAATTACTTCTTTGAGAGACATCAATGATGAAATCTTAGGTTGTATGGAACAAATGGTGATACAAGTCAAAGATTCTTATGAAGAGTTGTGCTTTTCAAGTATTTCAGTTCCGCCAATTGATTCAAGAACAAGCACAAGCGAAGATCCACATGTATCTGTAGATGAAGTAAGGTTTGTCTTTCCCTCATCCTATGACTTAAACTGCTTCAAGCTTCGTGTGTCCAAACATTTTGACTAACGTACCATGATTTTGGCTGTGTCACTCTTTCAACTTTGGGGGAGACACTTTTTACAGGCAGCTTTGCCATTTGTCTCCTTCATTTACATATAATAAAATAAATAGACTGGCAAAGTCTCGAGAGTCATGGAAAAGGTTTAGGAAGGCCTTACCCTAGCAGTGGGCTGATAATGGTGGTTGATGATGATGATGATACGTAGATATAGATAGATCATCGTTTGTTTCAGTTTTGTTTTCTTTTATAGCTTCGTGTTCCTTCTTCCATTAATAATAACAGTTAACTGAATCCGTATTTTATCCAATCTCACTTCATTCTCATATTTCATAAGAAAAAAAAATCATCTACATTGTCAGGAAAAGAAAAGTCTATTAGCTTAACAGAAGTACACATTATTAACTCTGAATTAATTAGTGATTATATAAGCTCCTTAACCATTAAACTATCTATAATTGGGTAAGCTTACGAGGGAAAATGTATTCAAATAAATATTAAGTCACGAGGTCTTGAAATTAATGAAGGAGACGGTAAACTTAATTAGGTATTAGTTTTCAAACTTAGGCAAGATTA
>CM064487.1:21195563-21448063 GCA_032716605.1 Paralithodes platypus
CATCTAACTTTACTTTGTATCGTTTTAAATTATAATATGGCATATTAGAGGGAGTCGGACCGTTTTTTTTTTGGGGGGGGTCTATTAATTCATGTATTAATTTAATTCTTAGTGTTCTCACCTCCATCAAGCTTAGAAATAAACCCCCCAGACCGCCCTTCAAGATAAATTTGTACATTTGTCGGTATAAAAATATCCCGGCCGAAGGCCAGTTCCTCTTAAAATACACGCTCGCTATCGCTCGCTAGGAAAAAAATCGACACCTAAATGGCACGAAATGTCTTAATATTGGTAAAGGAATGGGGCAAAAGGTCTGAAAATCGCCAAACTAATGAGGCGAATGTCTTGAAATCTCATAACTAATGGGGCTAAACATGAGGGAGGAGGACTCGAAAAACCAACTGCCTCCCCTTAAGATTAAATCAGAGAGATCATGCTCTGAGAAATTTGGTTATGAACACTCCCGATTTTTGCATAACCTCTTTTTCATAAAACTTGCAATCAGTAACTTGAATGATTTCCTGTGTTGTTCGTATGTCCATGAATTGTATCTTTAATATTTTGTTTTGTTTAAGCATTTCAGGATTAGAATGAGCATAGTACAAAGGATTAGAGTACATATTTTCGAGCAACAATAGGTCTATCGACCCCTCTAGGTTGCTTGTTCTATATAACACTGATGCTCAAGTGTCCGCACAGTAGTTTAGAGTGGATAAGGGAAAATTGGAAAAGGAAGTACTGCCCTGGGACTAATGTCTGTGGCAGGATTAGATGTTACTAGGGGACAGTTGGGTTAGTAACATATAACACAGGTATAAGTGATTTTTCGTGTATCTGAGAAAAATTAATAATATCTTAGTTATGTATAAACGCAATAATCCTTCATGACTCTGAGGGAAAACAAAAATACAAACGCAGTCAGTCGCGGGTTTGAGGCAAGGTGATTTTCTAGGCGAAGTTTAAAATAATCAAGGGTGCTGCAGTCTATAATGTCTCGGAGAAGCCCATTCCACCAGTTGACAACTCGATTGAAGAAGAAATTCTTGGACTCGAGTGAATTTAAAGATTTACCAATAATTTTGCAACTGTTTCCCCGCGTGTAATTAGATTGGTCGATAGTGAAGTACTTACTACAGTTCATATTATCGATGCCTCTGATAAGTTTAAACACTTAAGTTAAGTCGCCTCTTAATATGCGCTGGGTTAAAGGAAATATAATGAATTACCTAAGACGCTCTTCGTATGGTTTGTTCTTTAGGCTAGGTATAATTTTGGTTACCCTACGTTGAACTCGTTCAAGCTTGTCTATATCTTTTTGGTAGTAAAGGCACCAGAATTGAACGCAAGATTCCAGAAGAGGGCGGACTAAGGAATTGTAAAGAATTAGGATTACATCTTTGGATTTATGCTCAAATGACCTGCTTATAAAGCCAATTATTTAGTTTGCCTTCTTAACAACTTCTGCATATTGTTAACTGGGTTATAGGTTACTCGCGAATATTGTTACTACCAAATCAGTTTTTCTGTCTACACTCTTAAGCTGGGAAGGATATCGTTTATTTTTGGACGTGGATACCACTATTAAACTAACCATTGCAACAATTAGAGAGAGAGAGAGGGAGAGCGAGAGAGAGAGAGAAAGAGAGAGAGAGAAAGAGAAAGAGTTAAATTGATAGTCACATTATATAGCTTGTCATGTGGAGATACTGTTGATAAGTTAATACAATAGCCTAAGCAAATGGACACAGAAAAGTTTATTGACAATTTAGCGAAACGTATTTAACAGGTTATGTTGTTGAACAGAATATGGCTGAAACCTACAATGCATGTGAAAAAAGGTGTACTTTTCTCACCAGTTTGGAGTTCGTACACAATTGAATAACACCCTAACATGGTTTTCACTTGTGGTGCTCTCTCTCTCTCTCTCTCTCTCTCTCTCTCTCTCTCTCTCTCTCTCTCTCTCTCTCTCTCTCTCTCTTTCTCTCTCTTTCTCTCTTTCTCTCTCTTCCCAAATCAAGTTCTTCTTCTCCTCTCTCTTCTCTCTCTCTCCTCTCTCTCTCTCTCTCGCTCTCTCTCTCCTCTCGTCTCTCTCTCTCTCCTCTCTCCTCTCCTCTCTCATCTCTCTCTCTCTCTCTCTCTCTCTCTCTCGTGTGAGGAGAGCGCCTTCTGCTTTGCTATCCTTACCTTCCACCTAGTAGCACATTTTGTTAGAATTATGTCCGGACTGTCTACTAGGGGCCGCAAGGTCTGTGCAGTTGTGTATCTATGCAACTCTATCTAACTCTCTCTCTCACCTTCCCTCTTCTTCTTCCTCCTCCTCTACCTAATGGTCGCCAGAATTTAATCTTGGGAGAAATATTTGGAGAGCCAGGGAGGGAACAGGGAGGAAATCGAGAGAAAGGATCATGAGGAGGCAATAAAGCGAGAGAGAGAGAGAGGGAGGGAGGTTTGCTTAGCTAAGCCAAGGTTTGATATATATATATATATATATATATATATATATATATATATATATATAATTATATAGTTAATAAGAGTTGGAGGGAGAGCAAAGTCCAAACATAAAGGTTTTGTGACCGTGTATGCCAACATTCATATTTGATGTGCACCTATATTTTCCTCCCATGATACAGTTAAAGATAACAATACTCTGAAAGATTTTATCAAATTATAATTTTGTGTGGTGTAGTTACTATAATATTAGAAAGATCTTATTAAAGCTCATAGATATAAATATAGAGCAAATATATTGTATTTTGATATTATCGTTAGTAACTTGTGATCCAGAATTGTACTCCTGTGAATTTACTAGCCATTGTACCGTAATACAAATTGCTCTTTTCAACGGCACCTATATGATTTTGTTTTAGCTATTTTATCAGAAAGTTGGCGTCTTGTATATATTCAGAATTATCTACCATGCTGTGCCATCGTTCTAAATTATCTCTTTGATATGATTGGCTTCTTCAAAATCAAGTATATGGCTTCTGAGAACTTGGCTTCAGTCCAGCTGTATATGTTGATCAACAAAAATTGTATACATTGCTAACTTAATGTATTCCTGAACTTCCTAAGTAAGATATTTGTCGCACGTCGGAATACTACCTTGATGACATTCCTCCTACTAAAGATAATTGCCAACGCATGCCAGCTTTGCTTCATAAGATTCCAGCAGTTCCAGAGTAGAATGATCGGATAATTCACATACTAGATGCAATACCATTCAATAAATCGCAACTGATGATATGGTTATTGAGAATTTTTAGCTGCATAAATGAAGAATTACCCCTTTCTTGTTTAGGTGACCGAATTGCCCTTCTAGGGGCCCTTGATTTAATTGTGTCGTTATAGGTTCTGTCGCTGTTACGGATTTTTTGTATTTTAACGATGAAATTGAACTTGTAATAATATTGTTAATGATAAACAAATATTTGTAATAATGACATCAATAAGAATAATAATATAAACAGGCGGAGAAGGAGCAGATAGAGAAGGATTGTAATAATAATAATTATATATATATATATATTGTTACTACCAATAGCAATTAATTATATTTTAAGAGACAAGCCTATATTTCTTGGCCCTTTAAAATCCATGCTCCATACAAATATTTCCCGAATAAACCTTCATGGGTGGAACATTGACCCAGCTCTGACCATCTCGAGGTCAATTAAATTACGAGTTTCACACCACTTGACCATTGAGAGAGATTCTTTACGTAATGGTAGTACTGGGAATTATACAGGCTTCACTTAATCCGCCAGGAAGCTCATCTAAGGGTATAGAAAAATAACACGCACGCATAAACACAGACTAACTGACACCACCCTCGCAAACAACACACAAACACATAAACAAACTCACAAACACATAAATTGACCCCAATGTTCTACCCACACACTCGCACACTGACACCCTTCCCACACAAACACACACAAACACATATTGATCCCACTCTTCTACCCACACAAACGCATACTGACACCCCCTCCCCTAACACACACACACACACACACACACACACACACAAACACAAACACATATTGATCCCACTCTGCTACCCACACACATGCAAACTGACTCAACCTCCCTGACACACACACACACACGCACACATAAATTGACCCCACTCTTCTACCCACACACACGCACACTGACTCAACCCCCAAACACACACACACACACGCATAGATATATTGACCCCACTCTTCTACCCACACACACGCACACTGACTCAACCCCCCTAACACACACACACACACCCCAGGGCTCTTTGACTACATTATACAAGTCAGGCTCATTTGCAACCTAAAGCGGCATTATCCATGTGAAAGCCAAACAGTCTTTTCATCAGTGTTTCTTGCCCCCCCCCCCCCCCCAACACACACACACACACACACACACATATATTACTGGTCCGACCGCTGGGTGGGACGTTCGTTGTTGACAGGGGTTGGGTGTATAAGGTTTGTTTTCAATGTTTGGTTTGGTTTAATATACTAAAGCATTCTATTATTTGTATTGTAGCATATAATATATTTGTTATACATAGGGGATTGGAATAATTTGACAGTTAATCAGAAACTCTGACTATATTTCATAAGCCTTCAATTTCAGGTAATGTTTTTTATATTTCTGTGCTCCTAATGGTTCCCACCTCGGGTTAAGATAAGTTCAAACCACACTCCGGGGTTTGAATAATTTTACAACCACAGGGTACAATTACGTTCTTTGGAAGTAGATATTCCCATCAAGAATTACCACTACGAGCGCTATTCAAGGTTTAACTTATTTACATTTCGAACAGTTTAGGTCACACTAATAACCACTCAAATGAAGCTGAATAATAAGTATCCAAATAATGTTTACTCTAAATTATTGAAAATATATTTGTGGTACCTCAGCATGCAAAAGTGTGTGATATAAATATTCCGTAATAATCAGTTTCATTTTATTGTAAGAAGTTTTAAAAATGGTGCAGCTGAATTCGCCTTTCCTAACTATATTCAACTAATCTAATTTATTAGCAGAACTAACCTTTCTTGTCCTTGGTGAGGCAGTAACTACTCTGGTGTCTCTCAATAATGATCCTACTTATCACCTATGAAACGACACTGTAGATGTGGCAGGACAAAATTCTCCTAATTGCCTTTTCTCCAACATTTAACTAAACTCTGCGGTAAAGATATTTCCGAGTATGCTAACTCCCTTGTCTGATGCATATTAACAAAGCTTATCACCTAAATAGCTAATAGTAGTTCACTTTACTAACAAGTGAAAACTAAAACAATACTCAACATCAGTATATTTCATAATGTGTCTGTGCCTTTGAAATGGATTCACCTAATAGAGGCAACATAAATTTTATTTAGGCACAGCTGGGTGAATTCATTTCTCGTTTTATCTTCTCTCTTGATCTAGGCTGGCCACCAAGCTTGTGCCAGTTCTTACTCTTCCTTCAACATTCCTCCCATTCCATGTACGAGATATATGAGAGCAGGCTTTTGGATATTGTAGAGGGGTCTGGGTATATGGGGACGGGAAATGATTCTTGGAATCTTGTAAATGCTGTTGCTCGTCTTCCCTCTTATATCCTCTTGTATTTCGTCTGATCCCTGTTGTGGCTGTAGAAATAGGGTAGGACGGAGGAGAGTGCCCTGAGGAATGGTGCGACCCAGCCGGTGCCATCTGGTGCTGTGCCTGTGTCTCGTTCGGCCCCCTCCTTATATACCCTTGGGGTGACTTCCTCGAGGGTTTCTTGCATACACATGATTTGATTATTTTTCATTCAGGTTCTCCTAAACATTTTGATAGTCGCCCTTGTACGTTCACCTGTATTGATATATCTCTATGCTCCCCATTGATATTCTTGAACTTTACCTAGTCTGTCTTGCATGATTATTGTGCTACAGACCCTACATCCTATTGTCCAGTACCCCGCCCGCCTCATTGGTGTTATGGTAGTGCTAACTGGGCTATGTTTACCATGCTTGCTGTTCCCCCTACGCCTTTCCCCATCTTCCCTGACCTTGATGCTATGCTTTCATGTTTCTTCACCTTTATCTTCATGCTGCTTGTACTTCTATCCCTCGCACCTCTTCGGCCGCGTCTTCGAAGTGTGTGCCGTGGTGGACCATTCATTGTACATCAGCCCTCCGTCGTAAACGAGCTGCTTGGAAAAGTTTGTCAGAAACGAGGAGGTACATCCCTTTGCCCTTTTTTAATGAGCTAATGCCGTTCTTCGCAGCACGATTTGCTCAGCTAAAAAGGCTAGTTAACGTCATACTTCTCCACTGTTGTCTTTGATATGCCCATCCCTCAGATATGGTCTCACATCAGGAAGATTGCTGGGAAACATGCCCCAATGTTGGCTCCAGTTCTCCATACCGACACTGGCACTGTAGGCGACTTTACTCAAGTGGCCAATATTTTAGGTCAACATTTCAACCAGGTTAGCAGTGCTCCTATTTCTCATTTGCATTTCAGTTGCTTAAACACCACTCTGAAATAACTCTAATAGCTTTTACTTTCTCTTCTGTTCCATTGTTTAACACCTTCTCTCATGCAGAGCTTGTCAGCCCCTTTTCTAGGCCTTATTATTGACACTCGTCTGACCTGGTACGGCCTCCCATATTACTACATTAGCAATTTCCGCTTCCCACCAACTCTGACTATTGAAGACTGTCATTTGTATTGGGGCGCGGAACGCACTATCCTCTTCTGTCTCCATACGGTCATAGTCTTTTCCAAGATTGATCATAGTTGCCAAGTGTATGCGTCCACTTCCTGTACTAATCATGAGTGCCTAGATTCTGTTCACCATCGTGGAGTGGATACTGGGGATGTTAATCATCCTACCCCATGTCCCATTTTTACTCTGACATGTGCGAATTGTGGCGAACAACACTTTGCCTCAGATAAGCGATGTTCTCACTAATTGTTTGCGAAGGAGGTACTTCATTTACAATCAATTAAAGGCATTCCTTACACAACTGCTGCACGCCTATTGCGAGAGTCTGGGACGGCGCCCAAGCGCAGGTACATCGCTGTGACACGTTCTTCTGCTATTTTGCCCTCCATTTGCCTATCCAATCGCCTTCTCATACTCATCGAGCATCGTCCACACGATCCACCACCGGCACGACTCCTACATTGACTTAATCTCTGTTTACTATACACAACGCATTCATAGCACTTGCGACGGATGTTTTCAGCCACGGATCCACTCCCTGATACCTAGATCTCTATCCGCCCCGCAATCACAACAAGTACCTGGTTGGTCTTCTGCCCGGTCCAACATACCTAAATTTGCATAGAAATATCCCGTGTGTTTGGGTCTTGATATTGATGCTAAGTACAAGCCTCCTCTACCTCAGTGCCAATCCCGCCCTGTTACCCGATCTCGACCTTTATCACAGAAACTAGCCTCCGTTCCTAAATGTGGTTCTGACCCTCCCTTACGGACCAATCCTCAACATCTAAAACAAAACCCCTTGACCCTCACGCACCACAAAAACTCTGCAATACTACAGAAACTACTACCGCAAGCCCTAAGTGTAACTTCGCATCCCTTTTTCACATTAACCCGGGAACTGCGGGGAGACTCTTAAGAGTTCCCCCGGCGGACTGCGGGGAGACTCTTAAGAGTCGGAGAAAAAAAAAATCAACTTTTGACATCGAAAAAAAAAAAAAAAAAAATTGGCCCCTGGGCCATGCAAAATCTCAGTCCTCTACCTCCCCTCCTTCCCCACTTTCCTCCTCTCCTTCAGTTATCACCTATTTTCCCTGTTATTCCCTTATTCTGAGGTATATTTTCGTGCTAACATTAGAAATCCGGTTGCAGGGTGTGGTCATCACTGATAGCAAGCGAATGCAAGAGAGAGAGAGAGAGTATCGATCGACTGTGTCTCAGTGGCCTTGGGGGAAATTGGCGGGAAAGCAGCTTGCCTCACCCATACATTATACAACTCGCGGGCTATATCTCCGATTTTGACCATCCAAACGCTGTTTTCACTCGTTTTATTGTTGTTTCAGGTTAATACCTTTATAATCAACCCATAATAGGCGCATATGGATAAGTATTAATGCTATTAATGGTACAATGAATATTTTAGGGACGGAAACACCTCAAATACATGCGCACAGGGAGAGGTGTCTAATTACCCCCATGAGCACTTCAGAGGTTAATGATAGCTCTTGCGATGTTGAGCAAGCGGTTGCAGCTTTTGATGGCATCACACTCCCTACAGACCCCTGGTCGTTACATAATCATGTCAGTTCCTGTGGTTGCCATGATTGCGGTAAACGGTTCTTCCTCAATCATATCTCCTCTCCAACTGGCGTTTGGTCGAAAGAATTAGAGATCTTCTTTCCTCGGACCGCACCCTCTGATGTGCCGCTTTTCTCACACAAACTTGGGTGCGTGTGTGTTGACTAAGTTAAGCGTCCAACCCTTTCCCCCGCTGCTCTGATGGAGCGCTTTAAGCGACATGATCTCGTGGATACAGATCTGGTTACATACTGCATCTCTGGTTCGCACGTACAACTTGTTACGTCCTGGGATATATAAACACTGGGCTCTTTCTATTGGACTAGGTATGCGGCAACAAGCAACAACGGAAAATGCTAGATCCAACCCTTATCTATAAACCCAGGCAACAAACCACCCTAAACCATCAAGAGTCCTGCCTGGACAACAAGGTATCCTATGACTCGGTTACAGGGTGCACGCACTATAGACTGCTGATAGTCAAGCAGGCTATATAAAAGATCACACAATTAAGTTGACTTAAAGCTTCAAGGAAAAGATAGATAACGGAATTAAATTGCAGAAACAATTTAATAACAAACTAGAAGAAAGTACATTTAACGTTACGTTAATTAATACAACTAATCACCCCTGCATGAAAGAAGGTGAAAGCAAACAGTCCTCAAAACATCGTACAGGTAGACAAGATGCGGGTTTCTAAACTGCATGCGGCTACTGTAGGATCTGATGCTTAGCAAAGAAAATACGTTACGGATTTAGAGAACTCTTAACTCATAAGCAGGAATAAATACTAGTGATAGGACCTACAGTGTATAATGGCATAGGTATAATTAAATAAAGGCAGCAACTCGCAACATAACCACATACAGGTGTGCTTCTCACTCTTAGTCAGACAAGCCTGCTCGGACAGAGTCTCTAAGCCACACCCTGACTCACAATGCTCACAAAAACGGTAAACTGTGGCACAATATCAAGCATACAGAAATAATAAGCCCCTAGCTGTTAATCTGCCAGGTGGCAGAGGTCTAGCCGGAAGGATATAGGCTTCGGATACCCGGGCTGAGCCACCTGCTCTAGCCTAGGGACGTTCCCAAGTCTGTGCGCCAAATTACTCTAATTGAAAGGGTGCTCTCTTGAGAGACTCAGATCGCAAGTATCTGACTCTCTCCTGGCGACCCTAAAACAAAAGCAAGACGTGCTAGCGCAGTGCTGAGTGGACTAGGCAAGGGCCCTCACACAACACAACACTAGACACACAGGGACACAGACAAGAAAATGCCCCCAGACTCCCATGGGTATCCTAGTAAAGTCGTGCGGGTCCACAGGACTCGCACCAGCAGACTTTACTTAAAGGATCGCAAAAAGCCTCCCCTCCGGTCTAGCCCCTGCTAACCTGACACAAGAACACACTAGCAAGCATGAAACCACCAAATATGAGACAACAAAAAAGCTTCCTAGGTCTCTTTAACAATTACGTCTCTCCATAAGGCCCAAAATCCTATCTAGTTATCTGAGAGCTCGTCGTTAATACAATAATAGATATAAGGTCTATCAAGGGGATGGGATAATTAAATAGATTGGTGAAGTAGTGGAAGGAAGGTATACAAAGTAAGAGAGAAAGTTTCTAAGTGGGGTTGAGAGGGATAGATATCAAGGGGGTCCGAAGGGTACGACAGTGAGGTGAGCTCTGAGTCTTGAATCTGTCTGGACCCCACCCTAGGCATACAAAATACATCCCAGGCTTGGCAACACTCAACACAGTTGCCGGGTCAAAATCCTCTACCCCGTGCGTGAGTCGAAACTAAGCCTAACGTTGCAATCAAATGCACGTGGCAACATCAGGCTCGTCCCAAGCCAGACTCTCCGCGCGAAGCAACGTCCCCCAGCCGGTCTCTCTCTCCTGCTCGTCTCCTCCCACTCTCACTAGACTTACATCTTATATATTATAATGAAACCATTAACTATCAAGAATAAACTATACTAAGATGCGTTGGTTAAGAATAAGGGCAGCTACAAGCTGTGAAACAACATAAGAATATCCCAGACATTAGTTACGTTGTCGTAGGATATATACTAAGGAAAAGCCTGCCGGCCGGCTGCCGCCAGCCGGTTTCTAAACGGCTGGGCAGCCGACGTGCGCGCATGCCCGCCCGTGGCTACTATGCAGAAGCGTCACAAACTCCATGACGCGCCTGTCTGCCGCAAGAGGTCATGTGACCCTACCTTTTCACCCACTAATTCCCCATTGACAACCAAACTTGCCAAATCTTCTGTTCTGCACCACGATGTCTCCTCTCCAGCATCGGAGGCAGCCGATTCCATAAAGACAGTCGCTCGGATGCCTCAAGACCCGCATAAAAATATTGAGATTTCTGACGACCTGATAGATTTGTCTGATGTTGCAGGTACCACCCGATGCATACAGGATTGCCCTCAATTAACTGCGATGTTTGCTCTTCACAGAACGATTCCTCTCATGACACTTATTGCGGTTGTTCGTCTTGTTTCCTACCTTTTATTAGGGATTCTTTGACCTCAACGGGACATGACATCGCTTGCCAAGTGCGTTTGTCATCTCTTTGCGACACAGTCCGTCATTGCCTCTCTCAACATGGACCGCACTGTGTCTGCGTTGAGCATTTATGACAAAACCTCAAAGCTCCCAATTTTCTTAATAAACTACAAACTCCGCTTGACCAGTTTCTTGACAATTTACTTTCTTTTGCAGTCCCTCCTTAACTTTGTTCCACTCTGCTCCTATCTATAGACTATACACAAGTTCAATGTACTTTAACTGTCCTGTTTCTGTTCGGTCTTTCCACTTTATCGACATACCGTTGGTCTCATAGCTTTATAAGTGGCTTTAGCTCAGTTGGATAGTATACAAATTGTCATCATCATCCGTTCACCATCATGGCTTGCGCTTATCATTTGGGGCTTTTCACTCTACGGCTCCGGTATCACCATCACCTCCTACAACACACATGCTAGTTTCCCTCCCTCCTCATCTCGTTTAACCCGCCATTTCCTTCCTTCAGTTGCTTCTTCCTTGCCACACCTCATGCAGTTTCTGACTCACACAGGTCTTCTCCCCTTTCTTTAGTATTTCATCACAGTAACATGTCCCTCCTCACCCTCCCTTACTTTACTCCCTCCAGTTTTAAACTTACGGTCTATTGCCATATAGTCATTTTAGGCTTTGTGCTAGTACTTATTATTAGGTTGAGCGTTGATGCTTTAATCCACTCCATCATGGCGTGATAAAACCTAGCTAACTACTTCCTATTAATATTTAGGAAATGGGGACTTCCTATTAATATTTAGGAAATGAGGAAGTCCTACTTGAAGGAAATATTTCATTCCTTACAAAGTCGCCAGCCATTAGGACTCATTTTTCGGAGTAAATAATTATACAAGTGATATACAGTATACAGTTTTATTTATATATATATATATATATATATATATAATTAATAATATGTATTTATTTATCTTGCGAATGGGAGATGAAAGGCTTGCAAAGAGAATATGAGTCAGGTACAAGGGGAGATAGAAGGGCAGGAAGACCCTCATTGAGATGGAGAGACTGTGTAAGAAAAGCTTTGGAAGATAGAGGAATGACTATAGATCAGGCAGGGGAAGTGGTGGTGGACAGGAGTGAATGGAGAATGCTTGTGAATAGTTGAGTGAACACGTGGTCATTTGGAGTAAGGGGTCGGGCGCAAGTTGGACTAGATAATAGTCCGTCAGGCGCCTGGCCCGGGGAGACGATTAATATGAAGGGTGCGCCTGGAAGTGTGGTGGGAGAGCTTGTGGCTTTGGCTCTGCTGCATGTCTGCCTGCCGAGATCGGAACCTCTCCGGGTGGTCGGGGGCCGGGGGAGTGCTGGAGCGACCTTGGTGACCCTGGTCTCTGGGTCTTCTCCTGGGTGACCTAGATGTGTGTGAATTTGTGTTTTATATCTGTGTTTATTCGTTGTTTTATGTTGTTTTTGTGTTTCCCTGTTCTTGCTCTGTCTTGAGTCGGCTACCCCCAAAATGGGGATTGGGCCTGAGCATATAGATAGATAGATATACAAATTTAGAGATCCATGTATTGATATGCACAAAAATTACTCATACATGACAGGAGCTTTCACGAGAATATTAATATTGAAATATCGGCCCGTGTCGGTGTGCAATACGTGTAGCGGGACGGGCCCTTTTTATTAATAATTGGAGAGATTCATAATTCAGTGAGAAGCTTTTAATGATTGTATATTTTAATGATACCCATGTTTGTGGCGCTGTTTTGTTCTGTATGTCGGGTTTTTTCTTCAAGTGAACGAACTTTATTCTTGTCTATGATTATATATGACAATTTGTGATCTATACCAGCGAAATGTTTGAGTAGTCTATATATAAATATATCTTCCAGATTTAGCACTTATATTCCTACTTCAAAATGTTGATTTCGTATCGCCTTCCCAAGTACTATACATAGTAAATATATATAAATGAATCATTAAATATCGTTCGCTATAAATACATATGTTGATAAATATATAGTAAATATGTTATTAGTATACATATGTAGAGATTGGTATGAGATCGTGTTCTCTCTTCTCTCATATCCCCCCTCCCTTTCTCTTTCCTTCCCTCTCTTCTCTGCCCTTCATTCCATCCCTTCCTCTCTCTCCTTCCCTCAATCCCGGGAGCGCTTCCCTCCCTCTCTCCCCGCTTCCCTCCATCCCTTCTCTCTCTCTCTCTCTCTCTCTCTCTCTCTCTCTCTCTCTCGCTCTCTCTCTCTCTCTCTCACCCTCTCTCTCTCTCTCTCTCTCTCTCTCTCTCTCTCTCTCTCTCTCTCTCCTCTCTCTCTCTCTCTCTCTCTCTCTCTCTCTCTCTCTCTCCTCTCTCTCTCCTCTCTCTCTCTCTCTCTCTCTCTCTCTCTCTCTCTCTCTCTCTCTCTCTCTCTCTCTCTCTCTCTCTCTCTCTCTCTCTCTCTCTCTCTCTCTCGCTCTCACCTTCTCTCTCTCGCTCTCACCTTCTCTCTCTCGCTCTCACCTTCTCTCTCTCTCTCTCTCTCTCCTCCCCCCGTCCCCAGAGACCCCTCTTCCCTATGTTGACAGGCTGGCCGGCTCTGTTGACTCGTGACAAACCATTGTTTTTCCTGGGGCAAGATGAAGTGTCAGAAAACGCCAGGAACTGTAAATGTATGTCTGTATGTGTGTGTGAGCGTGAAGGCTAGGTGAGTACGTACGTGTATGTGTACGGGTGGTGTATGTGTGTGTCAGATCAGGTGAAGGTATTAAAGGTGGGTGTGCATGCTATTATTTTCCTCCACAATCATTACCGGCAGTGTGCACTATAGCTTTTGGTGCAATATTTTCTGCTACAATGGCTTAATTATTTATATAATGGCCAAAATAGGATATGGGTGACACTTTTCTGGATTCGGAGTTTAAGCGCTCTGATGACGTATGCCCAGGAACACAACAAGCTCTTCTGACAGGTGGAAATGGAGGATAGTGACAGTAGTTCCGATTCGTTTGCCAATACTGAGGGTGATAACCGTTATTATGGCAAAGAACCTCAAGTGATGAATATTGGTGGTGTCCAGGCTTATATGTATGAACCTGTAGGACGAGATCCAGCAGCAGGAGAGGAGGGAGAAGCAGCTGTGATTACCGCCCGCCTTGTTTACACTACTCGGAGCCGCGGCGGACGCTAGCGATCATGTCCCCGTCTATTTTGACTGCATTTGGATACAATAATGAAAGCCCGCCCCTTACGCCTCCATGACTTATTGTCATCATCATATACATTGCCAACAGGGTTCAAATAACAGAAAAAATCGCCGTAAAAATAGACGGGAACTTAAACCGCGGCGATCGACTTATTTTTTTATTTTAGTTTGTTTAGCCTAGTTGCTAGTAGTTGAATTTCAGCCAATAAATGTCTTTAGCCTAGGTTAGGCCTATATCCATCGACACTGACTATATAATTTGGGGTAGGCTTAAGTTAGCCCATATTATCCACTCTCCTGACTCCTGAAATTGGCAAGCACGTATGGGTGGGAGGGTGGTTTGGGGGATGGTGGGGGAAAGGTGGAAGGGTAATTGACTCGTGTTACAAATATAGAGCCGATTGGTGAGGTAGTTTCGCCACCACGGATTTTCATTTTTGTATGTGATGATCTACGGATAGGCTGGAAGTGGATGGTGGGAGGAAGTTGGGGTTGTGGTGGGAGGAAGACAGATGGGTAGGGGACTTGTCACACAAATATGGAACCAATTGGTGCAGTCGTTTCGCCGCCACATATTTTCCTTTTTTTCCTTTGTGATGGCCTGATGCGGCGACCCATGGTCCCCATGGTCGGCGAGTGGATTGGGGGAGGGGGTTGGGGTGGTGGTAGCAAGATGCCAGAAGGGTAAGGTACAGTACATGTGGCAGAAATATGAAAGCTATAGGTGCAGTCGTTTCACTGCTACGATTTTTTTTCGGCGAGTCCGTATATATACGGACCTGGCACTGGGCGTGACAAGACCCCAGTCCGTATAGTCAATCAGCGGGTGCATCTAGCCATACCCATACTCTACTGCACTTTATTGTCAAAGCATTCATCACGAAAATGTCCATTGCATATGAAGCTTGTTTTGGGCTTTGCCTCCTACACTCTGGTTCTTTGTATAAACTTCACCCATTTGTTACAATGGTATGGATCACTTGGAAACTTGTGTAGTGCTATGTTTGGTCCAGGGATGTTGCTACACCCGAAAACAGCACACCTATTCACCATTTTTGCTATACTTGCTGATGTTTACTTCCCAAATGTTTGCCTGGGCGTACGTCACATACTCACGTGAGTACTAGTTGCAAGGGGTCGCAATTCAATATCTATTTTGATTTGTTCTCTAATATTGAAGATTAGTTTTGACAAAGGAGTGGTCAGGTTGATTACTGGAGATCTAAACATCTCTTTAAATACATTATAAATTAATTTTAATTTCGGACGCCCCACCACCTTTAAGGGGTTAGCCTTTAGAACTCGTATCTGCTGTCTGTTACGACCGGCACTACGAAATAAACAAGGGCACTTAAGAATGGACTAGATGATAGGCTATATCTGTAACAACGGTACGCTAATTCCAAACCCTCGAACTATTACGTCGGTGAACAAAAACACTTAAACCCTCCAGAGTTAATCTACTGGATAACGGGGTATCAATTAACTGGGTTTTAGTTCACTTCTACAAAGGCTTGCCGATGACGGCAAAGCCTACTCACAACAGGAGTACTTTACGTTAATAAAATGCTCTTAAGTAATAACAATGCTTGAATAAACTATAACAAGATGTAATAAAGGAGTATATGCTTACGTTAACTTTAGTGTGAGTCTGTACTCAACACTAAACTCTACAATGCTCTATGAAAACACTGGAAGTCTAGTCCTACAGCAATCAGATAAAGAATCTTCTGAAAACGTCTGATGTTCTAAGATGCTCGTTAATATAGAACAGAAATAATGCAGGGGCAGGACACCAAAGCGTGTATCTTAAATACACCAAAAAGTAGGATACATATATATATAACAAGGGAGTGCAACAACTCTGTGACAGCTCTAATAATCACCACTCAGAAACAGTACTTCCTTAGCCAACGTAACAGCCAAACTGGGTTGTGCACTATGCATCAACCTAGGCTAAAATAAGGCGTTAATAATTCCTAAAGCATACACAATTAAAGTTAATAAACACAATGCTGTCTTTCTCATTAATAAAGTCTAGCAGTGGCATAAAAGGTACTAGGAAACTAGGCAGAGTGCAAGCATGCTCGTAGCCTACTGTCTCCCCTTGAACAGATTTCCCTTATGTTACGTTAAGTGACTTGGAGGCTCTCTTGGTAAGTCCAGATCTCAAGTATCTGGTCTTACCCTGGCGCTCCACAAAGGTCAACAAAAATGAGGTAGCAAGCATACAGGTAAGTGTAGGCAAAAGCCCTTCACCTGTATACTGCTACACTCGCAAAGGAAAATATGCACAAGGGTTACAGGCTAGCTAGTTTCGTCAATGTTGTACAGGCTCTGACTTGCCACATACATAACTCAGACAACGACCAAAGATACCTTCCACTGTCTAGCATTAAATAATAAGAAAGAACAGCTCAATAATTAGAAGCACCCCAACACTAGGCTACCATATGACTATGACTCTACTAATCCCTAAAACTAGTGCAAACATATATGGAGAACTGGTGCTGGTAATACGACTGGCCGACTATGGAAGTCGTATGCAGAACCAGAAGATGAGTAAGTGAATAAAGAGAGAAGTATGAAAAGGAAGAAGTTCAGAGAGAGAGAAAGCAGTATAGGGGGTTATATGGAGGACAGATTGCAAAGGACATGTAGGACCAAGCACGCTGTGCCAAGCTCTGCAGGAGCCCCCCAGCACTAACAAAGGCAGCAGCACCCAATCACAGATGACTACGTCATGAGGAGCAGGCGTCATATGACGCGGCAGGCCCGCCGGCCTATCAGGAGCATGGGAAACGCCTCCGAGCGAGGGGAGGTACACGTACATACACACGCACATATTACCACCTCGCTGCCTACCTCGCTCTTTCTCCTTAACTTCACACAATGCATCTTATATTCTATCAATGATATAAAATACTTCCAAGTGTCACAGACAAGAATAAAGACCACCACTGATCTAGCGAGCGAGTTACGAGTGCATTCTGGCAAGCTGGCCAGCGTAACACCCTGCCCAAGATGTGGGACGTTTCAGCCTCAGGTGAACTCCACATCTGACAAGACAGAATGCCCACCAACCCCGCATCACCCAGCTACTCTCCCAAGTTGTGAAAACAAGGCACGATCACAAACATAAAACACTGCATTATAAAACAAAATCTGCACAACTCTTCCCAAAAACAATAGCATCATAATAATTATATTACGCTCAACGAGCAAGCTTCACCAAGCCTAGCCTACTAAGACAACAACTCAGAGTGTCTTAGATTCTTGCTATGATATACTGCACTTATATACTATCAAAAAGAAAGAGTTTTTATGCGATTTTTTTTTTTTTAACCCGCTGAGCCCCAGCTAGTTAGTAATAAAAGTCCCACCCAGGCCCAGAGGGTTGAATTTTTTTTTTCCAGAAACAATAGCGAATGGGTTAGGAATGAAGGAAAAACCACAAAAAAACGATCAAAAAGCTCAAAAAATGGTCCTACAGAGCCCTGAAAACGGATTTTACAGGAGTAAAAAATTGAAGGTAATTTCCCCCAAAAAAGTTTGTTTGCATGCTCACGCAGATGCGGTTGGATTTTGAGAGTTTCCAACCATCGGCATGGTTGCGTGGGATACTTACACAGTTCCCATACAAATCTGAGCCCTCTAGGTGCCATAGGACCGAAGTAATTAACCTGGACGCAACCATTGCGTCGCTGGGTTCTGGTGATCGAACATTGCAGACGCAACACGTGCGACGCTGGGTCTCAGCGGGTTAATAGTGTTTTTGGCGGCGTTGCACTACAGGGGCAAGCCTAATTTTTCTCCACTCCACCAAACACACCTGTGGTGATCTAACCTGGGTCCTCCACCTTGGACAAACAGTCAGCTATCACATTGTCACAACCGGCAATATGGCGAATGTCCAGATTATACTCCTGCAATATTAAAGACCATCTAGTTAGCCTCATATTCCGGTTGTGGAACTGATTCAAAAACTTCAAAGGGTGGTGGTCAGTGTAAATCACCACGACTGGGCCAAAAGCGGGAACATACACCTCAAAGTGCCTGAGCGCCAGCACAATAGCCAGAAGCTCCTTCTCTACTACTGAATAGTTCTTTTGTGCTGAGTTGAACTTTTTTTAAAAGAAGCTTACTGGGTGTTCCACACCTTCTGTATCTGTCTGCAACAAGACGGCACCAGCCCCTACGCCGCTAGCTGAAAAGGTCTTGAAAAGTCGGGGGCCCTGAGTATAGGGTGATTGCACAACAGATGCTTCACCAGTGAAAAAGCCTTCTCACACTCAGGCGCCCACCCAAACTTTTTTGTCTTTGCAAGTAAGTCCATCAGAGGAGCCAACACTGAGGAGTATCTGCGGATGAATCTGCGGTAATACCCAATCATGCCCAAGAACCTCATGATCTGTCTTTTGGTGGTCGGCCTGGGGAACTGGTTAATAGCCTGTATCTTGGAAAGGGGGAGGCACACCTGGCCTAACCCTACCACAAACCCCAGATACTGCACAGTTGCCCGAACAAAATCACACTTGCCCAGATTGACCACCAAATGAGCCTCACTCAGCTTCCTGAACAGTGCCCCGATGTGCTCACAATGGCTCTCAAAGTCATCGTCGTAAATTATCACATCATCAAAATAAACGGTGCAGTTAGGGATCTCCGCTCTCTCGTTCATCAGGCATTGGAAAGTTGCAGGTGCATTCTTCAGCCCATACGGTATAACGTTGCAACGGTAAGTATTCCCATCCACCACAAACCCGCACACCTGCTTCGCCCGCTCAGACAACGGCACCTGCCAGTAACCCTTGACAAGATTCAAGTTGGTGAGGTAACGTGCACACCCAATCTTGTCAACACTGTCATCTACGCGGGGAAGAGGGTAGGCATTGGTGGGAGATAAGCCGTTCAACCGCCTGAAGTCAATGCAAAACCTGACCTTGCCATCTGGTTTGGGCTGCAGAGTGACGGGAGATGTCCACCTAACCGCCCCTTTTTCTATCAGCCCTCTCTCCAACATGTAGCCTAACTCCGCTCAGAGAGCCGGAAGTTTAATGGGAGGTACACGATAAGGCACTGATTTAAAGGGGGGGTGGTCTCCAACGTCCACATCATGCACCGCATGAGTTGTGAGGCCTGGGTGCTCGGCAAACACAGTGGGGTATGAACAAAAGAGGTGCTGGATCGCTGCACGCTGTTGCTCAGGCAGGTGCTCTAGCGCCTCCACAGCCACCTGGTTCGTGTTCCCCGCCCACTGATCTGCCGAGACATGACAATCCCAGCTCTCCTCCACCTGCGCCTCACTGCCCCCCTCTCCTTCTCCATCTTGGCTGCTGCAGACCAACACAGGGACAGTAGGCTGCTCAGGTGGGCGCCTCACGAACTCTTTTAATAGGTTCATATGACAGAGCTGATTTTTCTTCCGCCTATCCGGAGTAGCCACAAGGTAATCTAGGTCAGACAACTTGCGCACGACCTTGTAAGGACCGACAAACTTGGCCGACAGGGGATGGCCTACTAAGGGCAATAAGACCAAAACCTCCTGTCCAACCACAAACTCCGGAAGCTTTGCTTTAGTGTCATACCGATCCTTCATCAAGGCCTGATTATCTACCAAATTTCTCCCTGCCAACTCCAGGCTTTTCAGCATCCTGTCTCTACTCTCGAGGACATACTTAATTAGAGAACATGGCTGCACAGTCCCTTCCCAGATTTCTTTAACCATGCTCAGAGGACCTCTAACCTGATGCCCGAAAACTAGCTCGTTGGGACTAAACCCAAGGCTCTCCCCAGGTACCTCTCTTGCCGCAAACAAAACGTACGGTAGGCCCAGGTCCCAATCCTTGCCGTTCTCCAAACAGTAGCACCGCAACATGCTTTTCAAAGTGGAATGCCATCTTTCCAACACCCCTTGACTCTCTGGGTGATAAGTTGAAGAGACAACCGTACGAATCCCATGCTGCTGCATGGTCTGTTTGATGAGTGTGGAAGTGAAATTCGACCCTTGGTCCAACTGAATTTCCTGCGGGTACCCGTACCTCGAGCAATACAACAGCAAATTTCGCACAACAGTTTTAGACTTGCCATTTCTCATAGGGTATGCATCAGGGTAGCGAGTGGAGACATCCATAAGGGTTAGCAAAAACCTGTTACCTGCACTAGTGGGAGGCAGAGGGCCTACCATGTCGATGATAACCATGCTGAAGGGCGGACCAATAGCAGGCACTGGGTGCAACGGAGCCTTAGGTATGCTCTGATTGGGCTTTCCCACCCTCTGGCAGGTACCACACATCGCCACCCATGCCGAAACTTGGGCTTTAATACCTGGCCACCAGAACAACCTAGATAACGAAGCCAACGTTTTTCTCACACCCAAGTGACCTGCCAATGGAACATCATGCGCCAACCGCAACAGGCTATCACGACACTTCTCAGTAACCACCAACTGGTCAACCACTCTTGCCCCACCATCCCAACTACGTCTGGGATCCAAAAAACGGCAGTACAGGATTCCCCCAACATGAAAAAAATCTCCCGACTTTGCATCCCTGTCCTCGTCGAGTTCAATCGCCCCGTTCCCACAACTCTCAAGCCCCGGATCTTCTGCTTGCAACCGACATATATCCGAGGGTGCCAACCTATCTAAGTGCTCCTGAAGCAACTTGTGGCCACCCCCAATACAAGGCTGCTCAAGCCTTGCCTGCTTCGCCTGGGAACGTTTCTGTCGCGGAGTGCTATCACGCCCAACCATGTCACTAGGGGGGACAGGTTCTGGGGCCACTCCGGACCTCATAATGGGTGCAAGTACCGAGTCACCAAGGAGTGTCGCTGGATCCAAACTCTCAACCCGACCAGCCTTGACTTTCTCCTTCCAACCCTTCCTCCGCTGGTCTAGAACTTGGGTACTAGGCTGTGACACCTGAGCGGACTGAGACCTGGTGACAGCACAAGCCATCTGCGGCATCTGACACCTCTCAAGCCACTCTTGCCCTTCCCTACTCGTGTCGGCCGCCTTCTCGGCAACGACTAAGGGTGGAACCTCGGGGCACCGCAAAGTCGTTGCCGAGAAGGAGGTCGACCCCCTCAACTGGCAATTTCTCCACCACACCCACATCCAACTCCTGTGTCACACCGTCCACCTCAAGCTCCATTCGAACCAGCGGGTAAGACCGCGTAGCATTGATGCCTTGAACCACCACAACCCGAGCCGTGTTAATAGGCTTGCCAGTGAAATTCTTAACAAGTGTCTGGGAAGCGCCCGTATCACGCAACAACTCAAGCCTATGCTTCACACCAGCCCACCTCATAGTGCCATGCCCCCTATGACCACAAAAAACATCACGGACGGGTGACGAGCCATCCTGCTGCTTCTGCACCGGCGATGACTTCGCAACCGACTGTTTACCCCGGGCAAACGCGGAAGACCTCAAAGACACGCCAATGTTGCTCACTAGTGACACCACTGCTGTAGGCGGTGCGCTCGGACATGAGCGCGCAATATGCCCCTTCTTATGACACTTGAAACATTCCACCTTACTCTTGGACTTCCCCTGAGATCGGTAAGGGCCCTGGCCTTTCTTTAATGGGAAGGGTTTCGACTTGGGATCATAATTGGCAACAGTACTCTTGAATGGATAATTGTTTGTGTCATTAATTCGGGGGGGAGGAGTGGTACGCCCCTTGTTACCTGCCTCAGCTCTCTGTGCAGACCCGCACCCGCGAATCAATGACAACCTGAGGTCAGCCAGCTCAGCCTCCTCTTATAGAGTTTTCGGTCGCTTTTCTTTTAGATTAAGAGTCAAGTCACTGCCAGTACATTTAAAAAATTGTTCCAGCAACACTAATTGTTTTACTGAATCAACAGTAGTTGCCTTCTCCGACCTTAACCAATTTTCAAATGCATCTGTCAGCTCCCTGGCGTGTTCCTGGAAAGTACTCTCCTTTCTTTTTGGAACCGCCCTAAACTTCAGCCTATAGGTCTCTGGCTGTAGCTCATACGCCCTCAGGACAGCCTCTTTCAACAACTCGTAATTCACACAGGAATCTAGGGGCAAAGCATCGTACGCCTTGAGTGCTTTCCCCGTCAATCGTGAAGAAACAAGGGCTGCCCACTTCTCCTCGGGCCATTGGTGCTCCTGGCACTTTTTCTCGAACCGGAGAAAAAATTCTGTAACTCCTAACTCATCAAACACTGGAACCAACTTAAGTAGATGCGACAGGGACTGGTCATGGGCTCGACCCCCCTGGGCGACCCGGTTCCTCGTCACCTCTACACAAGTTTTCTCTAGGTCAACATCGGCACAATACCTTTCAGACTCAAACTTGAGCTCAGCCTCTCTCTGCTTGAGCTCATTCTCATACTTATACTTGAGCTCAGCCTCTTGCTGCCGCTGCTCGAGCTCAGCCTCATGCTTTCGCTGCTCGAGTTTGGCGAGTTCGAGCTGAAACAACATCTCGGCAGACAAACCTTGAGGAGGGGGTGCTACTATCGGGGACCCACCCCGTGAATCACCTACTGTAGAGACATACCCAACCGCCAGCGGGCATCGGCCTGCGGGAACGTACCCGGCTCCGGAGCCCGAGGGGGCGCCATGATAGGAGTCGAGTGGAATTGGGGCTGGGCTGAAGGTGCCCCAGCTCCCGCTCCCCCCGAAGCCCCATGCACCCCACTGAGCACACAGGTAACCAGCTCACCTCTCGACAAACCGCTAGTACCGGGAAACCCTAAGATCGTGGCCACACACTGAAGTCCGTACCGGTCTAGCCCCGACACACGATCCGCTGACACAGGCTCCTCCAAAAATCTCCGAGCATCCTCCTCATTGTTCACCACTCGAACACCGTTAAACAACTCCACCTTCTCCACCTCCTCGCCTGCCTCCCGCACTGTGCCCTCACTATGCTCAGACCCGTCCAGTGACATGATGGAGTCAAAAAAAAAAAATCTCGGTCAAGACAAAAATAGCCAAACTTTTGCGTTGCTTTATTCACCAAAAATATTTGAAGATGTTCTTGAGTGCAATACTAGGTCACCAATAACTCCAACAAGTTCTATATATCCTCAAAACAATGTCTACTGCTAACAATGCGAGAAATAAATTCAACCCCAAATGGCAATAAGATTTCTCCAAAAAAAAAATGCAATATTCAGTTCACTATATTCTGGTCTAAGGTCGCCATTTGTTACGACCGGCACTACGAAATAAACAAGGGCACTTAAGAATGGACTAGATGATAGGCTATACCTGCAACAACGGTAAGCTAATTCCAAACCCTCGAACTATTACGCCGGTGAACAAAAACACTTAAACCCTCCAGAGTTAATCTACTGGATAACGGGGTATCAATTAACTGGGTTTTAGTGCACTTCTACAAAGGCTTGGCGATGACGGTAAAGCCTACTCACAACAGGAGTACTTTACGTTAATAAAATGCTCTTAAGTAATAACAATGCTTGAATAAACTATAACAAGATTTAATAAAGGAGTATATGCTTACGTTAACCCAGACGCTTTTACCCTAGAACGTGTCAGTGGATTTCGTCTGTATTTCATAAGATTTGGAACACGTATAGGGGACCTAAAAACTAAGAAATTTCCAAAGTTTTAAATCTCTAGGACAATTATTTTTTGAGTTAGGTGAGAATTAGTGTGTAAATTTTGACTATGGGGTAAAATCAAAGGCTTCGTTAAATATTGTTGCTTGATTGTTTCAATGCATTGGGGGTACTAACAATAGGTGTAGTTACAATCGACCAGCTTACTTTTTCCATTTTGTATCTAATCATGGAATTAGGTAATTTTGAAATTAGGTACAAATTAGGTGAAAATGTCTCGGGTTGCTGTGTCGAAGTGGTTAAGAAAAAAACAAAATGGCTTTGGTAAGTTGTAGAGAATTTCATGCTCTTTCCAGTGACACCATAATCATTGTTGTAGCATGTTTGGTTACGACAGGGATGCGCCGAAAAGTGAACTTTCTTACGTGAGGTGATAAGGCATGGGAGCCCGGCCGCCCAGCAACATCTCACCTCTCTCGCGCCACGGGCCGCACTGATCCCTCCCCAACATTACCACCACACACACCCCAACCTTACTGTTACCAGGGTTGAGTTACCAGATACTGCTAGGGAAAATATCTAAGAACGTCATATTTTCACCAAAAATTCATGGTTTTCGTATTTTTTTTTTGCAGATCCGAAACCCATAATGCATTTTCTACGCGTCTGCGCGATCCGCGACCCGCGAAAGTTTGAAACTAGCCCAGAAATAATATGCTTCCAGACGGAATATTGCCTCAAGATTTTCACTGATGGTAGAGGGATAGGTGATGATGCCATATATCGGGTTGTGCAATATTGCCGTTTTGGACACTTTTCCGAGTACAATGCGTCTGGTCCCCTTAACTTTAGTGTGAGTCTGTACTCAACACTAAACTCTACAATGCTCTATGAAAACACTGGAAGTCTAGTCCTACAGCAATCAGATAAAGAATCTTCTGAAAACGTCTGATGCTCTAAGATGCTCGTTAATATAGAACAGAAATAATGCAGGGGCAGGACACCAAAGCGTGTATCTTAAATACACCAAAAAGTAGGATACATATATATATAACAAGGGAGTGCAACAACTCTGTGACAGCACTAATAATCGCCACTCAAAAACAGTACTTCCTTAGCCAACGTAACAGCCAAACTGGGTTGTGCACTATGCATCAACCTAGGCTAAAATAAGGCGTGAATAATTCCTAAAGCATACACAATTAAAGTTAATAAACACAATGCTGTCTTTCTCATTAATAAAGTCTAGCAGTGGCATGAAAGGTACTAGGAAACTAGGCAGAGCGCAAGCATGCTCGTAGCCTACTGTCTCCCCTTGAACAGATTTCCCTTATGTTACGTTAAGTGACTTGGAGGCTCTCTTGGTAAGTCCAGATCTCAAGTATCTGGTCTTACCCTGGCGCTCCACAAAGGTCAACAAAAATGAGGTAGCAAGCATACAGGTAAGTGTAGGCAAAAGCCCTTCACCTGTATACTGCTACACTCGCAAAAGAAAATATGCACAAGGGTTACAGGCTAGCTAGCTTCGTCAATGTTGTACAGGCTCTGACTTGCCACATACATAACTCAGACAACGACCAAAGATACCTTCCACTGTCTAGCATTAAATAATAAGAAAGAACAGCTCAATAATTAGAAGCACCCCAACAATAGGCTACCATATGACTATGACTCTACTAATCCCTAAAACTAGTGCAAACATATATGGAGAACTGGTGCTGGTAATACGACTGGCCGACTATGGAAGTCGTATGCAGAACCAGAAGGGATGAGTAATTGAATAAAGAGAGAAGTGTGAAAAGGAAGAAGTTCAGAGAGAGAGAAAGCAGTATAGGGGGTTATATGGGGGACAGATTGCAAAGGACATGTAGGACCAAGCACGCTGTGCCAAGCTCTGCAGGAGAAACGCAGGCAGGAGCCCCCCACCACTAACAAAGGCAGCAGCACCCAATCACAGACGACTACGTCATGAGGAGCAGGCGTCATATGACGCGGCAGGCCCGCTGGCCAATCAGGAGCGTGGGAAACTCCTCTGAGCGAAGGGAGGCACACGTACATACACACTCACAAATTACCACCTCGCTGCCTACCTCGCTCTTTCTCCTTAACTTCACACAATGCATCTTATATTCTATCAATGATATAAAATACTTCCAAGTGTCACAGACAAGAATAAAGACCACCACTGATCTGTTTGTGACAACATGAACTCTATGAAAGAAAGAACATCGTTCTACGATTATTGTAGCCCATTTCACTGCCCTGGCGAGCGCTAGCGAGTTACGAGTGCATTCTGGCAAGCTGGCCAGCGTAACATGTCCGAAGAGTGTTGAGAGGGGAGAAGATGTGTTGAAGTAAGAGGAAGCTGTTGGAGTGGCTTCCTTATGTGTGTTAAATTTGTATATGTTGTCGAGGTGTCTCCTGACTGGGTGCTAGCATGTGAAACATGCTAGGACGTACTACCACACCCACTAAACATGTCTGACTTGGGAGGCCAAACAGATTCACACGTGACCATGCTATCCACTAGGCAGATGCGGCCGAGTGGATACACACACACACCATATGTGTATGTGTGTGATAGTGGGTAGAGTACATGTGTTCGTGTGAATGGATCTATATAGTGGTGGACTGAGTACCTGTGGGTGTATAGGGATAAATGAGTACAATGTTGTGTGTATGCAAGTAGTGGGTGCGTGAGTACTTGTTTGTGTGTGTGTCAGAGGTTGGTTTTTATTAGTGTGTTTATCCGTATGTATGTGTGCGAACATGGGTATGTGTACAGTATATGTGTATTTGCATTTTATCACTTTTGTGTATGAGAAAGAGAGAGAGAGAGAGAGAGAGAGAGAGATAATTGGATCCAGCTGACAATGCATAAATACATATACGACCACATCATTTCACAACACTCGTGATATGGAGTCCATTCGTCAGGACACCCTTCCAACATTTTGACAGACATGGTATCATAGACGTCAAGACTCGGCTATCCAAGTCATATAATGTGTTTTATTTATGTTTATCATCATATCAAATTTCCACATCCTCAACATTTCTGATCCAATTGTTGCTTTTTTCATGAACAGAGGACTCCAATAGCTGCATAATAGTTTCATTGAAATAGTTTTAGGCGTTTTAATTATATTAAGGAACACCCCTTTCTTAACTTTAATCCTCCATTACAAACCCCAATGCACTAGAATAAACTAATGCAAGCATATGATCCTCCCTGGATTCGAACTCGGGACACCACACCCAGAACATAAGTATCTAATCCATTACAACACCAACACAGTTAAAGGTTATATACACGATCACGATTAATATCCTTTAATTATGGATAACGTTATGTTATGCTTTTCGTGCTACGGTTGGTGACAAATAAAGCGAATCACTTTTTGTTTTTGAAGATGTAGAATCCATTTAATCTTGGTTCATATTAACCAAATTAATTTAGCTAAGGATTGTCCTCTTTTATTCAAGGGATACAGTTACTTGGATCTTAGGAGGAACAGAATAACTAATGTAGTCACGAACATCTTTAATTAAGGGGAGGTGGGCCGCTTTTCTGGGCCCCCTTCTCCCTCATGTTTTGCTCCATTAGTTTTCAGATTATAAGACGCTCGGCCCATTAGATTGGCGATTTTAACACCTGTTGCCGCATTTCGTTGTCAAATTTAAGACCTTTCGTGCCATTTAGGTGTCGATTTTTTCCTGGCGAGCAACAGCGAGCCTGATATTTTAAGAGGAACCGGCCTTCGGCACGGGACTTTTTTCTACCGAAAAATGTACAAATTTATGTTGAAGGGGAGTCTAGGGGTTGTTTTTATAAGCTTGATGGTGGTCTAGCGAAGAAACTAAGAAATTACGGAATAATTGAATTAATAGACAAAAAAAAAAACCCGGCCCATCTCCCCTTAATTATATTGTACCAACGTTTCGACTTTCTTCTGAAGTCCTCATCAGGGCGTCTATCGGTTAGACGAATACAATAATTAAAACAACATGGTTTAATATAATACAATAGTCACAATAAGTTTAATATTAGGGTTACAAATGTTTTTAATTTAAACTAATTGGGTTACTCGGATATTTCATTCTTTAGATACATTTTGAAGAATATAAGGGATGCATAGTCCTAACATAGAGCATAAACAACATACAGAAAAGTATTATAATGAGGAAGCTAACAACATATTATTTATCGGTGATGGCTTAAATTATTTAGTTTAGGGATTCTGGGATTTAGTTATGTAGGTGTAAGTTAAAGTAAGATAATTATGGAATTGAAGATCTTGTGATTAATTATGAAGCAACATATAACACTTTAAAGGTATTCACACGATATTAATGGGGCAGATGATTGAGTGTTATTAAGTGATGGCTTCAATTTGTATATATATTGGGATTCTAGGGTTCTCAAGTTAAGTTTTGAAGTGTAGTCTATTATTTTGAAGTGCTCTGGTTTAATTATAACGTTACAAGTTGTTGAGTGGTCTCTTACAACTGAGTAAGGAGGTGACTGTAGTGGGTGACATGTACTTTGATCTAGTATAACAATAATTATATATTGCCTATGGTTGGACTCTGATTGAAAATCTTTGTATTCATTTCTAGGGCCTATATCTAATATAGATACTGCTTTCTAAGACTTCTCATATTACATTGTAAATTGTAGCTTAAATAATCTAATTAGTAGGCTTCTCCTTTAAGTTTGTGACGCTTCTGCATAGTAGCCACGTGCAGGCATGCGCGCGCGTCGGCTGCCCAGCCGTTTAGAAACCGGCTGGTGGCAGCCGGCCGGCCGGCTTTTCCTTAGTATATAGCCTATGACAATGTAACTAATGTCTGGGATATTCTTATGTTGTTTCACAGCTTGTAGCTGCCCTTATTCTTAACCAACGCATCTTAGTATATTTTATTCTCGATAGTTGATTGTTTCATTATAATATATAAGATGTAAGTCTAGTGAGAGTGGGAGGAGACGAGCGGGAGAGAGAGACCGGCTGGGGGACGTTGCTTCGCGCGGAGAGTCTAGCTTGTGACGAGCCTGATGTTGCCACATACATTTGATTGCAACGTTAGGCTTAGTTTCGACTCACGCACGGGGTAGACGATTTTGACCCGGCAACTGTGTTGAGTGTTACCAAGCCTGGGATGTATTCTGCATGCCTAGTGCGGGGTCCAGACAGATTCAAGACTCAGAGCTCACCTCACTGTCGTACCCTTCGGACCCCCTTGATATCTATCCCTCTCAACCCCATTTAGAAACTTTCTCTCTTACTTTGTATACCTTCCTTCCACTACTTCACCAATCTATTTAATTATCCCATCCCCTTGATAGACCTTATATCTATTATTGTATTAACGACGAGCTCTCAGATAACTAGATAGGATTTTGGGCCTTATGCAGAGATGTAATTGTTAATGAGACCTAGGAAGCTTTTTTGTTGTCTCATATTTGGTGGTTTCATGCTTGCTAGTGTGTTCTTGTGTCAGGTTAGCAGGGGCTAGACTGGAGGGGAGGCTTTTTGCGATCCTTTAAGTAAAGTCTGCTGGTGCGAGTCCTGTGGACCCGCACGACTTTACTAGGATACCCGTGGGAGTCTGGGGGCATTTTCTTGTCTGTGTCCCTGGGTGTCTAGTGTTGTGTTGTGTGAGGGCCCTTGCCTAGTCCACTCAGCACTGCGCTAGCACGTCTTGCTTTTGTTTTAGGGTCGCCAGGAGAGAGTCAGATACTTGCGATCTGAGTCTCTCAAGAGAGCACCCTTTCAATTAGAGTAATTTGGCGCACAGACTTGGGAACGTCCCTAGGCTAGAGCAGGTGGTTCAGCCCGGGTATCCGAAGCCTATATCCTTCCGGCTAGACCTCTGCCACCTGGCAGATTAACAGCTAGGGGTTTATTATTTCTGCATGCTTGTTATTGTGCCACAGTTTACCGTTTTTGTGAGCATTGTGAGTCAGGGTGTGGCTTAGAGACTCTGTCCGAGCAGGCTTGCCTGACTAAGAGTGAGAAGCACACCTGTATGTGGTTATGTTGCGAGTTGCTGCCTTTATTTAATTATACCTATGCCATTATACACTGTATGGCCTATCACTAGTATTTATTCCTGCTTATGAGTTAAGAGTTCTCTAAATCCGTAACGTACTTTCTTTGCTAAGCATCAGATCCTACAGTAGCCACATGCAGTTTAGAAACCCGCATCTTGTCTACCGGTACGATGTTTTGAGGACTGTTTGCTTTCACCTTCTTTCACGCAGGGGTGATTAGTTGTATTAATTAACGTAACGTTAAATGTACTTTCTTCTAGTTTGTTATTAAATTGTTTCTGCAATTTAATTCCGTTTTCTATCTTTTCCTTGAAGCTTTAAGTCAACTTAATTGTGCCTGCTTGACTATCAGCAGTCTATAGTGCATGCATCCTGTAACCGAGTCATAGGATACCTCGTTGTCCAGGCAGGACTCTTGATGGTTTAGGGTGGTTTGTTGCCTGGGTTTATAGATAAGGGTTGGATCTAGCGTTTTCCGTTGTTGCTTGTTGCCGCATACCTAGTCCAATAGAAAGAGCCCAGTGTTTATATTTCCCAGGACGTAACAAGTTGCAGTTCTATTATATATTGATTCCACAGGATTGAGATAGCTGCAGAATAAGAATAAAAGAACCGAAAGTATATGGGAGTAAGAAGGTAGGACTTAGACATGCGACTGATATAACTTAGAAGCGTGTGATAACAATGTATGATACGTAAACCAATTATGTGAATGCAAAATAATGCTATTGTGTTTGTTTCAAGTAACTCATGCTGAAATAGTTTATACAGATTTATTAGGTTAGATTACAGAGATTCTGCTGGGTAGTTGGCTTCTGGTACCCCAAGACTTTTAAACAAAACCAAGATGGCCTCTTGCTGGCTCATTTGACACTGAGGGAAAAACCCAGTCAAAGCATTTGTCGTCTTGGTCGGAGGCTGCCGGATTTGACATTCCCAGATGAGATGGAAGCTTGAGTGTCGGAGACTCCCTTTAAATTATCAATAACACTGCTTGATCACCAGTCATGAACAAAGTTATTATAGTTCCAGACATGAACTAAGGACAACAGCCTCAATCATAGATGAAGGACGACAACTAGTTGTCAACCAGTCATACACGAAGTAGTGTCAAACCTAGTTTTATGAATGAATGGTTGTGAGCATCAGGCAATAGATGAATACTTTATTAGTGTTTTTAGATTGGTGATTTTGCGGTCGGTCCAGCGGCAAATTAGTGACAAATTCATCTGTTAAATCCAGTGGTGTCAATGTCAGTGCAGCAAGGGCATATGTGTAGGTAATAAGGGCCAGTGCGATAGGCTGGTTTAGTTTGGAATGTGACATCCTCGCCTATGGCTAATGACTTATGAGGAATAACTGGAACTTTGGGTTTTCCTGATCTTGATTGAAGTTGATGTTAGGCTCGCATAGTTATACAGGCACCAAGTGGTGGTGAGTATTTAGCAATTTAAAACTAATGAAAAATATATCGGGAAATTCACTGTTACTTCTAACAAGGACTGTACAACTCTCGGATATATATTAATCAAACCAGGAACATAAAAACAAAACAAGAGCCAAAAGAAAATGTGGGGGAAGAAGTGGAACTTCGACGGATGACTGATGTATCCTTGAGACATATACAATATGAGCAAACAAAAAAGAATTGTGGATAAATATGCACAGATAATAAAAAACTTGGATATTTTATAACGTCAATGGACTCTACTGTGCAGTCTTTAGTTATCTTCCTCTTAAGGGAGGTGACCTGCTTTTGTTTTATTTCTCTCCTTTTCTCTCTTTGCCTGGCTTGTATCCATTCGGCCCCATTCAGCCAACTATTTTAAGGCGTTTATCCCCATCTATCTATCTACCTATTGCCTGATGCCGTGATCCCCGAAGGGGTAGCCATGAACGAACCGCCCTGGGGGTTAGGGAATAGAATATGCCCCACGTGCCTTCTGCGTGTGTCGTAAGAGGCGACTAAAGAGGTTGGGTCGGTGGGCTTGCGACCCCCACCCGGAAAAAATATCTAAGCAAAGAAAAACGAACGAACAGTTTATCCCAATCTAGGTGTTTATTTCTTCCTGGCGAGCGATAGCGAGCCAGCATTTTATGAAGAAATCCGGCTTCGCTGGAGAAATTTGTCTATCGAAAAATGTAGAAATTTAGCTTGCTGTCAAAACAAAAATATACATATGCTGGCTCGCTACCGCTCGCCAGGAAAATATTGACACCTGGATGAGGGTAAACGTCTTAAAACAGTAGGCTGAATAGATACAAGCCAAAGAGAGAGGGAGAGAAAGAGAAAAAAAAAGCGAGGTGGGCTCTCTTAAGTATAGATACAAGAAAAGAACAAGAATACGAAAACTAAACAAACAAACCATAAATAAATAAAATGGTGGAAGAGATGTGGGACTTCGACGTAGGACTGATATATCCTCGAGACGTGATCCTCTGGGGGCTGCGAAACCAATATATCTGAAGCGCCGGGGGATGAAATTGCTAGGTGTATATTTATATATATATATATATATATATATATATATATATATATGTGTTTGATGAGGCGGCCCTATTTTTTTGTTATTTCCACTTCTCTGATATTTCTGCCGCGGTGTCTTGGCCTTGTTTTCGTCGACCTTCATTTTCGTTGTTCTTATCTTTGATTATCCTTGTATTATTATATTATATCAGTCTATCTATCTATCTATTTGCTCAGGCCCATTCCCCATTTTTGTTTTATTTATTAATCTATGTATTTATTTATTTATTTTGTTGTTTGTTTACTTGGGGTGGCCGACTCGAGACAGAGCCCGAATAGGAAAAAATATGAACACTCAAAAACAAAAACAAAAATTCACACACATCTAGGTCATTATTAGTATTGTTCTATATCACAGTTTTCTGCATTCGTGATTCCTTACTTGTTTGTGTTTCATATATTAATTATATATTGCTTTGAGTTGTATTCCGGGTTTTTCTTTATACTTATCTATATCTATTCCTTGTCTGTTATATGTTATTGTGAATCCCCAATAATATATGTTCAAATGTATTTGATATATCATTTGCGACTAGTTTTTTATCCTGCGACTTTACGCTCTTATTGTTCTTTCATGTTAAATTTGTGTGTACCTGTATTCAAATTCAGCTTATTAAGGGGGCAGCGTAAATATATTCGTTTATTTATTTGGGTATTTATTATTGTTTTAGTTTCCTCCATAGACTTCCATGAATCTTATTAAAATATCCGCAAGATCCCCTTTCGAGACAAATTTACAAACAAATTTCGGTAGAAAAATTTACCGGTTTCTCCAAATTAGCAGGATCGCTATAGCTTGCCAGTAAAAAATCGACACCTTAATGGCACGAAAAGTCTTAATATTAACAAAGATTTTGAGCGAAAGGTCTAATAATCGTCAAAACTAGTGGAATGAACGTCTTAAAATCTAATAGGCCTACACATGAGGAAGAAGGCGGTCCAGTGAAAGCTACTATCTCCCCCTTACTCTTTATTTTCCCATCGTTTTCGGTTTGTTTTCACTTTCTTTTTGTGTTGTCATTTACCTGTCACTGTTTGTATTTATTTTCTTACCCTTCATTTGCCTATATATCATTAAATTACTCACCCGAAAGGTTCATTTTTTGATATAAGTCACTTGCACATTCTATCTATATTCCATTTATTCGTGTATTCCATGAATTTATTCCTGTATAACATGTATTTATTCCTGTATTCCATTTATTTATTCGTGTATTCCATGTATTTATTCGTGTATTCCATTTATTTATTTCTATATTCCATGTATTTTTTCCTGTCTTACCCTACCTTCTCCACCTCCTACACCATGGTACTCATTTCCACTCACTATTATTTAATATCCAAAACATATATGGGTGTATTTTTGTATTTGCTTATTTGTGTATATTTTTATATATATATACTGTGACGCCTACCAGCGTTGGCAGAATCGCCTCCCGTTAGCCACTAGCGCTCGCCAGGGAAGTGAAATGGGCTACAGTTATCAGAGAATGTTGTTCTTTCTTTCATAGTACTTGCATTGTTACAGACAGTCCAGTGGTGGTCTTTATTTTCGTCTGTGACAACGGGAAGTATTTTATATCATGAGTAGAATATAAGATGCATTGTAGTGTGAAGTTGAGAGACAGAGCGAGCGGGCAGCGAGGGGGTAGTGAGTGTTGCCTCCCTCCTCCTCACTCGGAGGAGTTTCCCGCCCGCGCGGGCTTTCTCTCGTCTTTGATTGGCTGGTGGTTCTTGGCGCGTCCTAGGGGCCTGCTGCCTTGTGACGTATCGGCCTGTGATTGGCCGACCACCATGCCTTTGTGGGATCCTGAGGGTCCCGAGGAGCTACCCTCCTCAGAGCAGGCTAGGGACGCACACGACTAACATCCTTTTTACAACTGTCCCCCATATCTCCACCATTCTGATACTGTCTCTCTCACTCGACTTCCTTTCTTTCATTCCTCTAATCTTTTAACGTCACAGCACTCCCTTTGGGTTCTGTACACGATTTCATATCGGCCCATCGTATTGTGTGCGTCGCTCTCATATATATTTCCATGTATTAGAATAGGCTATAAGGGTGCTTAGTCTACGGAGGTTTGATGACTCTGTGTGTGTCTCCCTCAGTGTCCTTAGTTGATGGAGGTTTGATGACTCTTTGTGTGTGTCTCCCTCATTATCATTAGTGCTCTGCTGGGTTATTTAATGCTAGACTGGGATGAGGTTTCTGTTGTCGTTGTCACCGATGTGTGTATGGTTTGCTTATACCTACACGACTTCGACGGTTTCTGTGGTAGCCTAGGTTGTTCTTTTGGTTGTGTCTTTTGTGAGTGCAGCATCGTGTTATAAGAGGGCATTAGCCTACTACCTTATAACACAGTGCTGCCTCTTTGCTTGACTTTAGAGGGATCGCCAGGGTAGAACCAGATACTTGAGATCTGGATCTACCAAGAGAGCATCCCCGTCATTAACGTAACTTTAGCCATACCGCCTTAAGGACAAGGCTAGGCTATGAGCCTGTCTTGCTCAGCCACAGTTTCCTAACCTAGATATCACAGCTAGACTTTATTCGCCGAGCAGACACTAGTTAGGACATGAGTTTTGTTTATATGTACGCATTATTATTCACAGTATTTATTAGTCTAGGTTGTTGTTGAGTTGCACAACCATAGCAGACTGTTTCGTTGATGAGGAAGTACTTCTTTTAGTGTCGAACATTACTGCCGTTGCGTATTTATAGTATTCTTGTGTCAGTTAACATTATATGTCCTACCTTTTTGTGTACTCAGTCTACACATGTGGTGTCCTGCCTCCTGCCTTTATATAATTTAAGATACGAGCATCTTATGAGCATCAGACTTTCTTCAGAAGTTTCCAGGTCTATGCTGTAGGACTATACTTCACTTTCTTTCAGATAGGAGTGAAGAGTTTATTGTTGTTTAGAGTAACTGTATTGAAGCATCTTTTTATTGTATTAAATCTTGCAGTGATATAATTGATCTTTCCATAGCTTCCCTTTTATGCATTTTAACGTAACTTGCATCTTGTTTGTTATCAGGCTATACCAGTGTGGGTTAGCCTGAAGTAGAGTACATTTATGCCCAGTTAAGGATACCCCGTTATCGCAGATTAACTCTGGAGGGTATAGGTGTTTTTGTTCGCCGGCATATAAGTTCGAAGGTTTGGATCTAGCGTACCGTACCGTTGTTGCATAGTGCCATATTACTAGTCCAATCATTAAGTGCCCTTGTTTTATTCGTAGCCCCGGTCGTAACAATACTGTATATATTTTTTTAGGTTCCTTCCTAGTCTTCCATCAAACTTAAACAAAAAGGCCGGTTCCTCTTAAAATACAGGCTCGCTATCGCTTGCCAGGAAAAAATTGACACCTAGATGACACAAAAAGTCTTAATACTGACAAAGAAATTGGGCGAAAGGCCCAAACTAATAGGCTGAACTTCTTAAAATCTGAAAACCAATGGGACTAAACATGAGGACGGGGGGAACAGAAAACGACCCATCTCTCCTTAGTTTCCAAAACATATTAACATTTATCCTCAATTCACCGTTTTTGTCATTGCTGTGTGGCGTGCTCCTCGTGGGAATTTACTGAACACTTAAAATTAGATAGACGTTTAATTAGTACCGTCAACATGGGAGGTCCCTCTGGTAATTTGTGTGAGTGTGTGTGTGCCTGCCTGGATGTGTGTGTGTGTGTGTGTTTGTGTGTGCGTGCGTGTGAGTGAGTGAGTGAGAGAGAGAGAGAGAGAGAGAGTACAAAGACTGGGGGCCTGTGATACTGCTTGTTTTGGTCCGGGAGTTTATTTAAGGGGGTAGTGCTTGTGTTTTTTCGTCTGTGTATATATTTATTAATACATTTTTTACTTTCCTCGCTAGAACTCCATCAAGGTTAAGAAAACACCCCCTAGATAGATTTGTACATTTTTCATTAGAAAAATTTCCCGGCCTAAGGCCGAATCCTCCTGAAATTACAGGCTCGCTATCGCTCGCCAGGAAAAAATCGACACCTAAATGGCACGAAGGGTCCTATTATTGACCAAAAAATGGGGTGAAGGGTCATAAAATCACCAAACTAATTGAACCAACGTCTTAAAATCTCAAAATTAGTGGGGCTAAACATTAGGTTGAAGGGGATCCAGAAAAATCGACTACCTCCCCCCTTATGCAGCCTACTGTACAACAGATGGTACACTCACACTTAAATCGACTACCTCCCCCCTTATGCAGCCTACTGTACAACAGATGGTACACTCACGCTTACCTCCCCCCTTATGCAGCCTACTGTACAACAGATGGTACACTCACGCTTACCTCCCCCCTTATGCAGCCTACTGTACAACAGATGGTACACTCACGCTTAAATTTCGTTCCCCAACCTAATTTCAATTCTGGTCTCATAATAGAATAATAATAATGAACCATGGCGGACAAAGATAGAATGCTAATTAATTATCTTTCAATTTATATATATTTACTTGGTTTATTTGTTTAAGAGAGCTAGTCAAATGCTGGAGACAACACGACTTTTGAGAAAGGGTTTACATTAACGTAAATATATACTTATGTTTTTCATTCTGCAATTATTGAACTTATAAACAATTGGAGGGATGATAATTAATGTCTAATTGATGACATCTATGGTGTACATAATTATGGATATGCTATCAATTTCATCTTTCAGTCTATAAAGGCACGTTATCGGTATATAATTAATAAAGTAGGAACAGGTCCTTGATTGAAAAATTTGTGTTTAATCAATATGACATCAGTGACCATATTCAGTCCAAACGAACCTATACAAAATTCATATTGGCATTTAATTCGATTATATATAACTTATTCCCAAATAAAATAATGAACACAAACATGGAAAGATATTGTATGCGTGAAGATTGCCTTGCAGAAAAGAAATGCGATTGCCATATATTGCAGAAATTGAACTTGCTTCTTGTGTATGCTATTAAGTTGAGAATATGGCAATATATATTAATACCTATATTTTGCTATGAACATTATTTTAATCGAGATATATTTTCACCTGTCTATTTGACTTACTTAGATATATATAGCCGTCTAACGGGGAAAAGCATGAGGAAGAAAGGGGGTCAGAAAAAACGGTCCATCTCTCCTTAAGAACAATTAACATACAAGTGTTTATAACTAGTGAGTTCACTGCTCAATAGGTGGCGTTCAGAGAGTGAGGGTCTGAGTCTGGAGGGTGAGACGGTGAAGCACTTGAGCGAAGCAACCGGCCGCTTCAGAGATGGAGCTGCTTCGAGCCATGATGGATGCTTCGCATGTCTCACTCCCCAGACTGGAACAAGACCTCATGGGCTTCACCGTGTTGAGCGGTGGAATGTACAGGCTCTCGGCCTATGCCCGAGAGGGAGTAGTTGGAATATAGAAAAAAAAAAAAAAAACAAAAAAAAAAAAAACACTCCAGGCTATATACATCGTTGCCTTTATACTGTCCGAGGCTATATTCCGAGCCGAGATTATTACTCTAGTTAAGGGGAGATGGGTCGTTTTTCGGGTCCCCCTTTTCCTTCATGTTTAGCCCCATTAGTTTTCAGATTTTTAGATGTCGATCGGCCTTTAAGTTTGGTGATTTTAAGACCTTTCGCCCCATTTCTTTGTCAATATTAATGCTTTTCGTGTCCTATAGGTGTCGATTTGTTCCTGACGAGCGATAGCGTGCCTGTATTCTAAGAGGATCCGGCCTTTGGCCGGCAAATTTTCTACCGAAAAATGTGAAAATATATCTTGAAAGTGTCTTGGGCGGGTGGTTTTTTAAGCTCGATGGAGGTCTAGGGCAGAAACTAAAAAAAATAAAAAAATAAATGCAAATAATACGCCCCCCTTTTCCCCCCCCCCCCCCGTTGTGGATATAAACGTAATTGCATTGTATATTTTGGTTATCATTAGACGATTTTACGCAGTTTAGAAAGGATCTCTAGCAATCAACGTGGTAAAAACTATATCAATTTACTCTCCGTCTCCCACATGCTTTTATTAGTTTGATTTAGATTGTCGAATAATGTCGCAAGATCAGAAATTCACCACTTAACTTACAAATAAACCTAATTAATGAGATCAATGAAAATAATGAATGTATCTGGTTCTCCCACGATTCGAACCAAGTATACTCACACAGAAGTCCAGCGCAATAACCATTATACTATCAAGACCGTTATGAAACAATGTGTCTCTGAATAATGAAATGTTAAATATTAGCCTAGTATATTATGCATTGCGTAGATTTATTCTCGACACTAGAAGAGTTAAAAAGGGCGAATGTTAGTGTCTTAAATTGTAAGTCAACATTGGTTTGTATTATATATATATATATATATATATATATATATGTTAGTAAAGCCAGGTAATAAATTTTCTTTAATACATACGAGGTTGAAAGAAATGGCAATTTCTGCGTTGGAAATTTTATTATTCAAAGTTTCCAGGTCTCTGATGAGTTTTCGCTGGGTGGCAGGAAGTAGATGAAGGAGATGAGCAAAATTCATGGTGGTACAGGGTTACATAAATGTACATGATGATACAGGATATACGACGCGTTTCACTGGACAACCAGCATTATCAAGTAAGGAAGGAATGATATAAAAGGTAAACAGGAAGGGTATATATAGAGGGTGGAGGATCAGAGGAGGCGGAAAACAGGGGGCAAAAGTCTGCTATTGGTGGAAGCGTAAATTAGGAGAGAGAAAGGGGTTAACCGCTTCACGCATGCGCACTGGATGCGGGATGGTGGTCAGTAGGTGGGGTCGAAGCTGATTGCCTGCGTGTCGAGGGGCGTGGCCTAAGTTGTGTGGCGCTTGCAGAAGACGAAGCTGAAGGAGGTAGCGCGGGGGGCTGCGTCAAGGGCACCGGGGGGCGAGGAGGGGTGTTAGGTCCTGTAGGGTAGTGCCTTTTGGCAGAAGGAAGGATCTGAAGGTCCAGAGTTTGGTTGTTGATGTTGGGATGTAAGGCTTGGATATATAAAGCTTCGAGTATAGGTAATCTCCTTGGGTCACTTTCTTTATCGAGTATGGTGGTGTGTTTCTCTAACTCGTTGCGTGTGAGGTGAGGGTGGTTAGGGGTGAGATAGTGGTCTTAGATGGCTCCAGCCTGAAGGTGAAGAGTTAACCGACGTGAAAGACGAGTCTGCGTCATACCAATATAGGAATGAGGTCCACAGTCCTCATAATTACAGGTATGTTGGTAAATGACGTGATCGTCGGTCATCGGGCTCTTTATCTTGGTGGAGGCTGGTGCCCCCTGTTTTCCGCCTCCTCTGATCCTCCACCCTCTATATATACCCTTCCTGTTTACCTTTTATATCATTCCTTCCTTACTTGATAATGCTGGTTGTCCAGTGAAACGCGTCGTATATCCTGTATCATCTATCTATCTATCTATCTATTGCCTGACGCCGTGATCCCCGAAGGGGTGGCCACGAACGAACCGCCCCCATGCACCTCTGTCCCCAGTCAGTCGACGCCCCTCCCCCCAACCAGCACCGCCTTCGTTCATGTAGTTCCTCACTCCATCCTTCCACCTCATATTCGGTCTACCTCTCCCCCTCTGTCCCTCCACCTCGCTCTCGTACACCCTCTTAGTCATTCTCTCGCTTTCCATACGTTCCATATGGCCGAACCATCTCAAGTTGTTCCTTTTCACACTTTCCAGCACATCTACCTCCACACCACACCTCCTTCTTACTTCCTCATTAGTCTGTCTATCCCTCCATGTAACTCCGCACGCACTCCTTAAGTAATTCATTTCCACTGCTCTCACTCTTGGTCTGAGTCTCTCAACCAACGTCCATGCTTCGCTTCCGTAAGTCAGTGTCGGGATTACCACACTGTCATGCAAGGACTTCTTCACTTCCATACTGACCACCCTATTTCTTGTTACTGCTTTTAGCGTTCCTACAACCCTCTTCCCCTGTTGTACCCTCTCCCGCACCTCTTCATCCATAGTCCCATCTTTACTCAACACACTGCCCAGATACTTAAAAGAGTTGACGATCTCCATAGCCTGACCGTTCAGCTTCACCTCACACTCTGTGACTTCACCCCTTTCGAAGACCATAACCTTGCTCTTCCCCGTATTTACCTTCAAATTCCGTTTTTCGCACACTGTTCCAAACTCATTTACCAGACCCTGCAACTCCCATTCATTATCACTCATCAGAACTGTATCATCCGCAAACAGCAGTATAGGTAGCTTCCACTCAATTCCCTCCCTTTTCAGCGATACACCAACATTCACTGCTCTTGATAGTATTTCTTTCATGACTCCATCCATATATACAGTAAACAACCACGGGGACATCACACACCCCTGTTTCAAACCAACATTCAGGTCAAAGAACTCGCTCTGCTCACTCTCCACACGTACTGCCGCCTTTGCACCCTCATACATGCTCTTCACTGCTTTCAGCAACTTGCCCTCTACTCCGTATATTCTAAGTACTTTCCACAAACCTTCTCTATCCACTCTGTCATAGGCCTTCTCCAAGTCCATAAAGGCAACATACACCTTTTGTTTCTTCTCCAGATACTTCTCCACAACACAATTCAGGGTAAAAATCTGATCTATACATCCTCTTCCCTTCCTAAAACCTCCCTGCTCGTCGCCTATCCATTTCTCCGTTCTCACTCTCACTCTCTCAATCACTACCCTACTGTATACCTTCCCTACTACGCTTAGAAGACATATTCCTCGGTGGTTACCACACACTCCTCTTTCCCCTTTGCCCTTATATAGGGGGACTATTATGCCAGTCTTCCAGTCATCGGGTGCACTCCCCTTCTCCCATGCTAGTTTGCACATTTTCCATACCCATTCTATCACTATCTCACCACCATACCTCAACATTTCCCCACACACTCCATCTGTTCCTGGTGCTTTCCCCAACTTCACTCTTTTCATGGCTTCCCACACTTCTGACCTCCTGATCCCCACCTCCTCCTCCACTACTTCTCTTCTTCTCCCTCCCATACCATATCCAGCTATGTTTGCTGGCTCTTCATTCCTTTCATTTAGCAACTCACTGAAGTACTCCCTCCATCTTTCGACTCTCTCTTGCTTCTCGGCTAGCATTCTCCCATTCTTATCTTTCACACCCTTACTGTTTCCCTTGCTACCTTCCCTAACTTTCTTGACTTCTTTCCAGAACAGTTTCTTACTCTCCCTCCATTTTACACTCAGATTCCTTCCAAATTCCTCATCTACTCTTCTCTTACTTTCCTTCACTACTCTCTTCACCACCCTCTTACTCTCCACGTACCTCGCTCGTTTCTGTCTCTCGGAATCTTCATTCCCTCTACTACCCAACCACACTCTATATGCTTTCTTCTTTTCTTCCACAGCTATTCTTACCTCTTCTGTCCACCATGCTGTACCTTTCACTCCCCTCCCTCTTCTCCTCACTCCACACACCTCCTCACATGCTGCACAGATCTCATCCTTAAACACCTTGCTCATCTCCTCCACTTCCTCCATAACTTCCAGGTCGAACCCACCTAGTCGTCTTTCCACTGCTCTCCTGTACTCCTCCCTGACTTCCTCCTCCTGCAACCTCTCCACCCTCCTCACCATTCCACCCTCCTCTCGCCTCCCTCCCGCTCTCCTCACCCACTTCTTTTGTATCCTAACCTTAGCTACCACTACATAATGATCAGACAGACCCCCTCCAATACCCCTATACACCCTAGCATCCATCACAGATTTCTTCATTCGTTCATCCACACATACATAATCAATCAATGACTTTCGTTCCACCACTGTCTTTTCTTTCATCGTCAACATCCGTTTCCACGTGTACCTGTGGATCATTCTGTGTCGGAAGAAGGTGTTGGCTATCCACAGCCTCCTTCCCACACATACGTCCACAAGTGCACTACCATTCCCATTCACCTCTGATGGTACCCCCCCCCACCCTCCCACCACTCCCTCAACTTTCCTATCACCCACCTTACCATTCATATCCCCAATCAGAAATATTCTTTCGTTCTTGTCAAACTTCTCCAGGCACGCCTCCACATTCATCCAGAACTCCTCTTTCTTTCTTTCAAGTATATCCTCTGTCGGGGCATACACGCATACAATCACCCACGTTTGTATTCCTACTTTCATTCTCACCCACACAATCCTTGAACCCACAGACCCATACTCTCTTACACATTCCTTCCATTTGCTACTTACAAACAAACATGCACCTTCTCTCGCTGTTCCTTCACTCACTCCAGCACACACACCCATTCCACATTCCCATTCTCTCACATCTGAACCTTTCCATTTGGTCTCTGTCATTCCACATACATCCAGCCGGGCATTCACTAACACTTCCAGAACCTCTCTCTCTTTTGTTCCATCATTCATGCCACTAACATTCCACGTAGCCATTCTCAGAATGTCCGAAGGCATGTCCTTAGTCGGTCGTGGTTCGTCAACGTTGGTTCCGTCCGCATCCGAGGCTGTTCGTTCGTTTTTCTTTGCTTAGATATTTTTTCCGGGTGGGGGTCGCAAGCCCACCGACCCAACCTCTTTAGTCGCCTCTTACGACACGCAGAAGGCACGTGGGGCATATTCTATTCCCTAACCCCCAGGGGGGGTTAGGGAATAGAATAGGTTAGAATAGGAATAGAATAGGTTAGGTTATCCTGTATCATCATGTACATTTATGTAACCCTGTACCACCATGAATTTTGCTCATCTCCTTCATCTACTTCCTGCCACCCAGCGAAAACTCATCAGAGACCTGGAAACTTTAAATAATAAAATTTCCAACGCAGAAATTGCCATTTCTTTCAACCTCGTATGTATTAAAGAAAATATATATATATATATATATAATTTCTGGAAACAAACATAATATTCTTGATTTCCAATAACATTTCATATAGGGTAGTTCATTTACCTGATAGATCAACTCTTACATAACACAATATATTTAAGAAAATATTATAATTGTATCTCTATATTGATTTTGTGTAGGTGACAGCACGAGCTTTACCTACTCAGTTCAATAAACATGTGATACGTATTCTGTGCCATCATGCTAATATCCTTAAGGGAGCCCACCTCGCTTTTTTTCTCTTTCTCTCCCTCTCTCTTTGGCTTTTATCCATTCGGCCCCATTCAGCCTACTGTTTTAAGACGTTTACCCCCATCCAGGTGTCAATATTTTCCTGGTGAGTGGTAGCGAGCCAGCATATATATATTTTTGTTTTGACAGCAAGCTAAATTTGTAAATTTTTCGATAGAAAAATTTCTCCGGCAAAGCCGGATTTCTCCCTGTAATGCTGGATCGCTATCGCTCGCCAGGAACAAATCGACACCTGGATAGGGATAAACGTCTTAAAACAGTTAGCTGAATGGGGCCGAATGGATACAAGCCAGGGAAAGAGAGTAAAGGAGAGAAAGATAAAAAAGCCGGTGACCCCCCTTAAACATAAAATATTCTACAATAACAAACAATTAACCGACCGAAAATATTATTCCAATTATAAATTATAATGAGAACAAAATATGTTAATGGCACATTATTACCTTACTGCGCTTCTATTATTCAACAATTATTCACAAACTAGGTATTCTTCAGCTTTTAAAAATACATATAATTAGGTTATCATATACCTTAATTAAAATCTCTTAAGTAAACTGTAGAAGGGGAGGTGAAATTAATGAGCTAACTTTTGTGGGGGTGTTCTCCATCAAAATGACGTGTGTTATTCCCATCAAAAATATAAGAAAATAGTTGTTGAGGAGAGAAAAGTCGAGCTATTTATGAACGGGGAAGTTATTTTTGTCTTTTAAGGGGGGTCACCGGCATTTTTTATCTCTCTCTTTTTCTCTGGCTTGTATCGATTCGGCCCAATTCAGCCAACTGTTTTCAGACGTTTATCCCCATCCAGGTGTCGATTTCTTCCTGGCGAGCGATATAGCGATCCAGCATTGTATGGAGAAATCCGGTTTCGCCGGAGAAATTTTTCTATCGAAAAATTTACAAATTTAGCTTGCTGTCAAAACAAAAATATATACAGTATATGCTGGCTCGCTCCCGCTCGCCAGGTAAATATTGACACCTGGATGGGGGTAAGTGTCTTTAAACAGTAGGCTGAATGGGGCCGAATGGATACTAGTCAAAGAGAGGGAGAGAAAGAGAAAACAAGCGAGGTGGGCTCCCTTAATGTAGGTAGTTAAATTAACTGAACATTGTTTCAATAGTGGAATATTCGTGGTGTTAAATTCCCTTCCATAATATTGATTTTCCCTTCCATAATATTTATTTAACCCTTTAGGTTTTCCACTGTTTTCTTATTTTGGTTATTGTGAGAAGGTCTATGAGAGTCAGAGTTCGTTAGGATATCATTTGATTGATAGAGGTCCTTCCTACTCCGTATGAAATCGTATAATAACAGAAACAGGAGCCAACATTACCGACTATATACTGTATATCCAGTCATTGGATTTCAAGGGAGAATTTTGTATTGTATCATTAAAAAATGTACTGGTATATCATTCACTATAATAGGTTGCATTCAGAAAATGGAATCGGGTTATGATGAGAGGAGCATGTTAATAATAGCATACTGTAAGTACAATGAAAGTTCAGAAGTCTTATAAACACTGTCAGATACAACAGATGGCCAAACAATTTGCATTATATCGGTTGATATATATATATATATATATATATAATGACTTGATGGTCTCTAAACTATAATGCACGTCATAGGCTTACCTATAGGTTAGGTATAGGGTTATCATTCTACCCAATGAACAAATTAAGCATGCATATACAGTATATCAATATCGTCCGATAGTATGAGTATCAAGCTGTATTAAATCGATTACATTAGCATCTGTGTGTGTTCGTTCTTTTGTGTTTTCCCTGTTCTTGCTCGGTCTTGAGTCGGCCACCCCCAAGAAAAAAACAAATAATAAAATAGAATAAAATAGAAAAAAAAATGGGGATTGGGCCTGAGCATAATTATAGATAGATAGATATATAGATAGATATTAGCATCTACGTTGCATCGCTCGGAGTACAGTTATACATAGCTGTAATATTTGTCATTCTAATTATCAGAATATCCACACAAAACACGCGCGCAAATCATATATGAACAAAATGTTAAGGCTATATTCTTAAAGCAATGACCTTAGTGTTCAACCTTTACGATTATCTGGCGTATGTGCTGTGGACAATTAAAACTACAGTATATGACCCACATATTTATTAAATCCTATAACAACTAATATGTATAATTTATCAAATCTAGCTCATGGAGCCGTACTTAAGTAAATAATGCAAGTTAAATAAGTTTGTATCTGCTTTGTGTAAAATTAGTTCTTAACATGAAATTGTGTATTTTATTCAACGATCGTCCGTAGTGCAATTTACAATATATCACCGCATTTTGACCTATAACTTTTTATTCGACAAGTACAATAAATCCTCTATTCACCTTTAATATCAAACTGTATATAACTTTTTTCCTGCCTACTTAACTGTACACATGTTTCCCTCGTCCAAGCAACCTTGCATTAAATTCTTATCACCCAGATTAAACGAACAATTTCTGGCTAACGGGAGTGGACATATTGGTAAAGCACAGTTACACCGGGCGCTTTTTCCGGCAATTTCTGATCAGCAACGTTTCTCTGGCAACGTTTTCATGGGTATTTAACACTGGTAGCGAACATGAGAAGAAAGGTAGATGCCTTCATGGGGCTAAACTGTGGGACAACATTGATAAATACGCTGTTAGGATAGCATTGCCCAGACTAAATTGCCGGAGAATGCCCTAGTGCGACTGTTTCTTATAACCGGAGCGGCCGCTGTTTGCCTTGGTGCACAGAAAACAGGCCCAGAACAGGTAACCGATCCTAATCTAGGGGGTGGGGGGGGGGGATTAAACAAAAACAGATAGTCGGCTTGAGGTTGCTTGCTGATAGTGTGGAGGTTATATGATCCCAGGGTCGTTAATTGATGGGTGGTGTGATGGTGTTGTCTGTAATTGTTTTCTTAAGTGTGTTTGTGAGCGTGGTGAATTATTTGTTGTTATTGTTAGTGTGTGTGTCTGTGTGTGTGTGTTATTTTAGGGAGGTATTTGTTGATATTGTCTGTTAGTGTGTGTGATTTGTGGTGGGTTACGTGTTGTAATAGTTTATTTTGTGTGTGTGATTGTGGTGGGTTATTTGTTGATATTGTATGTTAGTGTGTGTGTGTGTGTGTGTGTGTGTGTTGGGGTGGGTTACGTGTTGTTATTGTTTGGTAGTGTGCGAGTGTATTATTGTTTATTTTGTGAGTTTGTGATGGTGGTGATATTCGGGTTGTTTTGTTTTTTTGTTATTTTGTGAGTTTGTGATGGGGTGGGTTAATTACGTGTTGTAAATGTTTGGTAATGTATGTGTTTGTGATGGTGGTGAGTTACGTGTTGTAATTGTTTGGTAATGTATGTGTTTGTGATGGTGGTGAGTTACGTGTTGTAAATGTTTGGTAATGTATGTGTTTGTGATGGTGGTGAGTTACGTGTTGTAATTGTTTGGTAATGTATGTGTTTGTGATGGTGAGTTACGTGTTGTAAATGTTTGGTAATGTATGTGTTTGTGATGGTGGTGAGTTACGTGTTGTAAATGTTTGGTAATGTATGTGTTTGTGATGGTGGTGAGTTACGTGTTGTAATTGTTTGGTAATGTATGTGTTTGTGATGGTGGTGAGTTACGTGTTGTAAATGTTTGGTAATGTATGTGTTTGATGGTGGTGAGTTACGTGTTGTAAATGTTTGGTAATGTATGTGTTTGTGATGGTGGTGAGTTACGTGTTGTAATTGTTTGGTAATGTATGTGTTTGTGATGGTGGTGAGTTACGTGTTGTAAATGTTTGGTAATGTATGTGTTTGTGATGGTGGTGAGTTACGTGTTGTAATGTTTGGTAATGTATGTGTTTGTGATGGTGGTGAGTTACGTGTTGTAAATGTTTGGTAATGTATGTGTTTGTGATGGTGGTGAGTTACGTGTTGTAATTGTTTGGTAATGTTGTGTTTGTGATGGTGGTGAGTTACGTGTTGTAAATGTTTGGTAATGTATGTGTTTGTGATGGTGGTGAGTTACGTGTTGTAAATGTTTGGTAATATGTGTTTGTGATGGTGAGTTACGTGTTGTAATGTTTGGTAATGTATGTGTTTGTGATGGTGGTGAGTTACGTGTTGTAAATGTTGGTAATGTATGTGTTTGTGATGGTGGTGAGTTACGTGTTGTAATTGATTGGTAATGTATGTGTTGTGATGGTGGTGAGTTACGTGTTGTAAATGTTTGGTAATGTATGTGTTTGTGATGGTGGTGAGTTACGTGTTGTAAATGTTTGGTAATGTATGTGTTTGTGATGGTGGTGAGTTACGTGTTGTAATGTTTGGTAATGTATGTTTGTGATGGTGGTGAGTTACGTGTTGTAAATGTTTGGTAATGTATGTGTTTGTGATGGTGGTGAGTTACGTGTTGTAAATGTTTGGTAATGTATGTGTTTGTGATGGTGGTGAGTTACGTGTTGTAATTGTTTGGTAATGTATGTGTTTGTGATGGTGGTGAGTTACGTGTTGTAATTGTTTGGTATAGGTAGCGCCTACGAACTTGACAATTATCTCGATCCTGGACATCTTCGTAACTCCAAAGGATCTTGAGCAATCTGGCTGTAAATATCCACACCTATGTCCTGGTGGACTCTTCCCAAATTATAGAAATGTCAGCCCGATTGCTTTCATCCATTTTGAGTTATAAGAAGATAAGGGGTCCAGATTATTGTCAAGTTCGTTGGCGCTACCTATAGTGTGTGTGTGTTAATGTGTGTGTGTAATGTGTATGTGCTCGTCATAATGCGGTGTGTTATATGTTGTTAGTGTTGGTAGTGTGTGTGATTGTGGTGGGTTACGTGTTCTTATTGTTTGTTTGTGTGTGCCTCTGTTTTATCTCTGGTATTCTATATTCATCTATATTTCTACCACTGTTTGTATTATTCTATTAATCTATTAATCATGAATTCGCACTCACTATATATACTTTTTCTTTCGTTCTTTCTGTATGTCTGTCTCTCTCTGTCTGTCGTAACAATTCAAACTCAGCCAATCACATACCAACTATTGCAATTCGGTTTAGTCCATATATTTCCAACTAGGAACTAATAATGACCATTTGAAAATAATTTCATGAATGCATAAATATATGCTGGCTAATATTATACGATTTTATGTAGCTTTGGAAGAGCCTCTCGGAATCAAACGGTTCTCAATTAGGCCTAACACAATTAACTCTCTAACCTCCACAATTTCTTCTAAAGCTGGATATTATCGTTTACTGCTAGCCAAAATTAATATAAGGAAGGCGTCATCGATACCTAAAAGGCTGAATATTGCATGCACTATGATATGGAAACAAGCAAGTTAAAGCACTCTTCCGACGACTGCTTGTGTATTATATTAGTGTGTTTGGCTTTTCTATTTCTCCCATTTTCCTTCTTCACTTCCTCCTTTCAATATATTTTGTTTCCTGCCTTACTTTTTCAACATGGCTTCCCTCAATCTTGTTTTCCCTTCTACTTGTACCGTTTCCTTTCCCTCACCATCATATCTTCTTCTTTCGTCCCACCCTCCCCCTTGCGCCCTCCTCTCCCTTTCAACACTACCTCTTTCACTATCATCTTTCCCCAGCATCCTTCCTCAGCCTTCCTCCTCTTTTTCTCTTTTCCTTCTCCCACCCTCCTCCCCAGTTTTTCTCCCTTTTTTCACCTACACACATCGTTAGCAAAATGAAGGTACGAGTATATTGTTCCTCGGATCACTTTTATTTTTGTGCGTGTTCATGTTGGATCGGATTCAACAACAATATCTGGGAGAGGCATAGCAGAGAGAGAAAGATATGATAGGGGGAATTCGTGTTGAATTGGGTTCGACCACTCATGAGTAATTCAAATGTTCGGCTCAATTTTGCCGCAGATCAAAACGGCTACTTGGTTGAACCGATCAAGGACTAAAAAGGCTAATCTGCTCAGAACTACCATATGTATTAATACAGCCGCTTGTCTCAAATCGGTTGCGACCTAATAGGACTGCTCAGACTAACATGAGTGCGGACCAAAATGGCCCATTAGTAAAAACGACCATTTAGCATGAAATGGCTGCAGACCCTAACGACCATTCAACCCAAAACAGCTGTGGCCCAAAGCAGCCATTCGGTCTAAAATGCTCGATTGAACTAGTTTAACTTCTTGTATCAAAGCAGTCACCGACCAAACCGACAACTAGGCCAGAAACTGTTGGGCCTCAGTCAAAATTGGGAGCTGATAGATTTTTTTTTTTTTTTTTTTTTTTTTTTTTTTTTTTTTTAAAGAGACAATGAACGGAGGAAGGAAAAACACAGATAAAACAAAAAGGTCCATGTGCCTAAAGGCATCCTCCATTCATAAAATATTTGTAACAATTGGATTTAAACTTTTGTAGATTGTAAGTTTGTGGAAAGCAACTCGAGGCAAGTGAATTCCAAAGAGTAGTAGTTCTAGGGATAAATGAATTTTGATAAGCAGAAGTTCTGCATTGTGGAGGAGAAAGTGTAAATTCATGGGCGCTCTCAGCTGCCCTAGTTCTACGGGGAAAGATGTGGAGAGGCGGCACAATTGAAGCAAGTTCCTCGGAACAATTGCTGTGAAAATATCTGTAGAATAATGCAAGGGATGCAACGTTTCTTCGTATGGATAATGTAGGAAGGTCCTGTGTGATTGCAGGGTTATTGATTAATCTAATAGCTTTATTTTGAATTTTGTCCAACTGCCTCAATGCAACCACTCCACTTCCACTCCACAGAGGTGAACAGTAATCCATCTGAGAACGCACATGACTTTTATATATTACGGCCAACTGCTCGTCAGTGAAGCATTCTCGAACTCTGTACAGGAGTCCCAGTTTTTTAAAGGGATATTAGCAATGCTTCTAACATAATGTGTCCAGCTCAAGTTAGTAGTTAATGTTACACCGAGAATGTCAATACTAGGGGAAGTGGGAATATTTACATCATTAAAAAATATATGGGAGTCAGTGAGATTCTGTCGGTTAGAAAATTGAATGTACTTGGTTTTCTGTGCATTAAAGGAAACAAGATTTTTTTGTCCCCATTCATTAATTCTAGAAAGGTCCTGGTTAAGAGAAATTGCAGTGTTTATTTTTGAATTTATAAGATCGGGTTGGGTGAAAGAATTGGTAAATGTGAAGGAACTGTGGAGTGTTGAGACATCTGCGTAGGAATGTATTGGATTATGAGTGGTAGTTATGAGATCATTGATATGAATGAGGAACAGAGTTGGGGCCAAAACTGATCCCTGGGGAACACCAGCATTTATTGAGTGAAATCGAGAATAAAGGCCATCTACCATTACACATATTTTTCAGTTATGAAGATAAGAAGAAATTAGTGGAACTAATGATGCAAGGCCGTAGTGTGACATCTTCGACAATAAGGATTGATGCCAGACTCTATCAAATGCCTTTGATATATCCAGTGTTATTGTATGTGTTTCACCATGTTGGTCTGTAGTTTGGTTGATTTGATGCGTAAGAAGGCAAAGAATGTCTGCAGTTGATCGACATCGTCTAAAACCATTTTGCCTATCACTGATTAATTTATTATTCTCAAGATGCTTAATTATGTGATTATTTAATATAATTTCAAAGACTTTACCAAGAGTGGAAGTTATAGCTATTGGTCTGTAGTTTGATGGATCTGAAGAGGCACCTTTTTTAGGAACTGGATGGATGTTTGCTTCTTTCCAGGGTACTGGGAAGCATGAGGTATGAGTACACAGACGGGAAAAATTTGCCAATACAGGAGCGAGCACCAAGGAGCAATTCTTAAGTACTATTGGAGGAATTTCATCTGGACCAGGAGCCTTATCTACTGAGAGCTTTTGCAAAATAGTTTTGACATGTCTGGTGTGGATCTTAAGTGAGGGAATTTCAGGCGAATTAAAATTAAGTACAGGGACATCTTGATTTATTTCATCTAAGGTTGAGTTGGTGGAGAAAATATCCGCAAGAAGGTTAGCTTTACCTCGTGGGTCACTTACAAGATTGCCAGTCGGAGATTTTAATGGTGGAATGGATGAAGCAGTAGTGAAGTTGGATTTGAATGAGTTAAGAGTAGACCAAAATATTTTGTTATCATTTGGATTATTTAGAAGTTTATTTGCCTGCTTGTGGAGAAAGTTTGATTTAGTTAGGTTTAATACAGTTTTGGCATGATTTCTGATGTTTCTAAAGTAATTACAGGCTTCATGTGTTTTTGATCTTGTGTATGCATTGTAGGCTATTGCTTTTTGTTCAGGTACTCTAGCACAATTATGGTCAAACCATTTAGGTGAATTAGATCTTTTACTGTACTTTTGATGAGGAATAAAAGTTTCCATTCCAATGTTTACAAAATCTTGTATGTGGCTCAAGGTGGTGTGTGCATCATTATAAACGAAAGAGGTCCAGGGAATATCAATAAAGAAACCTTGAAGACCCTCCCAGTCTGCCCTATCGTAATACCATTTAGTCACCAAAACAGGTTCAGAGTGGGAAGGTGTGGTAGGTGATAGACAGGTGGCCTGTATCAGACAGTGATCAGAAGATCCAAGCGGGGACCTCACTGTAACATCATAATTTTCTGAATTGGTTGTTAAAAATAAGTCCAGTAGGTGGGAATTATGATTAGGATTATCTGGTACACGGGTGGGTTGGTTGACAAGTTGAGTGAGATTAAATGAGTCTGCAAATAGCTCACATTCAAGACCAGCATCATCAGTCCTGGCTGAATGAGTGAGCCATTCAACATTATGGACATTAAAATCACCCAACACAGTGATTTCAGAAGAAGCATTTAAGTTGAGGACACTGAGTTGTGAGGACAGAGAATCAAAAAGACTTTGCTCTGGAGGAGTATTTGGGGAACGGTAGATGCAACATATGTATTTAAATTTACCAGGCAGAAATTAATTTGTATATAGAATAATCAAAATAGGGACAATTGAAACTAGTAACCTCCTCCAGGGCAATTTCAGATTTTGCGAAGCAACATACACCTCCTTTAGGTCCGAAATTTTGGAGCAGTTGATAACCTGGAAAATTAAATCTAGACGTGTCAGATGTGGATGTTACTTGAGTCTCTGTCAAAAAAAGGAGAGTAGGGGATTCTGCTTGAAGAAATTGATGTACAGAATTGATGTTAGAGTGAAGTCCCCTTATATTGCTAAAGAAAAAGCTGCACCGACGAGCAGCTTTGGGACGTTGCAATGCTCTTGACACAGTCGCATGATGACCGGGAGGGCCCTGTGTCAATGACCCAACCCTGCCGGGGGTGGATATCGGAGGGACCACCAGGTTTGCTCTTAACAATTGTACTGCCATATTTATTTGGTGAAGGTGTATGGTGTTACATGTATGATATGTAGTGGGAAGAGTAGTGTTTTATGGATAGAGGATAGCGATGTAGGGCAATGTCGTGAAGTTGGATGTGTATGTTATATAAAGAGGGTTTTCCTGATACCCCTGATGTGTGAGGCAGAAAGATATGTATCCAGCTACCAAGGCCTAGGAGAGAAAATGGAATTCAGGCTATTCCCTGAGTCTCCCGAATAAGTAATTCACCCAAATTGTCTGGTGACCCAAACGATTTTAACGTCAGCTGTGGCTCCAAATAACCACTATCCCTAATCAGTAGTGGAACCCATATCAGCTGAAGGCTTTTGGCCAGTTAGTCCAAATCATTAAATCATTAGCTATGGACCCAAATGACCATTCAGAACGAATGAACGGAAGTGTTTTTTGCGTTGCAACACTTGTTTCCTCCTCACCCACCACGCTTCCGCATGCAAATATCACCTTGCATGCCCTCATTAATGCACCTTAACTTGCTTTCTCCCATCACCGGCCTCATAAGGCAAGTTAGCGATAATGCGGAAATCTATTTATCGTCTCAAATGTCAGCGGCTAGTTGGGCCAAGGAAGCTTACAGTCAACAGACTATATTTAGCCCTCTCACGTAAGCCAGATGAAAGATTATGGTCTTATATGAATATTATAGTTTAATGTTAACCATCCCCAGATTGGCCGTGGTGATTGCACCTAAACACCTACAAAAGTTACAAAAAAATTCAGTATATTTTGAAATGTTCCTCTATTTGGTTTCGGCTATTATGAGACAAATCTAGTGTGTAGCCCTCTGATTCCTTGAGGATATTATTTACCTGAATATAATCGTCTAATGCAAACCAGAATGAAAGGAAACGTAGTCATGTTATAATAAAAGAGTTGAGCAGAATAGATTGGAAAAAACATTATCGTGCTGAACTATGTATTACCTTCACAACGAGATATCCTTATTCAGCTTATTAGTAAAAACATATTGTGTCTACCGACTTAAGATCAATAAAGATGATCGTGTTGAAGTTATTCTGAGATTGCAATGAACTGCCTATCATTAGACGATTTTATTCAGGTTAAGGAGTAAGATTGGGGATTAAAGAGGCAAAGTCTATTATATCACTCCTTTATAATCTGCAGGTATTAGTTAACATTTATGAAATCGTCTGTTGACAGTCAAAATAGTTTGGAAAATAACAGATAGATTAAATATAATATTCTCACGTAGGCAACCGTACATTTGAATATTAAAAAGGGTATCACAGGAGCTCTATTTTCCTCAATTTACTAGCTTGGCAACAGCTGAGGTAAAATTGTTTATAATAAGATAACCTACATTGATTGATCTTCATCTGAGTTTCCGCTACCGACGCAAAATATCCCAGAAATGCTGTGTGGAAAATGTTGATAATCGAAATTAGACGATAAAAGCTCTCGTGTGACACCCACCTAACAGATGTGATCGAATTCTGAGCGGACCCAATTAACAGGAATTATGGGTCTTAGATACTGTACATGTTGCACAGACGGACAGGCAGGATTAGACGGACAGGCATAACAGACTGAAGGATTATGTACAGTACAAAGGAGTACAAATGAAAACTATCAACAACAGATCTATTTATCATATCGAGGCTGTTTGTACCGGAAACTACCTAAAGCCGGTATCACACGAGCGTTTTTTCCCTCAACATTAATTTATCCTCAACACTGGTCTGGCAGCTTATGAGGTCAACATTTAATATATTACGGCTACCTAAATGTATCTACGATCAGTCTAGTTTCCGATACCAGTGCAATATATTCCAGAGATGTTGCCAGAAAAATGTTGATAATCGAATGTTGACTATAAAAGCTTTCGTGTGACACCGGCCTAACCTATGTGAATGCAGGTAACGGTAATACAGTAAAGAGTGGTGCTATTAGTTTGTAAACGCAGTTAATCCGGAGTTAAAAGCGAGATATACTGTATATCCAATCGAAATTTAAGTCTCAACAGTACTACAATCAACGACATTAAACGTAGTCTATTCCATAGGTTTACTACTCAACTGAAAACAAATATGCTTATTTGGCTCAAGCGAGTTAAAACCAATTTCAATTTCTTACACCGATTTCTTCTAGTACTTGTTGACATCCATATTGTCAATACGTTTAATGCTTTTAAATACATATGGGCATAGATAAAGAAATAAATTAAGACAAACGTGGACCGACTATCAGACACAAACAAAAACTAGAGACATACAGACTGATAGAAAAATACACACAGTTAATGAATGACCGCATTACATCGACATGAATAATCTAACGGACAGATCAAGAGGGAATGAGTGTGTTAATTTGCTTATTTATTTATATTTTTATTATATTTTTAGTGTCATCCCTAGACCTCTATCAATCTTAAAAAAGAACCCCTAATATATATATTCAGTATATACTGTATACTGTATATTTGTAAAGAACCCCTAATATATATATTCAGTATATACTGTATACTGTATATTTGTAAATTTTGCCGAAGGCCGGTCACTACTATATTACAGGCTCGCTTTCGAATACAGGGAACAAAAATCGACACCTAAATTGTACGACAGTTCATAATATTGACAAAGAATGGGGCGAAAGGTCTGAAAGTCACCAACTGATGGGGCGAACGTCATAAAATGTCAACACTGATAGGGCTAAGTATAAGGGAAAAGGGGGGCCACAAAAAACAAACAGACGATAAACAGACGATAACCAATAAACACCGGAACTAACTTACATGGACAGACAAACCTAAAATTACTGACAAACAAGACACAGACACCGCGGGGAAAATATGTAGACGTTGAGAGAGAGAGAGAGAGAGAGTCAATATACGAAGGGAAACATAGGGTCTGATTGTCAGGCATAATAGGGAAGCTTTATATTTTAAGGTTATATAGGGACTGTAAAAATATGTTATGGTTTGTAATTATTATTATTATTTGTTTTTATTGTCATTATTATTATAGTTATTATTATTACTCGTATCATTATTTATTATTATTATTATTAGTATTAGTATTAGTATTATTATGATTATCATTATTATCATTATCATCATTATTATTATTATTATTATTATTATTATTAAAATGATATTGATAATAACAATAATGATGTCTTTGTATTAAGTGCCCATTAATCCAGAGTATATTACTAGCGCTCAAAGCATTTTGTAATACACAGTTTGTTATCCCAGGTGGGACGTAGCCCATGTTCGTTAAATGAAGGGTCATATTAAGGGGAGTGACCTGTTTTTTGTTATTTCTGTCCTTTTCTCTTTTTCTCTGGCTTGTATCCATTCGGCCCCATTCAGCCAACTATTTTAAGACGTTTATCCCCATCTAGGTGTCGATTTCTTCCTGGCGAGCGATAGCGAGCCAGCATTATATGGAGAAATCCGGCTTCGCCGGAGAAATTTTTCTGTCGAAAAATGTACAAATTTAGCCTGCTGTCAAACAAAAATAAAAAATATGCTGGCTCGCTACCGCTCACCAGTAAAAAATTGACACCTGGATGGGGATTAACATCTTAAAACAGTAGGCTGAATGGGGCCGAATGGATACAAGCCAGAGAAAGAGAGAAAAGGAGAGAATAGAGAGACAGGTCACCCCCCTTAAACTGGTATGGAAACAGAGGCATAGAGTGCTAGAAATCTGCCCAACCGTCTATAGTCTATTCGGTGTAAGTAGGCGAAAAATCATGACCTTTATCCTCTGTAACTCAAAAAGCACTAGCACAAATTGGCTGCAAATTTCCACATCTAATCCTTGACGGACTCTTCCCAAATGGTAGAAATATTAGCTCGATTACTCTATTCGTTTTTTAGTTACAGAGGTTAGAGGTCATGATTTCTCGCCTACTTACAGCGAATAGACTATAGTTTTGCCAAGGAATCGAACACCGGTTATCTTGGTTGTCAACCTATAGTCTGTTTCATTTCATCTGATGCCAAATTGAATCTCTTACCAACTGTGTTCTCGATAATTATTGGAACTAGATGCACTAATTATACTCCTGCATCCTATAAATACAAAGTTTTCATAATTATCTCCATACTACTTTTAATATTTGCTGTATTAGCTGAGTAATTGATATAAGAACATTGTAATTTAGCGTCAGATGAAATGAAACTGAGCATAGCGTGTCAACCAATACACCACAGGTCGCCTTATACTGAGTGCGGAAAATAATTAATACTTTTTTTTTTTTTTTTTAAGAGACAATGAACGGAGGAAGGAAAAACACAGATAAAACAAAAAGGTCCATGTGCCTAAAGGCATCCTCCATTCATAAAATGTTTGTAACAACTGGATTTAAACATTTGTTGATTGTAAGTTTGTGGAAAGCAATTCGAGGGAAGTGAATTCCAAAGAGTAGTAGCTCTGGGGATAAATGAATTCTGATAAGCAGAAGTTCTGCATTGTGGAGGAGAAAGTGTAAATTCATGGGCGCTCTCAGCTGCCCTAGTTCTACGGGGAAAGATGTGGAGAGGCGGCACAATTGAAGCAAGTTCCTCGGAACAATTGCTGTGAAAATATCTGTAGAATAATGCAAGGGATGCAACGTTTCTTCGTATGGCTAATGTAGGAAGGTCCTGTGTGATTGCAGGGTTATTGATTAATCTAATAGCTTTATTTTGAATTTTGTCCAACTGCCTCAATGCAACCACTCCACTTCCACCCCACAGAGGTGAACAGTAATCCATCTGAGAGCGCACATGACTTTTATATATTACGGCCAACTGCTCGTCAGTGAAGAATTCTCGAACTCTGTACAGGAGTCCCAGTTTTTTAGAGGCATTCTTAGCAATGCTTCTAACATAATGTGTCCAGCTCAAGTTAGTAGTTAATGTTACACCGAGAATGTCAATACTAGGGGAAGTGGGAATATTTACATCATTAAAAAATATATGGGAGTCAGTGAGATTCTGTCGGTTAGAAAATTGAATGTACTTGGTTTTCTGTGCATTAAAGGAAACTAGATTCTCTTGTCCCCATTCATTAATTCTAGAAAGGTCCTGGTTCAGAGAAATTGCAGTGTTTATTTTTGAATTTATAAGATCGGGTTGGGTGAAAGAATTGGTAAATGTGAAGGAACTGTGGAGTGTTGAGTCATCTGCGTAGGAATGTATTGGATTATGAGTGGTAGATATGAGATCATTGATATGAATGAGGAACAGAGTTGGGGCCAAAACTGATCCCTGGGGAACACCAGCATTTATTGAGTGAAATTGAGAATAAAGGCCATCTACCATTACACGTATTTTTCTGTTATGAAGATAAGAAGAAATTAGTGGAACTAATGATGCAAGGCCGTAGTGTGACATCTTCGACAATAAGGATTGATGCCAGACTCTATCAAATGCCTTTGATATATCCAGTGCTATTGTATGTGTTTCACCATGTTGGTCTGTAGCTTGGTTGATTTGATGCGTAAGAAGGCAAAGAATGTCTGCAGTTGATCGACATCGTCTAAAACCATATTGCCTATCACTGATTAATTTATTATTCTCCAGATGCTTAATTATGTGATTATTTAATATAATTTCAAAAACTTTGCCAAGAGTGGAAGTTATAGCTATTGGTCTGTAGTTTGATGGATCTGAAGAGGCACCTTTTTTAGGAACTGGATGGATGTTTGCTTCTTTCCAGGGTACTGGGAAGCATGAGGTATGAGTACACAGACGGAAAAATTTTGCCAATACAGGAGCGAGCACCAAGGAGCAATTCTTAAGTACTATTGGAGGAATTTCATCTGGACCAGGAGCCTTATCTACTGAGAGATTCTGCAAAATAGTTTTGACATGTCTGGTGTGGATCTTAAGTGAGGGAATTTCAGGTGAATTAAAATTAAGTACAGGGACATCTTGATTTATGTCATCTAAGGTTGAGTTGGTGGAGAAAATATCTGCAAGAAGGTTAGCTTTACCTCGTGGGTCACTTACAAGATTGCCAGTCGGAGATTTTAATGGTGGAATGGATGAAGCAGTAGTGAAGTTGGATTTGAATGAGTTAAGAGTAGACCAAAATATTTTGTTATCATTTGGATTATTTAGAAGTTTATTTGCCTGCTTATGGAGAAAGTTTGATTTAGTTAGGTTTAATACAGTTTTGGCATGATTTCTGATGTTTCTAAAGTAATTAAAGGCTTCATGTGTTTTTGATCTTGTGTATGCATTGTAGGCTATTGCTTTTTGTTCAGTTACTCTAGCACAATTATGGTCAAACCATTTAGGTGAATTAGATCTTTTACTGTACTTTTGATGAGGAATAAAAGTGTCCATTCCAATTTTTACAAAATCTTGTATGTGGCTCAAGGTGGAGTGTGCATCATTAGAAAAGAAAGAGGTCCAGGGAATATCAATAAAGAAACCTTGAAGACCCTCCCAGTCTGCCCTATCGTAATGCCATTTAGTCACCAAAACAGGTTCAGAGTGGGAAGGTGTGGTAGGTGATAGACAGGTGGCCTGTATCAGACAGTGATCAGAAGATCCAAGTGGGGACCTCACTGTAACATCATAATTTTCTGAATTGGTTGTTAAAAATAAGTCCAGTAGGTGGGAATTATGATTAGGATTATCTGGTACACGGGTGGGTTGGTTGACAACTATAGTTGAGGCAACTATACAGAAGTTAAATATAGATTCATGCGCTGCAAACGATTAAATTATTATTAGAATAACGGCAACCTGTCCTATGATCCTACAAAGCTTGTAGGGGTCTGGAGTTAGGCCTATGTGATTTTAGCCAGGGTTAGTTAAAGGTAGGTGGTCTGGTGCAAATAGTGTCTGCGACATTGTCAGTCTTGTGTGTTATCGGTGTGTCCAACATAGCACGAAATTGTATTGCCGACAAGCGATCCCTACCGATTTGACCATATAATACCTCTATTGGAACTGGACAGGAGAGAGAGAGAGAGAGAGAGAAATGGTTACACATGTATACCTACATACATACATACTATAAATACATATCGTGCATACAAACAGCGACAGAGACGGGCAATAAAAAGTACAATTTTAACCAGACACAAACTCTCACAACTCCAACCTAAATAGAGAGAAAACAAAACGAACTACAAATTATTTTTGTTTATAACTTCAAACTACGAACAGTAAAGAGGGGACCAACAGAAAAAAAAGTACGTGATAAGTAGTTAAAAAAATTCCAAGTTGTAATTAGTAGAGGAGTTAATTTTGGGTTCTTAGCGTCAACTTCCAGGCCAGTGTGTGTGTGTGTGTGTGTGTGTGTGTGTGTGTGTGTGTGTGTGTGTGTGTGTGTGTGTGTGTGTGTGTGTGTGTGTGTGTGTGTGTGTGTGTGTGTGTGTGTGTGTGTGTGTGTGTTGTGTGTGTGTGTGTGTGTGTGTGTGTGTGTGTGTGTGTGTGTGTGTGTGTGTGTCTGTCTGTCTGTCTGTCTGTCTGTCTGTCTGTCTGTCTGTCTGTCTGTCTGTCTGTCTGTCTGTCTGTCTGTCTGTCTGTCTGTCTGTCTGTCTGTCTGTCTGTCTGTCTGTCTGTCTGTCTGTCTGTCTGTCTGTCTGTCTGTCTGTCTGTCTGTCTGTCTGTCTGTCTGTCTGTCTGTCTGTCTGTCTGTCTGTCTGTCTGTCTGTCTGTCTGTCTGTCTGTCTGTCTGTCTGTCTGTCTGTCTGTCTGTCTGTCTGTCTGTCTGTCTGTCTGTCTGTCTGTCTGTCTGTCTGTCTGTCTGTCTGTCTGTCTGTCTGTCTGTCTGTCTGTCTGTCTGTCTGTCTGTCTGTCTGTCTGTCTGTCTGTCTGTCTGTCTGTCTGTCTGTCTGTCTGTGAATAGCGAGTTAAGGGAATGTTTCTGGAGTGGGTTGATTCCACGACTGAATGTTGGTTAGAGCTGAAAGCGTGAGTGAGGTTCATTTGGAGTGAGTACTTAAGTTTGTGAATGGGAGTCTAGATGAGTAGAGGTTAGTTGAGTTGGTTCAGTGGGAACAGGTATCGATAGATGTGTTTATGGATAAGTGGATGTGAAGGTGTAGGTGGGAAGGATGAATGTTTTAGACTGCGTTTAGAAGAAGACGTGGATTGGGTACCGTGAGTACTCAATTATAGGTGGATCTGATATATGGGTATATTGAGTAATTGAAGGAAGATTGAAGATGAGTGAAGGAAGATTTGGAATGCGGGTGTCCCGAAATAGTCTTCCTAAACTTCAGGATTTGGTTAGATACAATATTCTAAGCATAGAATGTTCCATCAGCAAATTTCTAAATTTTACTCGTTAGACATATAGCCTGATATAACTGGCATTCTCGTTAAGTATATCTCCATAAGGCTGGCCGAGTTGTCCTAGACCCTACCACACCGGCCCCATCTAACTGCAATTATTTTACGATGTTATTATCATTATATTATATTTTGTAAGTGCCAAAATTATTATAGACATAGTAACTCACTTTGGAACTGCTGAAAACTAATCGATATGGAAGAGTCTATTACAGCGATGCGGGGGAGGACACTATATATAACCTTTGATAACTCTTAAACAGTTGAGATTTAGAATTTGTGTTATTGGACATGTTATGCTTAGAATCATCTATATAAAAATATCCTTAAGTTTGAAACATCAATTTTGGGACACCCTGTTTATGTGTGATAAAGTTTTTATTGATAGGTTGAGTAGCAGATAAGTGAGCATATTGAGCATTGCAGGTTTATTTAATAATAATGTGTGAGTGTATTTTGTCTATAAAAAACATAAAAAAAAGATAACATGACAAACGTGTATGAGGTGTGTGTGTGTGTGTGTGTGTGTGTGTGTGTGTGTGTGTGTGTGTACTTACTCTAGTTGTACTTACTCTAGTTGTATTGCGGGAGTGAGCATGCTCGTTATTTCCCGCCTCCTATATGCGTAGGTGTTATATGTATCGTTGGAATGGCTGTGGATGTGTGTGTAGTCTGTATTTTTTAGCCAATTGGCGACATCGGAAACGAAGGCTTAGGGTGGATCTGTATGGTACCATTCTCACTATAGACGGTACTGTCTCGCCCGAAGGCTTAGGTAGCCATCAGCTTAGGTGAACCATATGATACCCATCTCGCCTTGTACCATTTTTGCCAACCCCAGATGGGACGTCACAACGTCGTCCACTTATTCCAGGTACCTATTTACAGCTAGGTGAACTGAGGCTAACACATGAAAGGAGACAAGCCCAATTTGTCTCCGCCCGGCCGGGATTGAACCCCCGACCCCTCGTGTGTGAGACGAGAGCTCTACCTACTAGGCTACGGGCTGTGTGTGTGTGTGTGTGTGTGTGTGTGTGTGTGTGTGTGTGTGTGTGTGTGTGTGTGTGTGTGTGTGTGTGTGTGTGTGTGTGTGTGTGTGTGTGTGTGTGTGTGTGTGTGTGTGTGTGTGTGTGTGTGTGTGGTGTGTGTGTGTGTGTGTGTGTAATAATAATAATAATAATAATAATAATAATAATAATAATAAACGGTTTATTAAAGAATGGCAGCCTCATGAGCTGAAAATACACATTTTACAATTTAGTGGATGAACATGAGATGTACAGATATGAGGATGGTAAGCTTAGTTTACAAACAAAATAAATAAATACAATAATGATGCATGTGCAGAATACAAATTATCATAAAATAACCATGAGAGTAAGTGATATACAGTACATATACACATTTATTTACTTACTCATATACAGAACATACGTATATACACGTACGTGCGCACATACACATACATACATATATAGGAACATAAGAACATGCAGTAAGTGTGCACATGTCAGTATACACAAACGCTCACGTATGCACACAAACATACATACATACAGAAACTGTTTTGGTAAGGTCAGGTAGAGCAAGGCCACCTAGAGTACTCTAGGTCAAGGTTAAGAGATACAACAGGTTGGAGCATGGGGTCACTCAAACTCGTACCCGCTCGCGCATGACGTCACAATGAAGGAAGGGTCAGAGGTCACTCGGCTGTATACACTTCATTCTCAAAGGAGCAGCCGAGCCAGCACTATCCTCCGTTTTCTTTGACTTCATACTGTGATGCTATAACTACTGTATAATGCCGTGTGAAAGTGTAGCTCTTCTATTTTAACTAAACAAAATGCCTATGTATTGTCAAGTTGTTGGATGCAAGTCGATATTTATCAAAGGAAGTAACATAGCATTCCATACATTTCCCAAAGATGAAACACTGCGGTCAAAATGGAGTAATCTAAGTGGGAAAAAAGGCTGTATTATTTCACCAACAGCAAGGATCTGCACTAAACATTTTGAATCCTCAGCTTTCGAAAGACACTTGAAATACGAACTGCTTGGACTACCAGTACCTTACAGCCAAATAAGATTCAAACCTGGAGCATTACCAACTCTGCATTTGCCTGCCCAGGCTGCCTCTGAAAGCGAGTCCAAGAGAGGCCGAAAGCGAGTTCGAGATGACGACGACACCAAAGTGACTGAGCAACAAACAAACCGTGATGCAAGTGACCAAAATCTACAAGATGATGCAACCGTGAACACCGACGCACCATTGAAAGAAATACGTGAGTTTATACCTGTGCTATATATATATATGAGAACATAAGAAATGGGAGTCTGCAGAGAGCAGATTGGCTCACACAAGGCAGATGCCTTTCATACCAAACCTATCTCGTCCTATATGTGCTTATCTAATTTAATCTTGAAGCCCACACTGTCCTTACATCTAGAATTATTTGTATGTATGTGTGTATACCGCTATATAAAAGGTTCAGATTATGCTGTTCAAATTTGATGTCCTCATTACAGAATGGACATAGTTTATTTGGAGTCAGTAGGCTACAACGAAGAATGACCAAAATTATCCATAATATTATATATCTTCCATAAATAGAAAGGTTGAATAAATTAGGCTTGCACTCGTTACAGAGGCCCATCTCGTCCACATGCCTATCTAATTTGATCTTAAAGCTCTCTATCATTCTTGATCTCACTATAGCACTTGGTAACCTATTCCACATATCTACAACTCTGTTACCAAACTAATATTTGCCTATATCTTTTCTGAAACGAAATGTATCTAATTTGAAAACATTTGTTGGAGTTCTTTCGCTATCACTGAGCTTTAGTACATTGTTCATGTCCCCTCTATTAATCCCACTACGTGACTAACCCCCTTGAACACTTCTATCAAATCCCCTCTATCTATGCGTCTTTTTAACCAATGAACATAAGAACATAAGAAAATGGGAGTCTGCAAAACGCCGATCGGCCCACACAAGGCAGATCCCTGTCACACCCAACCCCAATTACCTAAGAACATAAGATCACGGGAAACTGCATATGGCCATGCGGCCCACATGAGGCAGCTCCCATTCACACCCAGCCCATATCAGCCATATGGGAGCCTAATTAAGCCTAATGTAAGCCTAATTTCTTCAACCTTGCTTCATCTGGAAGATTTCTAATACTATGGATTATGTTTGTCCTTCTACGTTGTACTCTCTCCAAGGAATCATTCTGTAATTAAAATTTAACAGCATATATAAGAAAAGAACATACGAAAATTTGAGTCTGCAGAGAGCCGAATGACCCACACAAGGCCCATATATATATATATATATATATTTTGGCAGGGGGGTTATAAAAAGTAGTTATACTATACCTGTGACTAGATATTGTAGTTATACATATTACATTTATATCAGTTTGGTACTAGGGCGCATGTTGCTAGAGAGAGAGAGAACTGCGTTTCAGAAAAGATATAGGCAAATACTGGTTTGGTAACAGAGTTGTAGATAGGTGGAATAGGCTACCGAGTGTTATAATAGGATCAAGAAAGATAGATATAAAATTAGATAGGTACATGGACGAGATGGGTTGGTTGTGAAAGGGTTCTGCCTTGTGTGGGCAAATCGGCTCTCTGCAGACTCGTATGTTCTTAATACGAAAAATAGTAATAATAATACAATATCTATATACTGATATATACAATACACCGTATACATTTATTTATATATATGTATACGGTATATATATATATATATATATATATATATATATATATATATATATATATTAGAATAGTACCTAGAATATGAAATGGGGGAAGAAATAGAAAGTTTGAGAGGAATAGTGGATGGGAGGAGTTTAATCTGTGATTAGAGGGCCAGGTGGGTCCATTAATAACAATTTGTGCTCCTCCCATTCACTAATACCGGTACATCTTAACTAAGGTCAAGTAGGTATTAAATAAAACCGGCGGGAGGGGAGGGTCTGGGGGAGTAATTTTGTAGCTATTAAATGTGATTGGCTAGGGATTACTATGGATGTATCTTCTCCATCACCGCTACCAACTTCTCCATCATCACCACTTTCTTCTCCAGCACCACCACTTTCTTCACAATCATCACTACCATCTTCATAATCACCCCTATCATCTTCACCACCACCACCATATTCTTCAGATTACATTAAGCTCAATTATTGTTAAAGGATATTTTTAGCCCACCTGTGTGTGTGTGTGTGTGTGCAGGTGTGTATTTGTGTATTATATATATATATATATATATATATATATATATATATACGTTCTTATATCCGTGTCTTCTTTACTCTTCCAGAAAACACAGAGCCCATCCCCCAAAACATCAACAAGGGAGGTGTGACTTGGCAATTCCGAGAGAAAATAAGGAAGCTGCAACTTCAACTCACAGCTGCTACTGTCCTGAGTTTGGCTGTAACAAAGGAAAGAGATGATCTTCTGGCTGAAAAATCGGAATGGGAACAAGAAAAAACATCTCTGAAACAACAGATAGAAAATGTTAGGAATAGTCTATGCGCTTATTTTTCCAGTAGTCAAATACATTCTATTTTAACAGGCAAACCAGTTAGTCACTGGCAAGAAGACGACATCAGCAGAGCAATCACTTTACGTAGCCTGAGCACAAAAACCTATAGGTATTTAAGGGAAAAGATTAAGTTTCCACTACCATGCATAAGTACCCTAAATCGATGGATTGCAAAAGTTAGTGTGGAACCAGGAGTACTGTCATCAATTATTAAAGTTTTACAATACAAATCCACGTCAATGACAGATTTTGAGCGACTGTGTGTATTGTCATTTGATGAGACAAGTATAGCTCACGAATGGACTTATGATAAAGCATGGACTTATGGTTATGGTTTTATGGACTTTATGGTTTTATGGACTTATGGTTTCAAATTAGATAAATTTCGTTTCAGAAAAGATATAGGCAAATATTGGTTTGGTAACAGAGTTGTAGATGGGTGGAATGGACTACCAAGTGCTATAGTGGGATCTAAAACTGTAGGGAGCTTTAAGATAAAATTGGATAAGCATATGGACGAGAAGGGTTGGGTGTGAAGGGGGATCAGCCGGGTTGGGCCAATCAGCGCTCTGCAGACCCCCATAATCCTGCGTTAATCTCTAACCGTTTTGGTAAGATGATCCTCAGGGTATTAGAGTGTTGAGCCTATAATTGGGCTTTGTAATTGATTTGGGGTTGTGAGGGACAGGGATCTGCCTTGCTTAGGCCAATCGGCTTTCTGCAGACTCCCATTTTCTTATGTTCTTATGTTCTAACTGACACACTTTATGCACCCAAAAACAGAGTACAATGTGCGATGATAAGAGGATTGACGAGCCCTTGGAAACAACTCGTATATTATGATTTTGACACAAGCATGACCATGGACATTCTGTTTGAAATTATTTCTAAGGTAGAAGCAGTTGGATTTTTGGTAGTTGCTATGGTCAGTGACTTAGGACCAACAAACCTGAGGCTATGGAAAACATTAGGTATCAATGTAGACGAACCATTCTTTACAAATCCAGCTGCTTCTAACAGGAATATATATGTTTTTGCAGATGCCCCCCATTTAATCAAACTAATTAGGAACAATTTCCTTGACTCAGGTTTTCAGTTAGATGACGACAAAGAAAAGAATGTCAACAGTGAATGTGTCCGAGAACTGATAAATATGAGTAAACTGGACCTAAAAGCAACCTATCATTTGTGTTTCAATCATATATATGTGAGAGGGGTGAAGCGCATGAATGTTCGCCTTGCGGCGCAATTGCTGTCAGAAAAAACCGCAAAAGCATTAATGTATTTTGGAGAACAGGGATTACTGCTGAGCAAAGACTGGAAGAATACAAGTATTTATATTGCATTGGTTGATTCTTGGTTCGACTTATTTAATTCCCGAAATCCAACAGAAAAAAACTGTCACGAGCGGCATATGGGCTGCAGTTACCCAATCAAAACAAATTACTGAATGAAATGCTTAACACCACAAAGTCAATGCGAGTCAAAGGCAGGGGTAGCTTGTATCAATTTCAAAAAGGAATTATTGTATCGTGCCAGTCTTTGCTCGGTTTATATGAGATGCTAAAAGAAAAATATAACATCTCCTATATAATGACATATCGGTTGAATCAAGATGTATTGGAACATTTTTTTGGTTGTCTTAGGCAAATAGGAGCTTCAAACCACCAGCATCCATCACCTGTACAAGTTAAGTATCGAATCAAATCATACCTGCTTGGGAAGAACATAGAGTTGGTAGGAAACAATTATAACACTGACAACAAACAAAATGATTCAAGCATATCCGAAGCTGTTTTTTCTCAAACAGAACCATCACAGTCTACTGCAACTGACACAACAGAAAACCTTGAACATGAACTCCTGTTGTCAGCAGTATTATTTTCTAGTTATGAAGGAAATGCATGTGACTCCAGTGACTATGATACTGAAATTCCAGTTGGTATGTCAAGTACAAATTTATCCCAAGAAAATGAAAATGAAGGTTTGAGGTATATTGGTGGATATATTGCCAGCAAGTTTCCCCAGCATGAATTTCTAGGTCAGAAAGTGTCAGAGGATGACACAACCTGGATTGGGAAAATATGCAGAAAAGAAGGGATGCTTATGACACCCAAAAAGGAATTCTTTGAACAGCTTAAATTAATGGAAAAAATCTTTGTGTGTTTTCATGGGAAAACAGAGCTCAAAGCTGGCAAAAACTCAGTAAAATCATTGTGTAAAGAAATTGTTGGTATGGTGACTTTACCATGGGAAGTAATTCGTTTTTTTGTAAGATGCCGAATGTTTTTTAGAATACGGATTTTAAACAGAAATATGAATGCTAATGATCCTAGAAAAACTAAATCTAAAATGTCTAAACTAATAAAATCAGTGTGAAATCCTCGTGTTTATTTAATCCTTATCCCTCTTTGTGCAAGCTAATTATATTATAAGAATAAGAAAATAGAACAATAACCAAGCAAAATGAAGATACCGGGTATAAAAAAATACCGGTACTAATATTAATTAACATGTTTGACACCTCTGGTCTAGTGGCAGCACTTTGGCTGGCAGGCGAGCGTTTTTCTAGCTTTCTTTCTCTCGCCCCACCTTCTGATGTCAACAGGCTGCGCGTGCGCCAACCTGTTGTATCTCTTAACCTTGCTCTAGGTGGCCTTGGGTAGAGAGGGTGCGGGTACTACAATGGGAGGTTAATCCTCGGTAGTGTAGGTGTGTGTGTGTGTGTGTGTGTGTGTGTGTGTGTGTGTGTGTGAGACAGAAGGCGAAATATGGAAGAGCTGGGCGTTCTATTGTTAAGGGTGGAAATACATGGATGAAGATACGCGAACACTTAATAATAGATAATGCTTATGCATAGATTTATAATCAGAAGTTGCGCTAGTGAGCAATATGTTCTCGCTCATATGTACGTATATTTACATACATATGTGCATATGACCATATAAATATAAATACGCGTACAGTACATATATATATTATATACCTTATATTCTCAACCGGGCTCGAACCATTGACAGCACGTACACACAGACATACATATACATAAATATATGCACATTACATGCATATATGCTCTTCTCTTATCCTACCTGATACTCTCAGCCGGGCTCGAACCACAAACAGTATACACTATACGCATATATATATACATAAATACATATACATAAATGTGTGTGTGTGTGTGTGTGTGTGTGTGTGTGTGTGTGTAATGATTTGGGTTGCTTGCAGGAGACTGCTAGTCAAACGGTCAACATCAGCCAAAGAGTGTGTGAATACAGTATATGGTGTTTCACTTGCCTAGACGAATCATTTGAGACCAGTTTGATAGCTCTATCACGGTATACAGTTTTGGGCAAGAATCAGTATTTCAGAACCAAATAAACATTAATAGAACACTGGCTGTACAATTTATCTAACTAACTGCTTCGCTAAGAGGGGGATAGTATATTGTGGCACAGATAAGAAATTCTGAAGCGTGATGTGGTATGTGTGGTTGTACGAGCCTGCATTTGTGTCTCTCGGCGTGTGCGTATGTGGTGTGTGTGTGTCATGAGTGATGTGCGGGCCTGAAGCGTGATGTGGTGTGTGTGATTGTACGAGCCTGCATTTGTGTCTCTCAGCGTGTGTGTGTGTGTGTCATGAGTGATGTGCGGGTCTGAAGAGTGATGTGATTGTACGAGCCTGCATCTGTGTCTCTCGGCATGTGTGTGTGTTTGTGTGCGTATCAGGAGTGATGTGCGGGCCTGAAGCATGACAGTGATGGTCAGACCTATCACGGGATGGCCTCCCACGGATGGAGCCACAAAATTGCAACTCCTCGGGAGCTTTTCACTGATGGCTTCCATTTGGGTACAAACAGGTCCCAGAAAAAAACACGAAAATTTCTTAATTCAGCTATGAGGCCAGTTGAAGTCTTAACTCCTTCTGTACCGGTGACGTTTTGTGTATTTTACTCTGGCTACTAATAGACGATTATATTCAGTTTAAGAAGGGCCTTCAGCAATTATCAGGCTTCGACCTATCTCACTTAACCCTTTTTACTACCACAGATCTTTCTTAAACTAGACAAAATCGTCCTCATAAGGCTAGAAAAAAAGCTACAAAGATGTCGCCGGTACAGAAGGGGTTAAGCTTGATAATAGGTCAGGTAAGGGAAAATAACTTTAATTCCCCGACAGGTAGATTTATCAGTTAACTCTAATAACCGACTATACTGTATATGAGAGTAGCTATTACAGTGTGTCAGGTAATATATATTAACTCAAATTCATGATGGGGATATTATTTAGATTATCTTTCAGATCGGTATGAAACTACCCTTGTGGAATTCAGGACATGCTGAAGTTTAGGTTTCCTATTACATTCGTTAACCCCTTCTGTACCGGCGACGTCTTTTTATGTATATTATAGCTGAATATATACACCATATGAGGAGGAGCACTTTATTGACATCGTTTCGCAGATAGCCTCTTCAGGTTATTGCTATTTTTAGACGATTTTGTGCAGTCCAAGAAGGATCTGTGGTAGTAAAAATTGTTTTGTTAATTGCTGGAGGCCCTTTTTTAACTGCATAAAATAGTCTAATAGTACCTGTTAACATAATAATACGTCGTCGGTACAGAGTGATATATACACTCACACACACAGGCTCAAAGTAAACAGATCTACACACCCACACACACACAGGCTCAAAGTAAACTGATACACACACCCACACACACACAGACTCAAAGTAAACTGATATACACACACACACACACATATTCAAAGTAAACTGATATACACACCCACACACACACACACACACATGCTCAAAGTAAACTGGACTACACACCCACACACACACACGCAGGCTCAAAGTAAACTGATATTCACACACACACACACAGGCTCAAAGTAAACTGATATAAACACCCACACACACAGGCTCAAAGTAAACTGATATACACACCCACACACACAGGCTCAAAGTAAACTGATATACATATCCACACACACACACACACACACACACACAGGCTCAAAGTAAACTTATATACACACTTACACACAGGCTCAAAGTAAACTGATATACACACCCATACACACAGGCTCAAAGTAAACTTATACACACACTTACACACATTCACACAGGCTCAAAGTAAACTGATATACACACCCACACACACAGGCTCAAAGTAAACTTATATACACACTTACACACAGGCTCAAAGTAAACTGATATACACACCCATACACACATACACACAGGCTCAAAGTAAACTGATATACACACCCACACACACACACACAGGCTCAAAGTAAACTGATATACACACACACATACACACATGTTCAAAGTAAACTGATATACACACACATACACACAGAGGCTCAAAGTAAACTGATATACATACTCACACACACAGGCTCAAAGTAAACTGATATACACACCCACACACACAGGCTCAAAGTAAACTGATATACACATCCACACACACACACACACAGGCTCAAAGTAAACTGATATACACACTTACACACATACACACAGGCTCAAAGTAAACTGATATATACACCCATACACACACAGGCTCAAAGTAAACTGATATACACACCCACACACACAGGCTCAAAGTAAACAGATATCTACACCCACGCACACACATACTCAAAGTAGACTGATCCACAAACCCACACATACATATGCTCAAAGTAAACAGATCTCTACACCCACACACACACATACTCAAAGTAGACTGATCCACAAACCCACATATACATATGCTCAAAGTAAACAGATCTCTACACCCACACACACACATACTCAAAGTAGACTAATCCACAAACCCACACACACACATGCTCAAAGTAAACTGATCTACACACCCACACAAAGCCCTGAAGATCATTACAGGCAGAGCTACTGCACCCACAGATCACCTACATCAAGAAACCAAAATCCTCAAAGTCAAAGACCATCTGGACATGAGAGGCACTCAATTCCTGGCAGAAGCCTCCACGAACCAAGACCACCCACTAAACTACATGGCAACACACCCACAGACACCAAGAAATATCAAAACAACACCCAGCACACGATATCACACACAATTACTGTCCTCTCTCCCTCCCTGGCCACCCCGAACCAACTTCCAGAAGCACATCCATACTCATATCTCTCGCCGATCCATCCACTCACTCACAGACAACACGCAGCTGCAAGCACGACCTCCCGAAATCCATCCTTCCGAATCCTCCCTTCCTCGCCAGGACAGAGTCCACCTGGCCAGGCTGAGATGCGGACACCATCCAGCTCTCCTGAGCTATCAGAAGAGACTGGATGACTCAGTTGTCGACGCCTGCCCGGGATGTAACACAGCACCCCATACCATTAAACACATCATAGAAGACTGCATTTCACACAACCACTTATGCCAACAACACAATCTACACTCAATGAGAGCTCTGTGGGAAAGCCCGATCGTGGCCATGGCCTTCCTCAGGGACTCGGGGCTGTTCGGCCAGGCAGCTTAGGGAACAACAACACACCCACACACAGGCTCAAAGTAAACTGATCTACGCACCCACACACAGTCTCAAAGTAAACTTATGCGGTACTGTCGTTTATAGGCACGCTCAAAGCCCTGTCCCACCTACAGTACATCATTTCAACTTTGGATGTCTTTAGTAAAATGAAGAAAAGTTCGTAGCACACTTCAACAATGCCTTTATATTATTCAAGTTGTGTTCAGATTTCTTGCATTTTTTTTTTTTTTCATTTCTCTCCTACAAGAAATATAAGGATGTGGATACGATTTTTTAAGTAAATGTACGGTATTCGGGCTGCCATAATTAATTTTCACGTACCTCTTGACATTCTCACAAGTTACCAATTTCGAGATTTTTTTTACATTTTTCGGTAACAAATTGTCCAGGCCGAAGGCCAGTTCCTCCATAACTACAGGCTCGCTATCGCTTGCTAGGAAAACATTGACGCCTAACCAAAAAAAGGTCTTAACATTGACTTGGATAGGTTTGATTGGGTCAGAAGGATTGGCTCACTTTCCGATTACCTAAGCGCTTTATTGCGATTCGTGTTTGTCTTATATTTTTGTAATCAATGTTCCTTAGAGCTTTCCCAGTGTATACCACCTCCTCTACGTAGGGTACGTAGTACCCGTCTTGCAACACAATCCCACTCATACTCTGTGCAACTCTCCAACCCAAGAGTGCAACATTATTTTCAGTTTTCTTTCTATTCAACTGCTGAACTCTGGAACTCTCACCCAGAATCAGCCTTTCCCTCTTCCTATGACTTAAATTGCTTCAAACTCCATGTGTCCAGGCATTTTGTCTCGAACGTCCCTTGATTTTGGCCCTGTCACTCTTTCAACTCTGGGGGGAGGCACTCGTTACAGGCAGTTCTGCCTTCTGTCTCCCCCACTCACATATCAAAAACAAAATCTACAGCTGAGCTCTGGAACACTCTCCCAGAATCAGTCTTTCCCTCGTCCTATTACTTAAATTGCTTCACATTCTGTGTGTCCAGGCATTTTGGCTCAATCGTCCCTTGATTGGTTCTGTCTTTTGTCTCCCTCACTCACATAGAACAAAAAAATGCTATACAGCTTTCCAACCACTTATAATAATATAATACCTCTTTAACTTGAACATTCCTGCCGGTCTCCCTTCCCCTTGTACAACGGCACAATACATGCACTCCTCCAATCTAGTGGTACCATTGACACAACAAAGCACACATTGAATAGTCTCTCCAGCCAATCTATTATCGCATCTCCACCCTTCTTAAACAACTCCACAGCATTACCATCCATACCTTCTGCTTTTCCCGTTCCCATTTGTCTCACTGCTTCTTTCACCTAATTTTCCCCAATCCTTTCATTCATTCCCTGTCACCTGGGTGGCCTTGGCAAATACTTTGGCTAATTTAGGACGTTACATTCCATTATTTTGGCGAAGAAAAAACTGTTCACATTATTTAATTGACGATTTTTTCAAGGCAAACAGGAGGGATAGGAGAAACCGGCCTTCGGCCGTGACATTTTTCAACTGAAAATGTTATACATTTAGATTGAAGGGTGATTTAGGGGCACAAGGGATTCTGTATGTTTTTTTAAGCCTCAAAAACAATAAACATGAAATGTTTAATCAAGGCAATATAATTAAGACCACCAAAAATCATTACAAAACACATAATCCACCATTAACCCCACAATACATCAGATGGGCTAGTATTACAGCCACACCAACACAGCCACACTATTAAGCCGGTATCATACGACCGATTTGTTCCCTCAACATTTACCCCCAACACTAGTCTGGCAGCTTATGAGATGGACTTCTGATCTTATTATGTTACCTAAATTAATGTTGTCTTTAGTCTAGTTTCCGATACCAGTGTAAATTATCTGACACATTCTAGCAGAAACTTGTTGTCCATAGACGCTCTCGTGTGATACCTCATTTATAGCACTCCCTACACCGTTAAGTGCAGATGCTACACGCTCAAAGAAAGCTATGGGTATGAAAATGGTAACTAGTGTCCATAATCATCTACACATTTAAAGGTATATCTCTGGTTCATATATCCTTCATAACAATAGTAAAAACTAAAAAGGTACATCTCTATATCAATATACCCAATGGTCTTATAAGCCTTTTGCATGTCTTATTTATATCGTAATTTGTGTACAGTGTATTCGTGAACAAAATACTCCATGTTTCTTTTCACCTGACTGGGAGCATAGTCCCTTAGCAGCTAATGTGGGTCTTTTGAATCTCATTATTTTCGCTACATTAATTAGGAAATTCTAAGTCGTTTTAACCGATTATTAATTCGATAATAAGACGTTTCACCCCCTTCAGATTTTCATTGTGTTACTGGGCCAGCGATAGCGAACCAGTAACTTAAAAGAACTCAAATTTGGGCCAGAAATTTTTTCTCCCAAGAAATTTAAAAATACAGCTTGAAGGGTGTCTGAGTTTGTTTATAGTTAGAGGGAAGTAGGATAAGGCCTCTCGTTAGCCTAGTGAATGCATCAATTAAATGGATCAGAAATGGCTAAAGCAAGCAAAATCCTCAGTAACAATTAAGCGAATATATATAGATACCGGTATATATATATATATATATATATATATATATATATATATATATATATATATATATATATATATATATATATAAAGGTCTATACTGTATACATTGTAATTAACCAACATTACCAATTTCCATTTCTTATAATCATATTCTCCAGAACATTTACAAAGGTATTCTTTGAAAAAAGTATAGTAGGTTTGTTGCAAAATATTTTATTCATCTTATTGTGATTTTAATACTCAATATATTTACACATTATAAAACTGATTTGAATTATATTCGTAATTTTTAATGGGGGGTGATGCTACTGAATGGGGATATATTTATAAAGCCTAGAACTGGATGTTCTGTCCATCAGAGTAGACAATACCAGTGTCTGTCTCAAGGACTTTGTAAACACCAGGGGCAAGGAGCCTTTTCTGACCGTCCTTAAAGATGACGCCAGAGGGCCCCACCAGTAGCTCTTTAGCGTCACGCTTCTGGCGGAACTGAACGTTCCTTCCGGAGGAGAGAACAGCACCAGAGTCGGTGGACAGCACCACTGTCTCGCCAGGTAACAGCTGGATATTTTGGTAGCCGGTCACGATGCCAGAATCTCCGACCACCTTAGGGTTGGGATCACTAGCAAAGCGCTTCCTCCTGTTGTGAAGGGCGGCTTGTTCACCAGTCAGCTGCAGGTTGCTACCACTTTTGGTCACGATGCCGGAAGGTCCAATCAGCACAATATCATCGGCATAGGCGTGAGAGAACTGCTGATTTACACCATTAGGGTTGACAATTCCAGATGGTCCAACCTGGCGCTTCCTCCTGTTGTGAAGGGCGGCTTGTTCACCAGTCAGCTGCAGGTTGCTACCACTTTTGGTCACGATGCCGGAAGGTCCAATCAGCACAATATCATCGGCATAGGCATGAGAGAACTGCTGGTTTACACCATTAGCGTTGACAATTCCAGATGGTCCAACCTGGCGCTTCCTCCTGTTGTGAAGGGCGGCTTGTTCACCAGTCAGCTGCAGGTTGCTACCACTTTTGGTCACGATGCCGGAAGGTCCAATCAGCACAATATCATCGGCATAGGCGTGAGAGAACTGCTGGTTTACACCATTAGGGTTGACAATTCCAGATGGTCCAACCTGGGCGCTGACTCCAGCAACCAGCACACAGAAAGCTACCTGTAATGGGAAGAGAATACTAAATGGTAGTGAAAGAATATCAATTTCGTATTTGTGTCTTTGAACAATATGTTTTCAAACGAATATATATGATTGATAAATTCTAAAATTATTCATATTGTTTAAAAATATAGGGCTTACCAAGATCTTCATGTTTGCACACTTTATCAGTCCCAGAACTCTACCACAAGGTGCTACTGTGACGACTGACAAACATTCGAACTGCAGCACCTTATATACAGCTACATCTAGGTCACCTCTGATGTTCAAAAGGTTATGCTAGACTTGATAATCAAGTATTGCCCATATCCGCATTTCTTGTTTGTATGATATTTACCATCCCTGAGACCTGCTCGGGTTACAACTAACTGCATGCCTTGGCACCACAACAACTATGTATGGCACCATCACATTTTTTTATACCACTTAATCTCATATACACCACTACCATTTAATGTGACACCATCGATAAATTGAATCGTATTGATCATGACACTTCTAACATCAAATAAAAATAACAAAATTGACGATACCACCAAAATATTGGACAATTAAGCCTACACGGACACCACATATCTGCCATCAACACCACTACATAATTCTGACACCATCCCCACATTTCTAACATCAATTATATCATCACATTTCTACCATACTCTCAGCATGTTTTACATCATTGCTATCATGTATTATTTACAGAAAACCAATCACCATACTTCTGACACCTTTACCATATTTGTAACATTTACACCACCACCACATTGCGGACATCAACACCACTACCGTATTAGTTAATGTTCTGACATAACACCACCACAACATTTCTTACCCCACCACACTTCTAACACCAACATCACCGTTACATTTCTAATACCACCACCACCACCACCACACTTCTTACAGCACCACCACAATGCTTACACCACCACTTCATTTCTAACACCATCTTTACAATTCGTACACCACCACTACATTTCTTAAACCACAACCACAAATCCACCACCATCACATTTCTTACTCTAGCACCACAACCACCATTCTTTCACCACATCCACCACCACCCCATTTCTTACACGAACATCATCACCACATATCTTCACCACTATGACGTTTCTAACACCAACATTACCACCACATTTAGTGTCTTACATCACCACATTTTTAACATCACCATCAATACATTTCTTATACCACCTCTACATCTCTGACATGAACACCAGACATGGGGTCAATTACTAGGTTTATTTTATTATTACTTTAATTTGTTCTCTTTTATATTACAATTACAATTAATTTAGTTCTCATCTATTACTTATACTATTACTTGGTCATCTATTACTATTATTATTGCTTGCATCATACAATCAACTCTTCTACGCCGTCTAGCGGCTTTCAATGCACTTCAGACCTTGGCATCTCTCTTGTTTTGTCCTTTCGTTACAAGATCAGTTTGCAAGATCAGTATCTTTCTTGGTCCACTTTTATGTTATTCTCTCTCAAAAATAATTCAATATTCGAGAAAATATGTTGCCCCATAAGCCTCAATAATTGTGTTTGTAATAGGAAAGTAATAGGCTACTGTTACTATTACAGCAACAACAAATATGATCTATTATTAATACTGTCACTTACAAACCCAGTAATTATCTATTACTATTACATATTACTATTACCCCATGTCTGATGAACACTACAACCCAATTTTTGACACCATCACTGCACATTTTATACACACAACGCATTTGTTTACCTCCGTGTTACTACGATACCGGCCCTAAATTACGTTGAGATGGATTGGTGAAATATTTTATGTTTGAGTGGAATGTCTGTATATCGACTGCATAAATCAGGCATTACCAGATGATGCACATATGGTGGTGAATGCAAGCTATATGCATAAATTAAAACAGTAATACATTAGGCACACAGCATACCAAATTATAAGTAAATCAAGTGAAATTGGCAAAGCTAACCCAATCACTGTGGGGTATGTACATATTCGTCCTGTGTACAAAGGGGTTATACTGCAGGCGACGTACATATTTGTTTTGGTATTACCGGCTGAGGTGGTTGAACCAACCTTTCTGCCAGACGCTTCCATGAGATTTTAAGCTTGTCGTCCATACTTATATTATCAGTGTGCTTAGTGTATTGGTTGAGGAAAGGTGTATGTACAAAGAAGAAGCATTTTAGAAGCTTAACCCTCTTGCGCACGTATGGACACCATGGCGTCCTGAGCTACTTTTGCCCTGGCGCACTTATTCATGCCATGGTGTCCTTAAGCCCTGCACGAAATTCGGTAAAACTACACGAAAAACGCCATGGCGTCTATTTAGGAATCGATATATCTGGTCTACTAGTCCATATGTGGAGGTATCTGGCAAAAATTCATAGCTAGGTGAACGGGAACAATGAAAAACCGTTAGCAGCCCCAGACCGTGTGTTGCCTGTCCATGGAAACTTAAATGAAAATAGGGACACTTTTCCATGTGATTATGACAGCGTATATCCTATATCAAATACGAATACGAGGTTCATTTCATCTTCCATTTCAACAAATCATACCGTCTCGTAAACACAAAACATGATAAAATTACGATATGTAACATCAAAAACCTTTTAATTTCTCTAGGTTAATTTAGATAGACTTCAACCTATTAATCCTTTCACGCACAGGATGCGATTTGAGTCTATTTTGAGATACTTTAAAGCCTTTGTAACCATCATGGGTGTTCAGAAATCTTTAGTTTATTTACTTCAACCTCTGCTGTTGTCTTAACAATCATACTGAACCATCTGTACATGCACGATATAACTACACCCAATACGCCCCAAATAAACTTAGCCTCCTATGCAGATGACATAACACTCACATGCACACACCATGACCCAAAAAGAGCAACAGATCTCCTTCAACCCTATCTCAACACACTACATGGCTGGTGCACTACAAACAGACTTAATCTAGCCCCAGCCAAATCCACCGCAACCCTGCTCACAAGCTGGACAGGAGAACACGAATACATCCCTCAACTCACCATAAACAACACACCCCTAACACATACACACACACCCAAAATCCTAGGAGTAACATATGATACTCATATGACATTCAAACAGCACACCACAAGCATTAAAAAGAAACTGACACCCAGACTTAACGCCCTCAGGTCACTTGCTCACACAAAATTTGGACACAACAAAGAAACTACCACCACAGTATATAAACAATACATAAGATCAGTGATGGAATACGCAAGCCCAGCCTGGGCTTCTAACCTAGCTGAAACACATCATAAGACCTTACAGACTATTCAAAACAAAGCCCTGAAAATCATTACAGGCTGCACAGCTACTGCACCCACAGATCATCTACATCAAGAAACCAAAATCCTCAAAGTCAAAGACCATCTGGACATGAGAGGCACTCAATTCCTGGCAGAAGCCTCCACGAACCAAGACCACCCACTAAACTACATGGCAACACACCCACAGACACCAAGAAATATCAAAACACCACCCAGCACAAGGTATCACACACAATTATTGTCCTCTCTCCCTCCCTGCCCACCCTGAACCAACTTCCAGAAGCACATCCATACTCATATCTCTCACCGATCCATCCACTCACTCACAGACAACACGCAGCTGCATGCACTACCTCCCGAAATCCATCCTTCCGAATCCTCCCTTCCTCGCGAGGACAGAGTCCACCTGGCCAGGCTGAGATGCGGACACCATCCAGCTCTCCTGAGCGATCAGAAGAGACTGGATGACTCCGTTGTCGACGCCTGCCCGGGATGTAACACAGCACCCCATACCATTAAACACATCATAGAAGACTGCATTTCACACAACCACTTATGCCAACAACACAATCTACACTCAATGAGAGCTCTGTGGGAAAGCCCGATCGTGGCCATGGCCTTCCTGGGGGACTCGGGGCTGTTCGGCCAGGCAGCTTAGGGAACAACAACAACAACAACAACAACCATTCTGACTGGCTGGTGCATTTATATTTTGTTGTACAGAAGACCGAATCTGTGTTTTCACTCGTTCAGTGTTCACTGCCTCACGTTTGTGAATATAGTAGTGTAACGGCTACTTCTCTTGGCCATTGTACTTTCCTTTTGTCGTCATTTACAACTACATATATTTAACTCATCCACATCTTAAATAGCCCAGTTAAATGTCGTACTGCCACAAACATGATGGACTTAATGTTGTCCCATCAGTCACAACTATAGTCTGTTAATTATTAATTAACAGCACATTGCTATGTCCTCATCTTGATTACTTGGCTATTGTGAATATTTTGTGGCGAAATATGTTGTTAACTGTGAAAACTTTGATATAATATTAAGTAAAGACCTATAAGTTTCCTATGTTTACCTAACCTTAAAGAAATCAGCTATTATGGGTTTGAGTATTCCGATAGATAAGAAAACTAACCCTAGGCTTCCCACAATAACACCTACCAAACTACCTCCCTACCAATATCACACACTGGTCGATATAGGGATAGGAGAAACCGGCCGTAGGCTGTGACAATGTTCTACCGGAAAAAATATATATATATATATTGAAGCGTGTTTTCCTAAACACGCTTCAATCTAAATTATTACATTTGTTTCGGTAGAAAAATGTTTTACCTTCAAGGAAGTCTGAGTAAGTGTTTTTAAAGCAATACAAATTAATTGCTCAATCAAAGCAGTATACGTAAAACAACCAATAATATATTAATACACAATATCCACCATTACCCACCAATACATCGGATGGGCTAGTGTTACAGGCACACAAACACAGCCACACTATTAAGCCGGTATCAGACAAGCAATATATTCCCTCAACACTAGTATGGCACCTTATAATAATAATGATGTCGCCTAAATAAATGTATCTTCAGCCTAGTTTCCGATGCCACTGCAAATTATCCGACAACATTTACCAAAAAGATGTTGACCATCCTACGTTGTCCAAAGACGCTCTCATGTGATTTTTGTTTGCTATGTGCATGGAAGAGACAAAAAGCCAGGCTGCTTGTAACGAGTGTCTCCCCCCAAAGTTAAAAGAGTGACAAAGCCAAATTCAAGGGACGTTGGAGTCAAAACGACTAGACACACGAAGTTTAAAACAGTCTAAGTCATAGAAAGAAGGAAATAGGACCTACCCCCTTTACGTCACTCCTTACACCGTTAAGTGCAGATGGTACACGCTCAAAAATAAAAAGCGCCATGGGCATGAAAATGGTAACTAAAATGTCCATAATCATCTACTAATTTAAAGGTATATCACTGGTTTATATACCGTCATGATAACAGTATAAAAAAGGTAAATCTCTATCAATATACCCAATGATCTTATAAGTGTTTTGCATGTCCTTTTGATATCGTAATTGTGTACAGTGTATTCATGAACAGTACTGTATACTCCATGTTTCTTTTCACCTGACTAAGAGCTTATAGTCCCTTATCAATTAATGTGGCGATATTTTCACCCTATTTGGTCCGACGGAGGCCTTTTGAATTTCACCAGTTTCGCTACATTAGTTTGGAAATTATAAGTCGCTTCACTCCATTGCTATGGCGATAATAAGATGTTTCACCCAAATCAGGTTTGCATTGTTTTCCTGGGCCAGCGATAGCGAGCCTGTAACTTAGAACTCAGCCTTGGGCCCGGACATTTTTCTACCGACAAATGTACAAATGTAAAAATGTCAATATTGGGGGTTGTAGTGTTCATCAGACATGGGTTAATAGTATTATGTAATAGTAATAGATAATTACTGGATTTGTAAATAATTGCATTAGTAGTAGATCAGATTGTTTTTGCTGTAATAGTAACAGTAATAGTAATATATAGTAAAGTAATAGATAGTAGCCTATTACTTACCTATTACAAACAAAAGTATTGAGGCTTATGGGGTTACATATTTTCTCGAATATTGAATTGTTTTTGAAAGAGAATAACATAAAGGGAGACCAAGAAAGATACTGATCTTGCAAACTGATCTTGTAACGAAAGGACACAACAAGAGAGATGTCAAGGTCTGCAGTGCAATGAAAGCCGCTAGACGGCGTAGAAGAGTTGATTGTATTAAGAGGGGAGGTGTGGTGGAGTGGTCATGCCACTGGATTGGTAATCCAATGGACCCGGGTTCAAATCCCGATATGTCAATGGGAAGATATTATTGGGATTGAATTTGTGCTGTACCTAGTATCAGTGCATTACCACAAAGCCCACCGAAATGCCAAAAAAATACCCTCGTTGTTCCCTGATTAAATAACACTGTATGAATATTCCCATATTCAAAATATGTTACAGGGGGACAATGCCTAGTGAGTTCACTGCTCAATAGGTGGCGTTCTGAGAGTGAGGGTCTGAGTCTGGAGGGTGAGACGGTGAAGCACTTGAGCGAAGCAACCGGCCGCTTCAGAGATGGAGCTGCTTCGAGCCATGATGGATGCTTCGCATGTCTCACTCCCCAGACTGGAACAAGACCTCACGGGCTTCACCGTGTTGGGCGGTGGAATGTACAGGCTCTCAGCCTATGCCCGAGAGGGAGTAGTTGGAATATAGAAAAAAAAAAAAAAAAAAAAATGTATGTAAGTAATAGTAATAGTAATAGATGACCAAGTAATAGTATTAGTAATAGATGATAACTAAAGTAATTGTAATAGTAATATAATAGAGAACAAATCAAAGTAATAGTAATAGTAAAAGAAACCCAGTAATGTCTGGTGTTCATGTCAGAGATGTAGAGGTGGAATAATAAATGTGTTGATGGTGATGTTAAAAATGTTGTGGTGATGTAAGACAATAAATTTGGTGGTAGTATTCGTGTTAGAAACGTAATGGTGATGAAGAAATGTGGTGATGATGTTGGGTTAAGGAATGGGGTGGGGGTGGTGGTGAAAGAATGGTGGTTGTGGTGCTAGATTAAGAGATGTAGTGGTGGTGTACGAATTGTGATGGTGGTGTCAGAAATGTAGTGGTAGTGTATAAATTGTCATGGTGGTGTTAGAAATGCAGTGGTGGTGTATGAATTGTCATGGTGGTATTAGAAATGTTGTGGTGGTGTATGAATTGTCATGGTGTTAGAAATGTAGTGGTAGTGTATGATTTGTGATGGTGGCGTTATAAATGTAGTGGTGATGTATGACTTGTCATGGTGGTGTTAGATTTGTAGTGGTGGTATATGAATTGGCATGGTGGTGTTAGAAATGTAGTGGTGTATGATATGTGATGGTGGTGTTTGAAATGTAGTGGTGATGTATGAATTGTGATGGTGGTGTTGAAATGTAGTGGTGGTGTATGAATTGTGATTATGGTGTTAGAAATGTAGTGGAGGTGTATGAATTGTGAAGGTGTTTGAAATGTAGTTGTGGTTTAAGAAATGTAGTGGTCGTGTACGAATTGTGATGGTGGTGTCAGAAATGTAGTGGTGGTGTATGAATTGTAGTGGTGGTGCTAGAAATGTAGTGTTGGTGCTATAAAAAGTGTGGTGGTGGTGTTAGCACTGTGATGGTGATGCTGGTGTTAGAAATGTGGTGGGGTAAGAAATGTTGTGGTGGTGTTATGTCACAACATTAATACGGTAGTGGTCTTGATGTCAGAAATGTAGTGGTGGTGTAAATGTTACAAATATGGTAAAGGCATCAGCAGTATGGTGATTGTTTTTCTGTACAAAAAAAAAACATGATGGCAATGATTTAAAAAAAATTGTGAGTGTGGTAGAAATATGATGATAGCATTGATGTTAGAAATGTGGGGATGGCATCAGAATTATAGTAGTAGTGGTGTTGTTGGCAGATATGTGTTGTTTTTGTAGGCCTAATTGGCCAAGATTTGGGTGTATCGTAAAAATGTGTTGGTAGTGTTGATGTTAGAAGTGTGCTGTTCAATACGGTTCAATTTATCGATGGTGTCAACTTAAATGGTGGTGCTGTAAATGAGATAAAGTTGTAGAAAAGGATGCCAGGGCGCCAGATGCAGTTTTTGTGGTGCCGAGACATGCAGTTGTAACCCGAGCAGGTCTCATGGACTGTACATACCAGACAAACAAAAAATGCGGATATGGACGATGCTTGATTATCAAGTCAAGCATAACCTTTTGAACATCAGAGGTGACCTAGATGAAGCTATATATAAGGTGCTGCAGTTCGATTATTTGTCAGTCGTCACAGTAGCACCTTGTGGTAGAGTTCTGGGACTGATTAAGTGTGCAAACATGAAGATCTTGGTAAGCCCTATATTTTCAAACCATATGAATAATTTTAGAATTTATCAATCATATATATTCCTTTGAAAATATATTGTTCAAATACACAAATACAAAATGGATATTCTTCCAATACCAATGAATATTCTTTTTCCAATACAGGTAGCTTTCTGTGTGCTGGTTGCTGGAGTCAGTGCCCAGGTTGGACCATCTGGAATTGTCAACCCTAATGGTGTAAACCAGCAGTTCTCTCATGCCTATGCCGATGATATTGTGCTGATTGGACCTTCCGGCATCGTGACCAAAAGTGGTAGCAACCTGCAGCTGACTGGTGAACAAGCCGCCCTTCACAACAGGAGGAAACGCCAGGTTGGACCATCTGGAATTGTCAACCCTAATGGTGTAAACCAGCAGTTCTCTCACGCCTATGCCGATGATATTGTGCTGATTGGACCTTCCGGCATCGTGACCAAAAGTGGTAGCAACCTGCAGCTGACTGGTGAACAAGCCGCCCTTCACAACAGGAGGAAACGCCAGGTTGGACCATCTGGAATTGTCAACCCTAATGGTGTAAATCAGCAGTTCTCTCACGCCTATGCCGATGATATTGTGCTGATTGGACCTTCCGGCATCGTGACCAAAAGTGGTAGCAACCTGCAGCTGACTGGTGAACAAGCCGCCCTTCACAACAGGAGGAAGCGCTTTGCTAGTGATCCCAACCCTAAGGTGGTCGGAGATTCTGGCATCGTGACCGGCTACCAAAATATCCAGCTGTTACCTGGCGAGACAGTGGTGCTGTCCACCGACTCTGGTGCTGTTCTCTCCTCCGGAAGGAACATTCAGTTCCGCCAGAAGCGTGACGCTAAAGAGCTACTGGTGGGGCCCTCTGGCGTCATCTTTAAGGACGGTCAGAAAAGGCTCCTTGCCCCTGGTGTTTACAAAGTCCTTGAGACAGATACTGGTATTGTCTACTCTGATGGACAGAACATCCAGTTTTAGGTTTGACAAATCTATCCCCTTTCAGTGTCATCACCACCCATGAAAAAAGGACGAAGATAGTTCGAATCAGTTGTATAATATGTAAATCTATTGAGTATTAAGATCACAATAAGATGAAATAAAATATTTTGCAACAACCCTACTTTACATTTTTCAAAGAATACCTTTGTAAATGTTTAAGAGAATATAAATACAGTATAAGAAATGGAAATTGGTAACGTTGGTTAATTACAATGTGTACAGAATACACCAATATAATTATCGAAGTGGCTACGGGACACCACCAGGGGTGTCACGCAGCCCAGCCAGTGAGGCTGGGCTACGGGACACCACTGGTGGTGTCCCGTAGCCCAGCCTCACTGGCTGGGCTGCGTGACACTACCAGTGGTGTCTCGCAGCCCAGCCACACTGGGTAGGCTACGGGACACCACCACAAGTGTTCCACGTATACGAAGCTTGATTTTATTGCTAAATTTGTTCATATCATATTTCCACCTACCTTTTTCTTAGTTTAAACACGTGCCCTTTGATCCTACCAGGTTACCGCACAAAAAAGTCTTTGTAAATCGTTGTTATACCCCTCACACGTCTTCTCCTCCAAGCTTGGGACATTGAGATTCTTCAGTGTGTGTGTGTGTGTGTGTGTGTGTGTGTGTGTGTGTGTCTATCTAATTGTATTTTGAAGCTCTCTATCGTTCTTGATCGCACTATGGCGCTAGGTAGCCTATTCCACAGGTATATACAACTCTTACCAAACCAGTATTTGCCTATATTTCTTGAAACGAAATGTATCCCATTTGAAACCATCTGTTTGAGTTTTCTCGCTATCACTGAGCTTCAGTACATCTTTCATATCCCCTATATTTAGCCTATCTCACTTACCCACTTTAACACCTCTATCATATCTATCATATCATATATAACTCTGCGTCTTTCTAACGAATGTAAGCCTAGCTTCTTCAACCTGTCTTCATATGGAAGAATTGATTAAGTAAAATGTTTCTAAGTGGTTTCTCATTTTCCTAGCAATAATTGACTCTAGTAGCTTTCCTATGATTGAAGTGAGACTAATGGGACGGTAATGTTAATATATACTGTATATATATATATATATATATATATATATATATATATATATATATATATATATATATATAGACAGAGTTGAAAGGAAGGCCTTTCCTATCATTAACTCCCGTCCACTCACCAACTCTCTGCAATCTCTCTCTCTCTCTCCGCCGCAATGTTGCATCTCTCTCGCTATTCTATCGCTACTATAATAATCAGTGTTCCTCAGAGTTTTCCCAGTGTATACCACCTCCTTTACGTAGGGCACGTGGTACCCGTCTTGCAACTCAATCCCACCCCTACTCTGTGCAACTCTCCAACCCGAGAGTGAAACGTTGCTCTCAAACTTTCTTCTACTCAACAGCTGAGCTCTGGAACTCTCTCCCAGAATCAGTCTTTCCCTCTTCCTATGACTTAAATTGCTTCAAAGTCCGTGTGTCCAGGCATTTTGGCTCGAACGTCCCTTGATTTTGGCAGTCACTCTTTCAAAAAAGGAGAGAGAGAGAGAGAGAGAGAGAGAGAGAGAGAGAGAGAGAGAGAGAGAGAGAGAGCGAGAGAGAGAGAAAGAAAGAGAGAGTCCAGACCATAAGATAATTATGCTGGCAGGTACAATTTACAAGTAGGTGTTAATTTTCTGGATTACCTGGATTAGCTTGAGATCGTAAGGTAAAGGGTCCACATACGCTGGTATCCAGAGGTTGGTCAGCGGTTTTTTTTTGTTGGCAACCTTCTTCGGCCGCACTCACATGGTAGCAATATAAATGTTTTATAATGCTATAGATTTACCAATTACAATCCCTATCCTAAATTTACCAAACATCACATTTGGATGCCAATAATCACCAGACAATATATGCATCATCAATTGAGAAATTTTACCTATTATCTTCTATGTTGATTCACTATATAAACACACACAAACTCATGCAAATTCACATTTTCACGCACAAAATCATTCAGGAACACATATTCGTATTCCTACCCACAATGTCATTAATTCGCATTGCGTGTATTCACCTTGACGAACAAGTTCGGTGATTTATATTCATATATCTACACACACACACACACTTTTAGATTACCACTCGACAACGCACATAATTATATTCGAACATACATTCACAACTACACACTCGCGTTCACATTTCCAATCAGAATACACACGCACACACATTGATATTCCCTCCCAGAATCATACCCACACTCTAATGTTCTTTCAGAACCACACGCACAAATACATATTCGCATTCCTAATCACAAACACAAGCACACATTCACAAAGACAAGTCATGTGAATGATTCTCTCTCTCTATCACACACACACACACACACACATACACACACACTCACACACACACAAACATATTGTACATTCATTATTAATTTTGTATATACATAATACAACACATATTTCCACTCACAAACGTACAGACTTTATGCTCGTACATGCACATTCCTACTCGTGCACGCAAGCTTGCACTGCGCCCCCCACCTCCCCCTACCTAGCACCATTGTGGGATCAAGAACGATAGAGAGTTTCAAAATACAATTAGATAAACATATGAATGAGATGGGTAGGGTGTGAGAGGGATCTGCCTTGTGTGGGCCAATCGACTTTCTGCGGATTCCCATATGTTCTTATAAGATGGATATGTAAGACGAAAAATATACACACACATATAACGGCTATATATAACGCCTAGTTAGATGTATAAATAGGTATGTGTGAGTGTGTGTGACTTGGGAGTTGAGTGTGGAATAGGTCTGTATATACAACAAGTAGGATTATAATTTAATAAAGTCCAACGTTTTTAATGATAATATAAATAATAATCCAAAGAATTTCGATTCAACAGTCTAATTGGCTGAATTATATGGCGATAAATACGAAAACACTTGTGGTGGTGTCCCGTAGCCTACCCAGTGTGGCTGGGCTGCGAGACACCACTGGTGTGTCACGCAGCCCAGCCAGTGAGGCTGGGCTACGGTGGTGTCCCGTAGCCACTTCGTATAATTATATATATATATATATATATATATATATATATATATTTATATGTGTTTGTGTATGTTTGCATTAAGGCATGCACCCCATAGCTGGGGGTTGCCAATTCGAGACAGAGCCCGGAAAGAAACAACGTTTTAGTTGGATCTCTCTCTCTCTCTCTCTCTCTCTCTCTCTCTCTCTCTCTCTCTCTCTCTCTCTCTCTCTCTCTCTCTCTCTCTCTCTCTCTCTCTCTCTCTATCTCTCTCTCTCTCTCTCTCTCTCTCTCTCTCTCTCTCTCTCCATATACATTATATATATATATATATATATATATATATATATATATATATATATACTGTTTATATATTTGTCTAACTATAACTGAGGATTTTGCTTGCTTTAGCCATTTCTGATCCATTTAATTGATTTTATTCACTAGGCTAACAAGAGGCCTTCACCGACTTCCATCTAACTATAAACTCAGACACCCTTCAAGCTATATTTTTACATTTCTAAGTTACAGGCTCGCTATCGCTGGCCCAGGAAAACAATGCAAACCTGAATTGGGTGAAACATCTCATTATCGCCATAGCAATGGAGTGAAGCGACTAATGTAGCGAAACTGGTGAAATTCAAAAGGCCTACGTCGGACCAAATAGGGGGAAAATATCGCCACCTTGGCTGCTAAGGGACTAAGCTTTCTGTCAGGTGAAAAGAAACGTGGAGTATATTGTTCATGAATACACTGTACACAATTACGATATAAAAAGGACATGCAAAACACTTATAAGATCATTGGGTATATTGATAGATATTTACCTTTTTTATACTGTTATCATGACGGTATATAAACTAGTGATATACCTTTAAATTAGTAGATGATTATGGACATTTTAGTTACCATTTTCATGCCCATGGCGCTTTTTGTTTTTGAGCGTGTACCATCTGCACTTAACGGTGTAAGGAGTGACGTAAAGGGGGTATTTCCTTCTTTCTATGACTTAGACTGCTTTAAACTTCGTGCGTCTAGGCATTTTGACTCCTACGCCCCTTGAATTTGGCTTTGTCACTCTTTTAACTTTGGGGGGAGACACTCGTTACAAGCAGCCTGGCTTTTTGTCTCTTCCATGCACATAGCAAACAAAAATCACATGAGAGCGTCTTGTTTTTGGACAACGTAGGATGGTCAACATCTTTTTGGTAAATGTTGTCGGATAATTTGCTGTGGCATCGGAAACTAGGCTGAAGATACATTTATTTAGGCGACATCATTATTATTATAAGGTGCCATACTAGTGTTGAGGGAATATATTGCTTGTCTGATACCGGCTTAATAGTGTGGCTGTGTTTGTGTGGCTGTAACACTAGCCCATCCGATGTATTGGTGGGTAATGGTGGATATTGTGTATTAATATATTATTGGTTGTTTTACGTATACTGCTTTGATTGAGCAATTAATTTGTATTGCTTTAAAAACACTTACTCAGACTTCCATGAAGTTAAAACATTTTATTACCGAAACAAATGCAATCATTTAGATTGAAGCGTGTTTTGGAAAACACGCTTCAATATATTTTTTTTCTTTTTCGGTAGAACATTGTGACAGCCTACGGCCGGTTTCTCCTATCCCTATCGACCAGTGTGTGATATTGGTAGGGGAGGTCGTTTGGTAGGTGTTATTGTGGGAAGCCTAGGGTTAGTTTTCTTATCTATCGGAATACTGAAACCCATAATAGCTGATTTCTTTAAGGTTAGGTAAACATAGGAACTTATAGGTCTTTACTTAATATTATATCAAAGTTTTCACAGTTAACAACATATTTCGCCACAAAATATTCACAATAGCCAAGTAATAAAGATGAGGACATAGCAATGTGCTGTTAATTAATAATAAACAGAGTATAATTGTGACTGATGGGACAACATTAAGTCCATCATGTTTGTGGCAGTACGACATTTAACTGGGCTATTTAAGATGTGGATGAGTTAAATATATGTAGTTGTAAATAACGACAAAAGGAAAGTACAATGGCCAAGAGAAGTAGCCGTTACACTACTATATGACAAACTTGAGGCAGTGAACACTGAACGAGTGAAAACACAGATTCGGTCTTCTGTACAACAAAATATAAATGCACCAGCCAGTCAGAATGATTCAGTATGATTGTTAACTCAAAGACAACTGCAGAGGTTGAAATAAATAAACTAAAGATTTCTGAACACCCATGATGGTTACAAAGGCTTTAAAGTATCTCAAAATAGACTCAAATCGCATCCTGTGTGTGAAAGGATTAATAGGTTGAAGTCTATCTAAATTAACCTAGAGGAATTAATGGGATGAAGACTATCTAAATGTACCTAGAGAAATTTAAAGTTTTTTGATGTTGCATATCGTAATTTTGTCATGTTTTGTGTTTACGAGACAAGACGGTATGATTTGTTGAAATGGAAGATGAAATGAACCTTGTATTCGTATTTGATATAGGATTATAAGCTGTCATAATCACATGGAAAAGTGTCCCTATTTTCATTTAAGTTTCCATGGACAGGCAACACACGGTCTGGGGCCGCTAACGGTTTTTCATTGTTCCGGTTCACCTAGCTATGAATTTTTGCCAGATACCTCCACATATGGACTAGTAGACCAGATATATCGATTCCTAAATAGACGCCATGGCGTTTTTCGTATCGTTTTACCGAATTTCGTGCAGGGCTTAAGGACGCCATGGCGTGCATAAGTGCGCCAGGGCAAAAGTAGCTCAGGACGCCATGGTGTCCATACGTGCGCAAGAGGGTTAAGCTTCTAAAATGCTTCTTCTTTGTACATACACCTTTCCTCAACCAATACACTAAGCACACTGATAATATAAGTATGGATGACAAGCTTAAAACCTCATGGAAGTGTCTGACAGAAAGGTTGGTTCAACCAACTCAGCCGGTAATACCAAAACATATATGTACGTCGCCTGCAGTATAACCCCTTTGTACACAGGACGTATATGTACATACCCCGCAGTGATTGGGTTAACTTTGCCAATTTCACTTGATTTACTTAGAATTTGGTACGCTGTGTGCCTAATGTATTACTGTTTTAATTTATGCATGTAGCTTCCATTCACCACCATTTGTGCATCATCTGGTAATGCCTGATTTACTCAGTCGATATAAAGACATTCCACTCAAACATAAAATATTTCACCAATCCACCTCAACGTAATTTAGGGCCGGTATCATAGTAACACAGAGGTAAACAAATGCGTTGTGTGTATAAAATGTGCTGTGATGGTGTCAAAAATTGGGTTGTAGTGTTCATCAGACATGGGGTAATAGTTGTTGTTGTTGTTGTTGTTCCCTAAGCTGCCTGGCCGAACAGCCCCGAGTCCCTGAGAAAGGCCATGGCCACGATCGGGCTTTCCCACAGAGCTCTCATTGAGTGTAGATTGTGTTGTTGGCGTAAGTGGTTGTGTGAAATGCAGTCTTCTATGATGTGTTTAATGGTATGGGGTGCTGTGTTACATCCCGGGCAGGCGTCGACAACGGAGTCATCCAGTCTCTTCTGATAGCTCAGGAGAGCTGGATGGTGTCCGCATCTCAGCCTGGCCAGGTGGACTCTGTCCTCGCGAGGAAGGGAGGATTCCGAAGGATGGATTTCGGGAGGTCGTGCATGCAGCTGCATGTTGTCTGTGAGTGAGTGGATGGATCGGTGAGAGATATGAGTATGGATGTGCTTCTGGAAGTTGGTTCGGGGTGGGCAGGGAGGTAGAGAGGACAATTATTGTGTGTGATACCGTGTGCTGGGTGTTGTTTTGATATTTCTTGGTGTCTGTGGGTGTGTTGCCATGTAGTTTAGTGGGTGGTCTTGGTTCGTGGAGGCTGCTGCCAGGAATTGAGTGCCTCTCATGTCCAGATGGTCTTTGACTTTGAGAATTTTGGTTTCTTGATGTAGGTGATCTGTGGGTGAAGTAGCTGTGCAGCCTGTAATGATCTTCAGGGCTTTGTTTTGAATAGTCTGTAAGGTCTTATGATGTGTTTCAGCTAGGTTAGAAGCCCAGGCTGGGCTTGCGTATTCCATCACTGATCTTATGTATTGTTTATATACTGTGGTGGTAGTTTCTTTGTTGTGTCCAAATTTTGTGTGAGCAAGTGACCTGAGGGCGTTAAGTCTGGGTGTCAGTTTCTTTTTAATGTTTGTGGTGTGCTGTTTGAATGTCATTTGAGTATCATATGTTACTCCTAGGATTTTGGGTGTGTGTATGTGTTAGGGGTGTCTTGTTTATGGTGAGTTGAGGGATGTATTCGTGTTCTCCTGTCCAACTTGTGAGCAGGGTTGCGGTGGATTTGGCTGGGGCTAGATTAAGTCTGTTTGTAGTGCACCAACCATGTAGTGTGTTGAGATAGGGTTGAAGGAGATCTGTTGCTCTTTTTGGGTCATGGTGTGTGCATGTGAGTGTTATGTCATCTGCATAGGAGGCTAAGTTTATTTGGGGCGTATTGGGTGTAGTTATATCGTGCATGTACAGATTGAAGAGTGCGGGCGATAGGACAGATCCTTGTGGGACTCCGTTTGGAAAGTTTCTGATTTTAGATGACTGACCGGCAAAAGATACGTGTGCACATCTGCCTGCTAGGAAATTGGCCAGCCACCTTTTTGTGTTGTTGTGCATGTTTGTGTTGTAGATTTTGTTTGTTAGGTTGTGGCGGGGGATGGCATCGAAGGCTTTACTAATGTCGAGTGTGGCTAATAGTGATCTGTGTGGTGGTCTAGCTGAGTTGATGCCGTCGAAAGCTCTTTGTGTAAGGTCTGTGAGAAGAGTGTTTGTGGAGTGCAGTGGCCTAAAGCCATGTTGTGTTGGAGCTAGGGGTAGGTCAGGTGTAATTAGTTGTAATACTAGGCGTTCCATGACTTTGGAGGGGGAGCAAAGAAGTGTGATGGGGCGGTGCGAGGAGGGTAGCGTGGGGTCTTTGTTGGGTTTGGGGAATGTGATGATGATACCATGCTTCCAAATGTCTGGTATTGTGTTGTGTGAATAGCTGTAGTTTGATATGTTAGTGAGTGCTTGTATGCCTTGTGGTCCCAGGTGTCTGAGGTGTATGTTGCTTATGTTGTCTAGGCCACAGGCGGGTGAGTGCTTGAGATTGTTGATGATATGCTTTGTCTGGTGATTGGTGAAGGGTGTATAGTCAGGGTCTGTGGGGAATTGTCTCTTACGTCGGATGACACGTCGGTCGTCTTGTTTGAGGTTTTAGGTGGCTGACATGTGAAAAGTGATTGATGAGAGTGTTTGCTTGTTGTTTACATGAAGGAGTAGAGTCTGTTGTTGTGATTGCAGCATGTGATTGTGTTGTGTTGCTGTTGGAAAGTGTGATGCTGCTTAGTGTTTTGTAGAGTTTTTTGGGGTTTGTTTTGTGATCAAGTGTTTGTAGGAAGTTATTCCAATTTAGTTTTTGTTGTTCTTGTATTTTGTTGTTAGTTTGGGTGTTGAGTGCTTGAATTTGTTGTCTGATGTCTTGTGTGTGGGGTGCTGGGGAGTGTTTCAGTATGTCGCGTTGTCTGATGAGGTTTTGAATTTCTGGTGTGAAGTTGGGGTTGTGTCTTTTCCTGTTACCTCTTGGAATGTGTTTCTTGTCAGCGTTTTGGATCGTTTTATTGAGTATGTGTACAGCATTGTTGATGTTAGTGATGGGTGTACTGTTTAGAGTTGTGAAGTGTTGTTCTGTCTCATTTGTGAATGCTTCCCAGTTAGCTCTTTTATAATTGGTGTATGTGTGTTTGTGGCTAGCTGGGGTGAGTCTGGTTTTGGTGGTGATAATGATCGGGAGGTGGTCAGAGCCTAAGGTTCTGACCACCCTCCAGGATGTTGTGGGGGCGAGTTCTGGGGAGCAAAAGGTGATGTCAGGAGATGATGGGTTATAGAGGGCTTGGTGAGGAATATGGGTATGTTGATGGATGTCGTTAAGGATGATGAGGTAATGGGGTAATAGTAATATGTAATAGTAATAGATAATTACTGGGTTTGTAAGTGATAGTATTAATAATAGATCATATTTGTTGTTGCTGTTATAGTAACAGTAGCCTATTACTTTCCATTTACAAACACAATTATTGAGGCTTATGGGGTTACATATTTTCTCAAATATTGAATTATTTTTGAGAGAGAATAACATAAAGGTGGACCGAGAAAGATACTGATCTTGCAAAGTGATCTTGTAACGAAAGGACAAAACAAGAGAGATGCCAAGGTCTGAAGTGCATTGAAAGCCGCTAGACGGCGTAGAAGAGTTGATTGTATGTATGCAAGCAATAATAATAGTAATAGATGACCAAGTAATAGTATTAGTAATAGATGATAACTAAAGTATTTGTAATAGTAATGTAAAAGAGAACACATTAAAGTAATAGTAAAATAAACCTAGTAATTGACCCCATGTCTGGTGTTCATGTCAGAGATTTAGTGGTGGTATAAGAAATGTATTGATGGTGATGTTAAAAATGTGGTGGTGATGTAAGACACTAAATGTGGTGGTAGTGTTGGTGTTAGAAACGTAATGGTGGTGAAGACATGTGGTGATGATGTTCGTGTAAGAAATGGGGTGGTGGTGGATGTGGTGAAAGAATGGTGGTTGTGGTTCTAGAGTAAAATTGTGGTGGTGGTGGATTTGTGGTTGTGGTTTAAGAAATGTAGTGGTGGTGTACGAATTGTAAAGATGGTGTTAGAAATGAAGTGGTGGTGTATGCATTGTGGTGGTGCTGTAAGAAGTGTGGTGGTGGTATTATAAATGTAACGGTGATGTTGGTGTTAGAAATGTGGTGGGGTAAGAAATGTTGTGGTGGTGTTATGACAGAACATTAACTAATACGGTAGTGGTGTTGATGTCAGCAATGTGGTGGTGGTGTAAATGTTACAAATATGGTAAAGGTGTCAGAAGTATGGTGATTGGTTTTCTGTAAATAATACATGATAGCAATGATGTAATAAATGCTGTGAGTGTTGTAGAAATGTGATGATATAATTGATGTTAGAAATGTGTGGATGGTGTCAGAAGTATGGTGATTGGTTTTCTGTAAATAATACATGATAGCAATGATGTAAAATATGCTGTGAGTGTGGTAGAAACGTGATGATATAATTGATGTTAGAAATGTGGGGATGGTGTCAGAATTATGTAGTGGTGATGATGGCAGATATGTGGTGTCCGTGTAGGCTTAATTGTCCAATATTTGGTGGTATCGTACAAAAAAAAAAAAAAATCTATTTTATGTTAGAAGTGTCATGTTCAATACGATTCAATTTATCGATGGTGTCACATTAAATGGTAGTGGTGTATATGAGATTAAGTGGTATAAAAAAATGTAATGGTGCCATACATAGTTGTTGTGGTGCCAAGGCATGCAGTTAGTTGTAACCCGAGCAGGTTTCATGGATGGTAAATATCATACAAACTAGAAATGCGGATATGGGCGATACATGATTATCAAGTCAAGCATAACCTTTTGAACATCAGAGGTGACCTAGATGAAGCTGTATATAAGGTGCTGCAGTTCGAATGTGTGTCAGTCGTCACAGTAGCACCTTGTGGTAGAGTTCTGGGACTGATAAAGTGTGCAAACATGAAGATCTTGGTAAGCCCTATATTTTTAAACAATATGAATAACTTTAGAATTTATCAATCATATATATTCGTTTGAAAATGTATTGTTCAGAGACACAAATACGAAATTGATATTCTTTCACTACCATTTAGTATTCTGTTCCCATTACAGGTAGCTTTCTGTGTGCTGATTGCTGGAGTCAGTGCCCAGGTTGGACCATCTGGAATTGTCAACCCTAATGGTGTAAACCAACAGTTCTCTCACGCCTATGCCGATGATATTGTGCTAATTGGACCTTCCGGCATCGTGACCAAAAGTGGTAGCAACCTGCAGCTGACTGGTGAACAAGCCGCCCTTCACAACCGGAGGAAACGCCAGGTTGGACCATCTGGAATTGTCAACCCTAATGGTGTAAACCAGCAGTTCTCTCACGCCTATGCTGATGATATTGTGCTGATTGGACCTTCCGGTATCGTGACCAAAAGTGGTAGCAACCTGCAGCTGACTGGTGAACAAGCCGCCCTTCACAACAGGAGGAAACGCCAGGTTGGACCATCTGGAATTGTCAACCCTAATGGTGTAAACCAGCAGTTCTCTCACGCCTATGCCGATGATATTGTGCTGATTGGACCTTCCGGCATCGTGACCAAAAGTGGTAGCAACCTGCAGCTGACTGGTGAACAAGCCACCCTTCACAACAGGAGGAAGCGCTTTGCTAGTGATCCCAACCCTAAGGTGGTCGGAGATTCTGGCATCGTGACCGCCTACCAAAATATCCAGCTGTTACCTGGCGAGACCGTGGTGCTGTCCACCGAATCTGGTGCTGTTCTCTCCTCCGGAAGGAACGTTCAGTTCCGCCAGAAGCGTGACGCTAAAGAGCTACTGGTGGGGCCCTCTGGTGTCATCTTTAAGGACGGTCAGAAAAGGCTCCTTGCCCCTGGTGTTTACAAAGTCCTTGAGACAGACACTGGTATTGTCTACTCTGATGGACAGAACATCCAGTTCTAGGCTTTATAAATATATCCCCTTTCAGTGTCATCACCACCCATGAAAAATGGACGAAGATAGTTCGAATCAGTTGTATAATGTGTAAATCTATTGAGTATTAAGATCACAATAAGATGAAATAAAATATTTTGCAACAACCCTACTTTACATTTTTCAAAGAATACCTTTGTAAATGTTTAAGAGAATATAAATATAAGAAATGGAAATTGGTAACATTGGTTAATTACAATGTGTACAGAATACACCAATATATATATATATATATATATATATATATACTATATATATATATATATATATATATATATATATATATATATATATATATATATATATATGTATATATATATATATATATATGTGTGTGTGTGTATGTTTGTGTTAAGGCATGCACCCAATAGCTGGGGGTTGCCAATTCGAGAAAGAGACCGAAAAGAAACACCGTTTTAGTTGGATCTCTCTCTCTCTCTCTCTCTCTCTCTCTCTCTCTCTCTCTCTCTCTCTCTCTCTCTCTCTCTCTCTCTCTCTCTCTCTCTCTCTCTCTCTCTCTCTCTCTCTCTCTCTCTCTCTCTCTCTCTCTCTCTCTCTCTCTCCATATACATTATATATATTTATATATATATATATATTTTTTTTTTTTTTTTTTTTTTTTTTTCTAACTATGACTGAGGATTTTGCTTGCTTTAGCCATTTCTGATCCATTTAATTTATTGTATTCACTAGGCTAACGAGAGGCCTTCACCAACTTGCATCTAACTATAAACTCAGACACCCTTCAAGCTATATTTTTACATTTCTTGGGTGGAAAATATTCCGGCCCAAGGTTGAGTTCTTCTAAGTTACTGGTTCGCTATCGCTGGCCCAGTAAAACAAGGACAATTTGAATATGGTGAAACTTCTTATTATCGAATTAACAATGGGGTAAAACGACTTAGAATTTTCTAATTAATATAGCAAAACTGATGAGATTCAAATGACCTCCATCGGACCAAATAGGGTGAAAATATCGCCATATTAGCTGCTAAGGGACTAAGCTCTCAGTCAGGTGAAAAGAAACATGGAGTATTTTGTTCATGAAAACACAGTACAAACATTACAATCTAAAAAGGACATGCAAAAGGCTTGTAAGACCATTGGGTATATTGATAGAAATGTACCTGTTTCGTTTTACTGTTGTTATGAAGGATATATGAACCAATGATATACCTTTAAATGTGTAGAGGTTAATGGACACTTTAGTTACCGTTTTCATACCCATATAAAGGGGGTATCACATTAGAGCGTCTATGGACCTAAATAAATAAAAGCAGCAAGGTGGTTCTCTCTTTCACTGTACTTCTTCTTTCCAACTTTACCTTCCCCTCCACCACTCTTCTTTCCCAACTTTCCTTTAAAAAAAAAAAAAAATACATTCGATGATCAACAAGTTTCTGGTAAAATTTGTCTGATAATTTTCACTGGTATCTGAAACCAGACTGAAGGCAACTTTAATTTAGGTAACATAATAATGTCAGAAGTCCATCTCATAAGCTGCCAGACTAGTGTTGGGCGTAAATGTTGAGGGAACAAATCGGTCGTATGATACCGACTTAATAGTGTGGCTGTGTTGGTGTGGCTGTGTTGGTGTGGCTGTAATACTAGCCCATCCGATTTACACTATTGTGGGGTTAATGGAGGATTATGTGTTTTGTAATTATTTTTGGTGGTCTTAATTATATTGCCTTGATTGAGCAATTCATGTTTATTGTTTTTGAGGGTTAAACAAACACTTATCCTGAATCCCTGAAGCTAAAACGTGCCCCTAATCACCCTTCAATCTAAATGTATACAATTTTCGGTAGACTAATGTTACAGGCCGAGGCCGGTTTCCCCTATCCCTTAATTAAATTATGTGGAACGTCTTTTCTTCGCCAAAACAATGGAATGTAATAATGTGATAATATATTAGTTGGTGAGACTATTCAATGTGTGCTTTGTTGTGTCAATGGTACCACTTGACTGGAGGAGTTCATGTATTGTGCCGTTGTACAAGGGGAAGGGGGACCGGCAGGAGTGTTCAAGTTAAAGAGGTATTAGATTATTGTCAATGGTTGGAAAGCTGTATGGCATTTTTTTTTTTTTCTATGTGAGTGAGGGAGACAAAAATCAGAACTGCCTGTGGCGAGTGCCTCCCCCAGAGTTGAAAGAGTGACAGGGCCAAAATCAAAGGACGTTTGAGCCAAAACGCTTGGACACACAAAGTTTGAAGCAATTTAAGTCATAAGATGAGCGAAAAACTGATTCTGGGAGAGAGTTTCAGAGCTCAGGCATAGAATAGAAGGAATATTGAGAATAACGTTTCATTCTTGGATTAGAGAGTTGCACAGAGTAGGGATGGGACTGTGTTGCAAGACGGGTGCTACGTGCTCTACGGAGAGGTGGTGGTGTACACTGAGGGAGCTCTGAGGAACACTGATTATTGGAATAGCGGTAGAATAGTGAGAGAGATGCAACATTGCAGTGAAGAGAGAGAGACTGCATATATAATTGGTGAGTGGACGTGAGTTAATTTTTGTCTTCTATATTCCAACTACTTCCTCTCAGGCATAGGCTGAGAGCCTGTTCATCCAACAGTTCAACACGTTGAAACCCATGAGGTCTTGTTCCAGTCTACGAAGTGAGACATGTGAAGCACTTAGAGCTCCACTCACGAATCAAAGCAGCCCCATCTCTGAAGCTGCTTTGGCTTCGTGCTTCACTGTCTCACCCCTTAGACTCGGAACCTCACTCTCAGAACGTCACTTATTGAGCAATTAACTCACTAGGAATTGCCCCATAATAGCATATTTTGAATATGGTAATATTCATACAGTGCTATTTAATCAGGGATCAATGAGGGTATTATTTTGGCGTTTCGGTGGGCTTTGTGGTACTGCAATGATACTAGGTACAGCATAAATTCCATCCCAATACTATCTTCCCATTGATATATCGGGATTTGAACACTGGACCATTGGATTATCAGTCCAATGGCAAGACCACTCCACCACACCTCCCCTAATGAGACAGAAAGCTTTCTATTCTAATTTGTCTAGAAGAGCTATGCGAGAGGATCCTCTCCACACGTATGAACAATACTCAATACATGAACACACTGTGCCCCTGTACAGAGCAAGAAGCTGCGCAGGGGTAAAGAACCCCCTGAGGCGGTTGAGCACCCCCAGCTTCTGGGAAGCTGTTGTTAGCAAGAGTGATAATATGATCTTTCTAAGAGAGATCAGAAGAAAAAGAGATGCCACGTATATTAAGAGAAGATAAAGGGTTAATTTGTATGTTGTTGAAGAGTAAGTCATAGTTTGTTGGAAGGGAGTGACGAGTAGACAGATGGAGAGATTGAGTTTTTGGAAGCATTGAAAGTAACAAGGTTTTTGCCCCCTTTCAGATCAACATATATGAGGATGACACTAAGTCAAGGGGGGTGAGGGGTGGCAGCGCTCCCCCTCAACCCCTCATGTATCCAATTTACCCCACAATTTCCCTTACCTACTGTAAAAGCGCGATTCACTCAATAAATGGAGCCATTTGACGCCGCATCTTCAGATTATTGAATAATGGGTAAGTTAATGCAAATCCTCCACTCAAACCATGAAAAACAACAATAAAACATTATATTCCTTGAAAAAAAATACAAAGAAAACTTGGTAAATAAGGCTGCTCTAGTTGTCTTGAATGGTACCGAGAATTGGAGATAGGACAGAACCCTGAGGAACACCGGAGTTGACAGGTTGAGGAAGGAAACAGTAGCCGTCAACAACAGCAGCAACGGAATGGCCGGTAAGGAAATTAGAGACAAAGGCACAGCTGGAGGGATAGAAACTGAAGGAGGGTAGTTTGGAAAGGAGAGATTTGAGCCAGACTCTATCGAAGGCTTTCGATATGTCTAGCACAACAGAAAAAGTCTCACCAAGGCCTGAATGGAGGATGACCAAGAGTTAGTAAGATAAGAAAGAAGATCACCACTAGAGTGGCCCTTAACACACAAAGAGCGGGTGGTAGGGTATTTTACACTGCCGCCCAGCGTTTTTTTTTTACCCAAAATAGGGTTGTTTCCGTGCTCATTTTCATGCATAAACAAGAACCAGAGCGTAAAACAAGTATCTTTTCCAGAAAGGGTGTAAACAGAGGTTTCCAATGACGCCCAAACCATCCTTGTACGACCACTGGTTCTCTTGCAACGATTGTGCAACACGAGTGCAAAAAAACTAAAATAAGGTAATTTCCGTACACAATTCTCTGTGTAGCGAGTGAGAGGAGGGGGAGGAAAGTAGAATACAGTTCAGTACGTCCACGGTGGTCGTGGGGAGCGGTCATAAGGTTACTACGCTCGTCCCACCGCTCAGCTCTCTCTCTCAGCAACATTACGTGCTGAAAATGGCACTAGACAGCTGTCGTGCACCGCCACATAGTCCAAATGTATTTAACTCGACAGATGTCGTGCGCCGTTGGTTAAGGGTTATGGAAGCAATACTGGCGGTCCTAGAGTAGGTTATGGGAAGATAAATGCATAAGAAATTTTGAGGTAAGAATAATCTCAAAAATGTTAGAGATGCATGAAATGAGAGCAATTGGATGATAGTTGGAGGGATGAGAGCAGTCACCCTTCTTTGGGACAGGTTGAATGAGAGCGAACTTCCAGCAAGAAGGGAATAAGTTAAAGAAAGAGACAGAGAAGGAAGAATTTGCCTGGGCAGGGAGTCAGGATGGAAGAACAGTTTTTGAGTACAACAAGAGGAACACCATCAAGCCCATACGCCTTCTTAGCATTAAGCCCAGAGAGGGTGGATAGTACATCCTTAGAAGAGAATATGATGTTAGGCATAAGTAAGAGAGAGGGAGGGTGGAGAGGGAGGAATAGCACCGGAATAATCCAAAGTTGATTTGTAGTGAAAGTGTTAGTGAAGAGTTCGGCTTTGTCAGAGGAAGAAGTGACGGTAGTGCCGTCAGAGTGGAATAGAGGAGGGAAAGATGAAGAAGAAAAATTGTTGGAGAGGTTTTTGGCTTCATGCTAGAAGGTTTGGGAAAAGCTAGAGTTGGATAGATCTATCTATCTCTATCTATTGCCGGACGCCTTACTCCCCTTACGAGGGTGGCCATACACAGAATGCCCCCAAGCGGACCTATTCCCTGTGAGAGGGACAACCAGAGCCAGTTTAGTGAAGGACTTACAGGATTGACCACTCAATTTAGGATCCGTCCGACTCCGAGGCCCTCTGTGTATCTTGCTAGCACTATTTTTCTACAGTGGTGTTCGGCTAATCCATCCACTAACCTGCCTTACCCTTAGGTAAGCAGTACGGATTTGTATCAGGTTTACTCCCCTAGACAGGTTGCCAACCAAGGCTGACGAGTCCCATCCACCCGGATTTGTATAAGGTTGTTTCCCCTAGATGAGTTGCCGACCAAGGCTAACGAGTCCCATCCATCCAAATGGGATAGATAAGTGCATTAATATTAATGAAATAATGTTTGTTGCGAGAGTCGAAGAACAGATTTGGCTTGATTCTGGGCAGAAACATTGGAAGTATGAGATTCTTGAGTTTGAAAGTGACGGTATAATTTTTTTTTTTTCTTTTTTTTCTTTTTTTTTTCTATATTCCAACTACTCCCTCTCGGGCATATGCTGATAGCCTTTACACTCTACCGCTGAACACGGTGAGGCCCGTGAGGTCTTGTTCCAGTCTGGGCAGTGAGACATGCGAAGCACCCCGGCTCGAAGCAATCCCATCTCTGAAGCCGCCTCGCCTCTGTGCTTCACAGTCTCACCCCCCACACTCGGACCCTCGCTCTCAGAACGCCACCTATTGAGCAATTAACTCACTAGGCATTGCCCCCCTGTAGCATATTTTTGAATATGGGAATATTCATACAATGCTATCTTAATCAGGGAAAAATGAGGGTATTTTTTTGGCATTTCGGTGTTCTGTGGTAATGCACTGATACTAGGTACAGCACAAATTCCATCCCAATGATATCTTCCCATTGACATATTGACATATATCATTTGAATGCTTCCTCATTATTGTGGACAGCAGTAGAACAAGCGTGAGTAAACCAAGTGTTTTTTTCATTAGACTGAGAGAAAGAAAATAGAATGTATGCTTCCATGCCAAAGAGTATTACCTCAATAATGCGTTCAGCCCTCTCCGAAGGTCCCTGGCCACGGAAGCATAAGTAATTCCATGGGAAATCAAAGCAGTACTGCCGAAGAGCTTCCCAGTCGGCAGTGCCAAAGTACCTCAAGTGCTCATGGCTGGTGGATCGGGTGGCCGTGCTGGATAGATAGGACAGGTTACCGAGATAGGTTTATAGTCGGAGGAGCCCAAAGGAGAGAAAAAATATACAGTATAAGCAGAATGGTTAGAAATAAGTCAAGGATGTTGGGCCAATCTCCAAAGCGATCCGGGATATGGGTGGGTTGCTTAAATAGCTGCTGTAGGTCATTTAGGATAGAAAAGATGTAGGGTTGTTCACCACATTGGTCAGTGGGAAGAGAGGAGAGCCATAGGCGGTGGTGAACGTTGAAATCTCCTAAGATGGAGATTTCTGCGAAAGGAGAGATGGATAGAATGTGTTCCATTTTAGAAGTTAGATAGTCAAAGAATTTTGGATAGTCAGTAGAATTATCAACCACCTAGCACTCCCCGGGAGTACCGCCCTGTTCGGCTGGTGCCTACATCCTCCTCCTAGGGTGTTGATAGAGAGGATAATAAAAGAGTACAGAAGGTGCAATAGGAGAAGAACAGTGCAATTTTAGGAGGGGACGAGGGTCTGTGGATCAGATTTTTGCAGTAAGACAGCTATGCGAGAAGTAGTTAGAGAAGCGTATGATCGTGTGGATCGAGAAGCAATGTGGAAGGTGATAAGGATTTTTGAAATTGGAGGAAATTTGTTAAGAGCAGTCAAGAGATTTTATGATGAGAGCAGAGTGTGTGTTAAAATAAGAATAATGAGTTGAGTGAGTGGTTAGAGGTAAATGTAGGTCTGCGGCAGGGTTGTGTAATGTCACCGTGGCTGTTTAACCCATTTAGTACCGAGTTGTCCTTGTCAATATAATCTGGATATTATTAGACGATTTTATCCAGCTTTGGGAGGACGTGTAACAATTAATAGGCTTCAAGCTATCTCGATTATCCATTTTAACTACCACGGTTTCCTCCCAAGCTGCATAAAATAATCTAAACATAGCGGGAATAACACAAAATACATCCTCGGTAAGGAAGGGGTAAATGTGTATGTGGATGGTGTGGTAAGGGAGTTAAAAAATGAAACTATGGTGCGAGGATTGGGTTTAGTAAGAAAGAATGGTGGAGATTGGGAGTTGAACCAGATGCTGTTTGCTGATGACACAGCGTTGGTGGCGGATTCTGGGGAGAAAATGAAGTGCAGCATTTATGTGGGCTATTAAAGATATAGTTGAGTTAAATATATGTAGCTGTAGATGACGACAAAAGGAAACTACAATGGCCAAGATAAATAGCTGGTACACTACTATATGACAAACTTGAGGCAGTGAACACTGAACGAGGGAAAAGGCGGATTTGGTCTTATGTTTAAAGAAATTAATTTTACCTGTTTGTCAGAATTGTTAAGTAAATGTTGTACCACCTTTCACTGCGGACGGTCGTACACTTGCCTGTAAAAATAGCTGGTACACAACGATATACTATACTAAGAACCAATTAATCAGAGACACCCAAATTTGGGCAGGATAGTAAAGGGAACATTTCAAGGTATTTGATGACCGTGTTATAATTGTTCTCCGCATGTGATTGTAGGTGTTGCAAGTTTGCTATATTTTTTGAGTAATAGGGTTGGAGTAGCTTTAGTTGTTATAATAATTACTACTATGTTTGTTGTGCATTATGCAACTTTAGTCGAATTTGTCATGTCCCCATCTTGATTACGAAGCTATTACGACGATTTAGTAGCAAAAGGTGTTGCCAATAATGAACACTTAGCATTGATATGACGCAGAGACATGGTAGTTTTATCTTTTGTTTCTATTACATGGCAAGAAATCAACTGTCAAGGCATTCAAGTTTCCGCCAGTTCATAAGATACAGTATACTATGATACAAGTGTATGTGTGCGTGTGTGTATGTCTATTGTATAGTTCACCACCTGCATTTGGCACCAATGAGCGCGCCGCCCTTCTGTATTTACATAAGGTTTATTCCCATAGACATGTTGCCAACCAAAGCTGACGGGTCCTATCCACCCGGATTTTTATAAGGTTGTCTCCCCTAGATAGGTTGCCGATGATGGCTGACAAGTTCCATCCACCCGGATATATCTGTATGTGTGTTTGTATTTATGTGTGTGTGTGTGTTTGTAATAATTTGTGTGTGTGTGTGTGTGTGTGGGTGTATCCATCTTTCCCACATTCTATAACTAAAATTGCTCAAAACCCCATGTGACCAAACATTTTGGCTGGTACATACCATGTTTTTGGCCCTGTCACTCTTTCAACTTTGAGGGAGGCACTTGTCACAGGCAGTTTTGCCAATTGTCTCCCTCATCTATATATATATATATATATATATATATATATATATATATATATATATATATATATATATATATATAAATCAAAATAATAATAATATAATATAATATATTAACAACTACTACTAATACACCTACCTCACCTTACCTACCATAACCACTGTGTATAGTGTTTACCCTATCTATTTCGTGGGTGGTCGTTTTGGACAACACCTGTTTCACCCAACTACTTTGGCTAATTTAGGACGTTACATCCCAATATTTTGGCGAATATAAGACGTACCAAATAATGTAATTGTCGATTTCTTCTAGGTAAGCAAAAGGAATCGGGGAAACCGGCCTTAGGCCGTGACATTTTCTATGGAAAATTTTATATATTGAGCTTAAAGGGTGCTTAGGGGCTCGTTTTAGCTTCAAGGTAGTCTGGGTAAGTGTTTTGTTTCTTAAACCTTAAAAGCAATACAAATATATTGCTCAAGGCAATGTAATCAAAACCACCAATAATAATTACGAAACACAATCACTATGAAGCCCCCAATACATCGGATGGGCTAGTAAGGTTACAGCCACACCTACACAGCCATCATCATGATGATTTTTATCCTCAACATTATTCTGACAGCTTATGAGATGGACAATCGAAATTATTATGTTACCAAATTAAATGTGTATTTAGTCTAGTTTCCAATGTTTCTGCCCAGAATCAAGCCAAATCTGTTCTTCGACTCGCAACAAACATTATTTCATTAATATTAATGCACTTTTCTATCCAACTCTAGCTTTTCCCAAACCTTCTGGCATGAAGCCAAAAACTTCTCCAAAAAAAATTCTTCTTCATCTTTCCCTCCTCTATTCCACTCTGACGGCACTACCGTCACTTCTTCCTCTGACAAAGCTGAACTCTTCACTAACAATTTCACTACAAATCAACTTTGGATTATTCCGGTGCTATTCCTCCCTCTCCACCCTCCCTCTCTCTTACTTATGCCTAACATCATATCCTCTTCTAAGGATGTACTATCCACCCTCTCTGGGCTTAATGCTAAGAAGGCGTATGGGCTTGATGTACTCAAAAACTGTTCTTCCATCCTGACTCCCTGTCCAGGCAAATTCTTCCTTCTCTGTCTCTTTCTCTAACTTCTTCCCTTCTTGCTGGAAGTTCGCTCTCATTCAACCTGTCCCAAAGAAGGGTGACCGCTCTCAACCCTCCAACTATCATCCAATTGCTCTCATTTCTTGCATCTCTAACATTTTTGAGATTATTCTTACCTAAACATTTCTTATGCATTTATCTTCCCATAACCTACTCTAGGACCGCCAGTATTGCTACCTTAAGGGACACTCTAGTGGTGATCTTCTTTCTTATCTTACTAACTCTTGGTCATCCTCCATTCAGGCCTTAGTGTGACTTTTTCTGTTGTGCTAGATATATCGAAAGCCTTCGATAGAGTCTGCCACAAATCTCTCCTTTCCAAACTACCCTCCTTCAGTTTCTATCCCTCCAGCTGTGCCTTTGTCTCTAATTTCTTTTCCGGCCATTCCATTGCTGCTGTTGTTGACGGCTACCGTTTCCTTCTTCAACCTGTCAACTCCGGTGTTACTCAGGGTTCTGTCCTATCTCCAATTCTCGGTACCATTCAAGACAACTAGAGCAGCCTTATTTACCAAGTTTTCTTTGTATTTTTTTTCAAGGAATATAATGTTTTATTGTTGTTTTTCATGGTTTGAGTGGAGGATTTGCATTAACTTACACATTATTCAATAATCTGAAGATGCGGCGTCAAATGGCGCCATTTATTGAGTGAATCGCGCTTTTACATTAGGTAAGGGAAATTGTGGGGTAAATTGGATACATGATGGGTTGAGGTGGAGCGCTGCCACCCCTCACCCCCCTTGACTTAGTGTCATCCTCATATATGTTGATCTGAAAGGGGGCAAAAACCTTGTTACTTTCAATGCTTCCAAAACTCAATCTCTCCATCTGTCTATTCGTCACTCCCTTCCAACAAACTATGACTTACTCTTCAACAACATACAAATTAACCCTTTTATCTTCTCTTAATATACTCGGCATCTCTTTTTCTTCTGATCTCTCTTAGAAAGATCATATTACCACTCTTGCTAAAAACAGCTTCCCAGAAGCTGGGGTGTTCAACCACCTCAGGGGGTTCTTTACCCCTGCACAGCTTCTTGCTCTGTACAGGGGCACAGTGTGTTCATGTATTGACTATTGTTCATACATGTGGAGAGGATCCTCTCACATAGCTCTTCTAGACAAAGTAGAATAGAAAGTTGAGTGGTACTTGAAAAGTAGACAGAATGGATAAAAAACACCATCTGAGGAAGAGCACTTTATTGACAACGTTTCGCAGATTGCTTCATCAGTGTCCTGTTGAAGCTATCTGCGAAACTTTGTCAATACAGTGCTCTTCCTCAGATGGTGTTTTTTAGAATAGAAAGCTTTCAGTCTCATTAGGGGAGGTGTGGTGGAGTGGTCTTGCCATTGGACTGATAATCCAATGGTCGAGTGTTCAAATCCCGATATATCAATGGGAAGATAGTATTGGGATGGAATTTATGCTGTACCTAGTATCATTGCAGTACCACAAAGCCCACCGAAACGCCAAAATAATACCCTCATTGATCCCTGATTAAATAGCACTGTATGAATATTACCATATTCAAAATATGCTATTATGGGGCAATTCCTAGTGAGTTAATTGCTCAATAAGTGACGTTCTGAGAGTGAGGTTCCGAGTCTAAGGGGTGAGACAGTGAAGCACGAAGCCAAAGCAGCTTCAGAGATGGGGCTGCTTTGATTCGTGAGTGGAGCTCTAAGTGCTTCACATGTCTCACTTCGTAGACTGGAACAAGACCTCATGGGTTTCAACGTGTTGAACTGTTGGATGGACAGGCTCTCAGCCTATGCCTGAGAGAGAGTAGTTGGAATATAGAAGAAAACAAATTAACTCACGTCCACTCACCAATTATATATGCAGTCTCTCTCTCTTCACTGCAATGTTGCATCTCTCTCACTATTCTACCGCTATTCCAATAATCAGTGTTCCTCAGAGCTCCCTCAGTGTACACCACCACCTCTCCGTAGAGCACGTAGCACCCGTCTTGCAACACAGTCCCATCCCTACTCTGTGCAACTCTCTAATCCAAGAATGAAATGTTATTCTCAATATTCCTTCTATTCTATAGCTGAGCTCTGAAACTCTCTCCCAGAAGCAGCTTTTCCCTCATCTTATGACTTAAATTGCTTCAAACTTTGTGTGTCCACGCGTTTTGGCTCAAACGTCCTTTGTCACTCTTTCAACTCTGTGGGAGGCACTCGCCACAGGCAGTTCTGCTTTTTGTCTCCCTCACTCACATAGAAAAAAAAAATGCCATACAGCTTTCCAACCATTGATAATAATCTAATACCTCTTTAACTTGAACACTCCTGCCGGTCTCCCTTCCCCTTGTACAACGGCACAATACATGAACTCCTCCAGTCAAGTGGTACCATTGACAGAACAAAGCACACATTGAATAGTCTCACCAACTAATACAGTATATTATCACATTATTACATTCCATTATTTTGGCGAAGAAAAGACGTTCCACATAATTTAATGAAGGGATAGGGGAAACCGGCCTCGGGCTGTGACATTAGTCTACCGAAAATTTTATACATTTAGATTGAATGGTGATTAGGGGCACGTTTTATCTTCAAGGGATTCAGGATAAGTGTTTGTTTAACCCTCAAAAACAATAAACATGAATTGCTCAATCAAGGCAATATAATTAAGACCACCAAAAATAGTTTCAAAACACATAATCCACCATTAACCCCACAATACATCGGATGGGCTAGTATTACAGCCACACCAACACAGCCACACTATTAAGCCGGTATCATACGACCGATTTGTTCCCTCAACATTTTCCCCCAACACTAGTCTGGCAGCTTATGAGATGGACTTCTGACATTATTGTGTTACCTAAATTAATGTTGTCTTCAGTCTAGTTTAAGATATTAGTGAAAATTTTCAGACAAATTTTACCAGAAACTTGTTGACCATCGAATGTATTTATTTTTTATTTATTTTTAAAGGAAAGTTGGGAAAGAAGAGTGGTGGAGGGGAAGGTAAAGTTGGAAAGAAGAAGTACAGTGAAAGAGAGAACCACCTTGCTGTTTTTATTTATTCAGGTCCATAGACGCTCTCATGTGATACCCCCTTCATATGGGTATGAAAACGGTAACTAAAGTGTCCATTAACCTCTACACATTTAAAGGTATATCATTGGTTCATATATCCTTCATAACAACAGTAAAACGAAACAGGTACATTTCTATCAATATACCCAATGGTCTTACAAGCCTTTTGCATGTCCTTTTTATATTGTAATGTTTGTACTGTGTTTTCATGAACAAAATACTCCTGTTTCTTTTCACCTGACTAAGAGCTTAGTCCCTTAGCAGCTAATATGGCGATATTTTCACCCTATTTGGTCCGAGGAGGCCTTTTGAATCTCGTCAGTTATGCTACATTAATTAGAAAATTCTAAGTCATTTTACCCCATTGTTAATTTGATAATAAGAAGTTTCACCATATTCAGATTGTCCTTGTTTTACTGGGCCAGCGATAGCGAACCAGTAACTTAGAAGAACTCAACCTTGGGCCGGAATATTTTCCTACCAAGAAATTTAAAAATATAGCTTGAAGGGTGTCTGAGTTGATAGTTAGATGCAAGTTGGTGAAGGCCTCTCGTTAGCTTAGTGAATACAATAAATTAAATGGACCAAAAATGGCTAAATCAAGTAAAATCCTCAGTTATAGTTAGACATATATACCGGTATATATATATATATATACCGGGTATATATATTTACAGTATATATATATATATATATATATATATATATATATATATATACTGTATATATATGGAGAGATAGAGAGAGCCAACTAAAACGTTATTTCTTTTCGGGCTCTGTCAACCCCCAGCTATGGGGTGCATGCCTTAATACAAACATACACACACACACACACACACACACATATATATATATATTGGTGTATTTTGTACACATTGTAATTAACCAACGTTACCAATTTCCATTTCTTATATTTATATTCTCTTAAACATTTACAAAGGTATTCTTTGAAAAATGTAAAGTAGGGTTGTTGCAAAATATTTAATTTCATCTTATTGTGATCTCAATACTCAATAGATTTACACATTATACAACTGATTCAAACTGTCTTCATCCTTTTTTTCATGGGTGGTGAGAGGGGATAGATTTATAGAGCCTAAAACTGGATGTTCTGTCCATCAGAGTAGACAATACCAGTGTCTGTCTCAAGGACTTTGTAAACACCAGGGGCAAGGATCCTTTTCTGACCATCCTTAAAGATGACGCCAGAGGGCCCTACCAGTAGCTCTTTTGCGTTACGCTTCTGGCGGAACTGAACGTTCCTTCCGGAGGAGAGAACAGCACCAGAGTCGGTGGACAGCACCACTGTCTCGCCAGGTAACAGCTGGATATTTTGGTAGGCGGTCACGATGCCAGAATCTCCGACCACCTTAGGGTTGGGATCACTAGCAAAGCGCTTCCTCCTGTTGTGAAGGGCGGCTTGTTCACCAGTCAGCTGCAGGTTGCTACCACTTTTGGTCACGATGCCGGAAGGTCCAATCAGCACAATATCATCGGCATAGGCGTGAGAGAACTGCTGGTTTACACCATTAGGGTTGACAATTCCAGATGGTCCAACCTGGGCGCTGACTCCAGCAACCAACACACAGAAAGCTACCTGTAATGGGAAGAGAATACTAAATGGTAGTGAAAGAATATCAATTTCGTTTTGTGTCTTTGAACAATATATTTTCAAACGAATATATATTATTGATCAATTCTAAAATTATTCATATTGTTTAAAAATATAGGGCTTACCAAGATCTTCATGTTTGCACACTTTATCAGTCACAGAACTCTACCACAAGGTGCTACTGTGACGACTGACAAACATTCGAACTGCAGCACCTTATATACAGCTTCATCTAGGTCACCTCTGATGTTCAAAAGGTTATGCTTGACTTGATAATCAAGTATCGCCCATATCCGCATTTCTTGTTTGTATGATATTTACTATCCATGAGACCTGCTCGGGTTACAACTAACTGCATGCCTTGGCACCACAACAACTATGTATGGCACCATCACATTTTTTTATACCACTTAATCTCATATACACCACTACCATTTAATGTGACACCATCGATAAATTGAATCGTATTGAACATGACACTTCTAACATCAAATAACCAAACAAAAATTGACGATACCACCAAATATTGGACAATTAAGCCTACACGGACACCACATATCTGCCATCAACACCACTACATAATTCTGACACCATCCCCACATTTCTAACTTCAATTATATCATCACATTTCTACCACACTCACAGCATTTCTTACATCATTGCTATCATGTATTATTTACAGAAAACCAATCACCATACTTCTGACACCTTTACCATATTTGTAACATTTACACCACCACCACATTACTGACATCAACACCACTACCGTATTAGTTAATGTTCTGACATAACACCACCACAACATTTCTTACCCCACCACATTTCTAACACCAACATCACCGTTACATTTCTAATACCACCACCACCACACTTCTTACAATACCACCACAATGCGTACACCACCACTTCATTTCTAACACCATCTTTACAATTCGTACACCACCACTATATTTCTTAAACCACAACCACAAATCCACCACCACCAAATTTCTTACTCTAGCACCACAACCACCATTCTTTCACCACATCCACCACCACCCAATTTCTTACACGAACATCATCACCACATCTCTTCACCACCATGACGTTTCTAACACCAACACTACCACCACATTTAGTGTCTTACATCACCACATTTTTAACATCACCATCAATACATTTCTTATACCACCACAACATCTCTGACATGAACACCAGACATGGGGTCAATTACTAGGTTTATTTTACTATTACTTGAATTTGTTCTCTTTTATATTACTATTTCAATTAATTTAGTTATCATCTATTACTAATACTATTACTTGGTCATCTATTACTATTATTATTGCTTGCATACATACAATCAACTCTTCTACTAGCGGCTTTTAATGCACTTCAGACCTTGTATTTTGTACACATTGTAATTTACCAACGTTACCAATTTCCATTTCTTATATTTATATTCTCTTAAACATTTACAAAGGTATTCTTTGAAAAATGTAAAGTAGGGTTGTTGCAAAATATTTTATTTCATCTTATTGTGATCTCAATACTCAATAGATTTACACATTATACAACTGATTCAAACTGTCTTCATCCTTGTTTTCATGGGTGGTGAGGACACTGAGAGGGGATAGATTTATAAAGCCTAGAACTGGATGTTCTGTCCATCAGAGTAGACAATACCAGTGTTTGTCTCAAGGACTTTGTAAACACCAGGGGCAAGGATCCTTTTCTGACCGTCCTTAAAGATGACGCCAGAGGGCCCTACCAGTAGCTCTTTAGCGTCACGCTTCTGGCGGAACTGAACGTTCCTTCCGGAGGAGAGAACAGCACCAGAGTCGGTGGACAGCACCACTGTCTCGCCAGGTAACAACTGAATATTTTGGTAGCCGGTCACGATGCCAGAATCTCCGACCACCTTAGGGTTGGGATCACTAGCAAAGCGCTTCCTCCTGTTGTGAAGGGCGGCTTGTTCACCAGTCAGCTGCAGGTTGCTACCACTTTTGGTCACGATGCCGGAAGGTCCAATCAGCACAATATCATCAGCATAGGCGTGAGAGAACTGCTGGTTTACACCATTAGGGTTGACAATTCCAGATGGTCCAACCTGGCGCTTCCTCCTGTTGTGAAGGGCGGCTTGTTCACCAGTCAGCTGCAGGTTGCTACCACTTTTGGTCACGATGCCGGAAGGTCCAATCAGCACAATATCATCGGCATAGGCGTGAGAGAACTGCTGGTTTACACCATTAGGGTTGACAATTCCAGATGGTCCAACCTGGGCGCTGACTCCAGCAACCAGCACACAGAAAGCTACCTGTAATGGGAAGAGAATACTAAATGGTAGTGAAAGAATATCAATTTCGTGTTGTGTCTGTGAATAATATATTTTCAAACGAATATATATTATTGATAAATTCTAAAATTATTCATATTGTTTAAAAATATAGGGCTTACCAAGATCTTCATGTTTGCACACTTTATCAGTCCCAGAACTCTACCAAAAGGTGCTACTGTGACGACTGACACACATTCGAACTGCAGCACCATATATACAGCTTCATCTAGGTCACCTCTGATGTTCAAAAGGTTATGCTTGACTTGATAATCAAGTATCGCCCATATCCGCATTTCTTGTTTGTATATTTACCATCCATGAGACCTGCTCGGGTTACAACTAACTGCATGCCTTGGTACCACAACAACTATGTATGGCACCATCACATTTTTTTATACCACTTAATCTCATATACACCACTACCATTTAATGTGACACCATCGATAAATTTAATCGTATTGAACATGACACTTCTAACATCAAATAACCAAACAAAAATTGATGATACCACCAAATATTGGACAATTAAGCCTACACGGACACCACATATCTGCCATCAACACCACTACATAATTCTGACACCATCGCCACATTTCTAACATCAATTATATCATCACATTTCTACCACACTCACAGCATTTTTTACATCATTGCTATCATGTATTATTTACAGAAAACCAATCGCCATACTTCTGACACCTTTACCATATTTGTAACATTTACACCACCACCACATTGCTGACATCAACACCACTACCGTATTAGTTAATGTTCTGACATATGTGACGTTAACCACTCCGTTAGAACTGCAGGGCTTGTCCTACGGTGACTCGCTAGGATCGCCAGGGCAGTGGATGTGGCTACAGTTGATGTATTATTGTGTGCTTTATTTCATATGAAAGCTCATGTCATGGGCAGTCCAGAAAGGCTCTTTGTTTTCGCCCATGTCAAGGCTTTATATATATAATTGCAAAGTATAAGTTTTATCATTAGTAGGAATGATAGGATTTGAGAGAGAGAGAGAGAGAGAGTAGAACAGAGTGAGAGGAGGCGCGCAGTGTTTTTTACCATGCTCGATGACGTCATGGCTTCCTGGGGATTGGCTGGAGGACTTGATACCGCCCTGCCTACGCGGTCCAAGCTAGTGCCAGTATATATACAGCTCCCTTGCCTCTCTCTCCCTCAGATTTGGTCCCTAGAATGCATCCTTCTTATCCCTTTGATATCTGTCCTCCTCGCTGCACCTGAGAACCTTTTCCTCTGCCTATCTCTCTCATTTCCCATATCTTTCACCACCTTTTATTAATATCATACCCCCTCTGGTTAACTCTGCATATTCAGCTTTATGCTGGCCAATTGTATTGTGCGTTAAGGTCTCACATAACCCATGTATTTTAGTTGTTAAGATAAGTTGATCACGAAGCATTGGTTGGCATCCATATTGTTCAGTACCGCTTCCTATAATTATTAGTGTTCTGCTGGATTAGATAATGCTAGACTAGGAGTCTGATATTATAAGGTTTTGTTTCCGATGGGTGCTGGCTTTAGCTAAAAGCTGTACGACATACCTAAGAACTGGAGTTGATTGGGTAAATTCTAGTCTGTGTGCCATTGAGAGTAGAGCATGCACGAATGAGGGCTTTTTGCCTATACCATTCTGCACTATTCTAAGCTCGGTTGTTTGTCTTTGAGGTACGCCAGGAGAACGCTTAATACTTCGGTATTAAGGTTTCTCAAGAGAGCTACCCTTCACTATAACGTAATACTTGACGCACAGACTTGAGATTTGCACTAAGCTATGCGGCATGCCATGCGCACCAGTATCTCGTATCATTCACTCTAGCTAGACTTTATCAGTCATAGTAGACATTAAGTATATTAAACCAATTACTCTTATTATGCATACCCGTTTATGATTACACAAGCATTTCGAAGCCTAGTTTGATGTATTGAGACACAAACGACTTAGGCTCTTTTTGTTGATAGGAATACTGTATTGTCGTGGCGATTATTATTGTTGTAGCGTTTAGGATATTCTTGGCTCCGACTGCATTATATATCCTGCCTTTTGTGGGCATAGCCTGCACGAGCATTGTTCCGCTGCCTGCCTTTTTGGGTTCCATTTCCGATTCGAGCATCTTGATAGCATCTAACATTTAAAGAAGATTCCTTGTTGGTGTTGAAGGACTTTAGTGCACTTTCTTTCATGCAGGAGTGCCTGACATTTATTGATTAAAGTAACGTAAGCTGTAACTTCTCTTACCACCTTACTTTGCATACCATAACCAAGCACCTTCGGTTATAGGTAGTAAGAGGCTGTTTTCACATAACATTAAGCCTAGAGTAGACGCACATTTATTGAGAGTTTGATAACCTATTATTGCATATAGAACTCTGGAGAGTATTTGTGTTCTTTGTGCACTGGGAATATCCATCAGAGGTTGGATCTAGCGCTTTCCGTTGTAGCATTTATGCCATTACTAGTCCACTGAATAAGAGCCCTGATATATTTAAACCTCAGTCGTAACAAATGGCGACCTTACCTAGGATTTGGTGAACCTACATTTATTAGCAGGGAACATTTGTTGTTTTGGGGAATATTTTGCGGGGATCAGCAAGATTTTTTTTTTTTTGCAACATAGTATAGCCCTTGAGTATTTCCGAGAATTTTTGTGTGTATATTGAGGTATAAGAGTTTGGGGTGCTTCTTTTCTGAATATTGAGGTGAATTTTTTTTTGTGAGCATCATGTCTTATACCGAATCAGAGGAGAATGGAGACACAGTACGTAATGTCAAAACTGAGGAACAGCAGCATGATGAAAAGGTTAATCAGGTGAACTGTGAGGAGGATGCTAGGATATTTTTGCAATGGCCTGTTACTGCCCAGCGGTTGGAAGGTATGAATCGGTACGGTCTTCAATGCCTGGCCACAGCTATCGGTCATGCGGGTACTAGCAGCATGACCAGGGATAACTTGATAACGTGTGTACTGGGCAGGGTGACTGGTGAGCGAGATGGGTTGAGTGCTCAGAGCCCTTTGGCCATGCTTCCCCTACACTCGACTCCCAGCCATCCCAGTAGTTTGCCGACCCCGAGTACGCTTCCACAGTTGGGTGGTGACTGGCAGGGTGGGTTGCCCCTGGGGGGCCCACCGGTAATTTCAAACATTGTAGCACCTTCACCTCCTCAAGGGTTAACTCCAGAATTATTGTTTCAGGTCGAATTAGCTAAGATCGAAGAGAGAAAGGCTATAAGGGTATCTGAGGTTCAACAGCAACAAAGGGCATGTGAGCTTCAGCTTCAGCTTCAGCAGCAAATAGAATTAGCCAAGATAGAAGAGAGAAAAACTATCAGTCAGCAGTCTCAGCACATAGAGCTAGCAAAAATCACAGCTGATTTAGAGTCGACTAGGTACTGTGCCGACATGGACGTAGACAAGTCGCGAGTAGAGACAACGGGACAGCGACTTGGGGCTGGTAACCGTGTTCATGATCAATCTCTCTCGCACTTATTGAAACTGGTTCCGGTGTTTGATGAGAGTGGTGTAACAGAATTTTCGCACGCTTTGAGAAGAAGTGCCAGGAACACCAGTGGCCAGAGAATAAATGGGCAGCACTTGTATCCTCTAGATTAATAGGCAAGGGTCTTAAAGGTGTTAAAGCCTACGATGCGTTACCTTTGGAGTCATGTATTGTGTATGAGGATCTCAAGGAGGCTGTCCTGAGGGCTTACGAACTGCAACCAGAAACGTACCGTTTGAAGTTCCGGGGTGTAACCAAGGGAAGAGATAGCACCTTTTTGGAACACGCCCGGGAATTGTTCGATGCTATGGGGAACTGGCTCCGATCTGAGAAGGTAACAACATTTGATGGAATTAAGCAGTTAATGATGTTGGAGCAGTTCTTTAAGAGCACGGGCGGTGATCTAACTTTGAACTTAAAGGAGAAAAACCCAAGAACTCTAGTAGAAGCAGCAGAAATGGCTGATCTACGGCTGTCGTTGATTCGGGGTTGCGGGTCTTCACAGAAGTACGATGCAAGTGCTAAGGACCGTTATCCTCCCCCTCCCCGTAGCAATGACATATTTAAACAAAAGAGCAATGAAACTAAAACTGAATCCAAACCTAACACCATGCCGTATAAGAAAAGTCAGGGGCCTTTTACATCACAGTATAAGCCGAGACCGAAATTTATGTGTTTTAGGTGCCACAAGGAGGGTCATAATGCAAATGAGTGCCCTAGTCGACCTCCTCCGGCAGCCGTGTCTTTTGCTCAAGGCATTGGAGTGTTCAAGAGGACATCGGAGTTTGTTAGAGGCAATTCTTCCGAGGTAAATACACTGCCAGTGCAGAAGGATCCGGAAGGCTTATTCCCTGTCCGCGATGCCTTTAGTGATCACAGGGGACTCAGTTGTGTGGATTGGGCGGGTAGAAGACATGAGGTGAGAATTTTGCGTGACACTGGGGCATCGCAAACACTGTTGAGAAATTTCACTGGTAAACCTGTAAATACGGCGCGGGTGGTTGTGGTTCAGGGAGTTAATGCAACAAGGTCATACCCGCTTGTAAGAATGAAGATGGAAGTTGATGGTGTGACTCATGACCTGGATGTAGGAATTGTGGAGAAGTTACCTGTTGGGGGCGTCGACCTCCTTCTCGGCAACGACTTTGCGGGGCCTACTTCTGAGGCTCCACCCTTAGTCGTTACCGAGAAGCCGGCCGACGTGAGTAGGGAGGAGCAGGAGTGGGTTGAGAAGTGTCAGGTGCAACCTATGTCGTGTGTTGTCACAAGATCTCTTGCATCCAGGGAGTCACATTCTGGTCAACAGTCTTTAGACAAGCGGAGGAAAGGTACCGAGAAGGGGTTGAAAGTTGATGCGGTTGAGAGTTTAGTATCAGCGGACATTCTCGGGGACTCATTATTAGGACCGATTTTCGAGTCTGGAGAAGACCCATTAACTGTTACTAAGAAGGCAGAGGATGGGCTTAAAAAGACGAAGAGACAGCAACGATACACAGAGAGAGAGCAACGGGAGGCTAAATTCAATGTAGGAGGGGGACATGAGTTGTTTCGCAAACACTTAGATAAGCTTGCTCCTTCGGACATTCGTAAATTGCAATTAGAAGACCCGGAGGTTCTTGAATGTGGTACCGGTGCTGTCGAGTTGGAGGAGGACAGTGATGCACAGTCGAGAGATTTTTTTTTCATAGATGGCATATTGTACCGGCGATTCCAAGATCCGCAGAGGAATTGGGAGGGGGGGTCAGGAGAGGTAGACCAGCTGGTCGTGCCGAGGGTTTGCAGGGAAAGCTTACTTAGGTTGGCTCATGATGTACCACTGGCGGGACATCTGGGTGTCCGTAAGACGGTTGCAGCCTTAGGAAAATTATTTTGGTGGCCTGGTCTGAGAGCACAAGTTGTGTCATGGGTGGCAATGTGTGATGTGTGTCAGAAGGTTGGCAAACCAAATCAGAGCATTCCTAAGGCGCCGTTACACCCCATTCCTGTCAGTGGGCCTCCCTTTAGTAAGGTAATAATTGATATGGTTAGCCCCCTTCCCCCTACAAGTGCCGGAAACAAGTATCTCCTGACCATCATGGATGTAGCAACAAGGTACCCTAACGCGTACCCTATGAGAAATGGGTCAGCGAAGACGGTGGTCCGAAACTTGCTAGTGTATTTTTGCCGGTATGGTTACCCGCAGGAGATTCAGTCAGACCAAGGATCCAACTTCACTTCTAACCTCTTTGTTCAAACCATGCAGCAGCATGGGATTGTTACGGTTGTGTCATCTGCGTATCATCCGGAGAGCCAGGGTGTGTTAGAGCGATGGCACTCAACCTTAAAATCTATGCTTCGTTGTTATTGCTTTGAGAATGGGAAAGATTGGGATCTTGGCCTGCCATATGTTTTATTTGCTGCACGGGAGGTACCTGGGGAAAGTTTGGGATTCAGCCCTAATGAGCTCTTCTTTGGACACCGTGTCAGAGGGCCTCTCCATATGGTTAAAGAAATATGGGAGGGCGCAGAAAAACCTTGTTCTATGCTCAAGTATGTCCTCGACAGTCGAGAACGGATGTTGCGCAGTCTGGAGTTGGCTGGCCGTAATTTGACTAGCTCTCAGGCCCTCATGAAGGACAGGTACAACCTCAAGGTTAAACTCAGGGAGTTTCACGTGGGTCAGGAGGTGTTGATTCTACTGCCCCTTGTAGGTCACCCCTTATCTGCGAAGTACACTGGTCCTTATAGGGTGGTTGAGAAGCTATCGGACCTGGATTACTTGGTAGCCACTCCAGACAGACGTAAGCGCAATCAGTTATGTCACGTTAATCTCATGAAGGAGTATGTGAGGCACCCCCCTGAGCCTCTCACTGTGCCTGTGATGACGTTTAGCAGTCAAGGTGGAGAAGGAGAACGGGACAGTCAAGCTCAGGTGGAGGATAACTGGGATCATCATGTCTCTGCGAACCAGTGGGCGGGGAATACGAACCAGGCGGCTCAGGAAGCGTTGCAACACTTACCTGAGCATCAGCGTGTGGCTGTGGAGCGCCTCTTCGATTCATACCCCTCTGTTTTCGCGGAGCACCCAGGCCTCACTTCCCTAGAGGTGCACGACGTGGACGTAGGAGACCACCCCCCTTTCAAGTCAGTTCCCTATAGGGTGCCCCCTATTAAACTGCCGGCCCTCCGGGCGGAGTTGGAGTATATGTTAACAAGGGGGCTGATTGAGAAGGGGGTGGTGAAGTGGACATCTCCCGTCACGCTGCAACCAAAACCGGATGGTAAGGTGCGATTCTGCGTAGACTACAGACGGTTAAACGGTTTGACGCCCACCAACCCATACCCTCTTCCTCGGGTTGACGACTGTGTGGATAAGATTGGCAATGCAAAGTACCTAACCAAGGTGGACTTGGTTAAGGGATACTGGCAGGTGCCCTTATCCGAACGAGTGAAAGAGGTATGTGGCTTTGTGGTGGATGGTGCTACCTACCGCTGTAACGTGATGCCTTATGGCCTAAAGAACGCACCCGCTACCTTTCAGAGTTTGATGAATGATATAACGGCAGACATTCCTAATTGCACAGTATACCTCGACGATGTTACTCTCTATGACAACAGCTTTAAGAGTCATTGTGAGCACGTAGAACTCCTGTTCAAGAGGCTTAGTGAGGCTGGCTTGGTGGTCAACCTGGCAAAGTGTGATTTCGTGCGGGCGTCCGTGCAGTATCTTGGGTTCATGGTGGGGTTGGGTCAAGTGTGCCCCCCACAGAACAAGATAGCTGCGATAGATCACTTTCCCCGGCCGGCCACCAAGAAGCAGATCATGAGGTTCTTTGGTATGATCGGATACTACAGACGCTTCATTAAGGGGTACTCTACCGTGCTAGCACCTCTGACAGATCTTTTAGCGAAGGATAAGAAATTCAAATGGGCGCCTGAGTGTGAGAAGGCGTTTAGAGTAGTAAAACACCTGTTGTGCACTCACCCGATCCTCAGGGCCCCTGACTTTAGCCAACCTTTCCAACTAGCAACGGATACTAGTGGTGTGGGGGCTGGTGCCGTCCTTATGCAAAAGAACGATGATGGGCTGGAACATCCTGTTAGTTTCTACTCGAAGAAGTTCAATTCAGCCCAAAAGAACTACTCTGTTGTCGAGAAGGAGCTGCTGGCAATTGTACTTGCACTGAGGCATTTCGAGGTCTATGTTCCAGCCTATGGTCCAGTCGTTGTAATTTACACAGATCATCACCCTCTCAAGTTCTTGAACCAGTTTCACATGAGGCTGACCAGGTGGTCGCTAATGTTACAGGAATATAACCTGGACATACGCCATATTGCCGGTTGTGACAACGTGATTGCAGATTGTCTTTCAAGGGTAGATGATCCTGGGTAGATTGACACACGGGTAGCCTCCTGCTTTGGATTAAATAGTATTTTGCGCTTGGTGCTTGTTGGCTCGCGGTTGTAGCTCATCGTATTGGGTCGTAAAGCAGGAGTTGAGCGTTTGGTATAGAAGAACAAACTAGGCTTGCCCCTATAGTGCAGCCGAAATAAACAAATTAAAAAAAAAAAAAAAAAAAATCAAATAAAAACTCTTTCTTTGATAGTTGAATTTTTTCAGTAAGTTATAGCAGTAATTCTGAGTTGCACTCCTCTCAGAATGCTGGGATAGAGAAGCTCGCTCTTGAGGAGCACAACTACATATGATTTAACCTATTGTGTTGGGGAGGGTTATAATTTTGTAAAATGTTTTGTTGAGAACTGTGCCAGATATTTTACTGCCGCTGGGTGATGGGAAGTAGAGATATAGCATGGGTTCTAACCATCAGATTTTTTTGAGCTTTGGGCCTCTGAGAAAAATCTTTGGGGGGGGTGTGACGTTAACCACTCCGTTAGAACCGCATGGCTTGTCCAACGGTAACTCGCTAGGATCGCCAGAGCAGTGGATGTGGCTACAGTTGATGTATTATTGTGTGCTGTATTTCATATGAAAGCTCGTGTCATGGGCAGTCCAGAAAGGCTCTTTGTTTTCGCCCATGTCAAGGCTTTATATATTTAATTGCAAAGTATAAGTTTTATCATTAGTAGGAATGATAGGATTTGAGAGAGAGAGAGAGAGAGTAGAACAGAGTGAGAGGAGGCGCGCAGTGTTTTTTACCATGCTCGATGACGTCATGGCTGGCTGGCCTCCTGGGGATTGGCTGGAGGACTTGATACTGCCCTGCCTACGCGGTCCAAGCTAGTGCCAGTATATATACAGCTCCCTTGCCTCTCTCTCCCTCAGATCTGGTCCCTAGAACGCATCCTTCTTATCCCTTTGATATCTGACCCCTCTCTGCACCTGAGAACCTTTTCCTCTGCCTATCTCTCTCATTTCCCATATCTTTCACCACCTTTTATTAATATCATACCCCCTCTGGTTAACTCTGCATATTCAGCTTCATGCTGGCCAGTTGTATTGTGCGTTAAGGTCTCACATAACCCATGTATTTTAGTTGTTAAGATAAGTTGATCACAAAGCATTGGTTGGCATCCATATTGTTCAGTACCGCTTCCTATAATTATTAGTGTTCTGCTGGATTAGATAATGCTAGACTAGGAGTCTGATATTATAAGGTATTGTTTCCGATGGGTGCTGGCTTTAGTTAAAAGCTGCACGACATACCTGAGAACTGGAGTTGATTGGGTAAATTCTAGTCTGTGTGCCATTGAGAGTAGAGCATGCACGAATGAGGGCTTTTTGCCTATACCATTCGGCACTGTTCTAAGCTCGGTTGTTTGTCTTTGAGGTACGCCAGGAGAACGCTTAATACTTCGGTATTAAGGTTTCTCAAGAGAGCTACCCTTCACTATAACGTAATACTTGACGCACAGACTTGAGATTTGCACTAGGCTATGCGGCATGCCATGCGAACCAGTATCTCGTATCATTGACTCTAGCTAGACTTTGTCAGTCATAGTAGACATTAAGTATATTAAACCAATTACTCTTATTATGCATACCCGTTTATGATTACACAAGCATTTCGCAGCCTAGTTTGATGTATTGAGACACAAACGACTTAGGCTCTTTTTGTTGATAGGAATACTGTATTGTCGTGGCGATTATTGTTGTAGCGTTTAGGATATTCTTGGCTCTGACTCCATTATATATCCTGCCTTTCGTGGGCATAGCCTGCACTAGCATTGTTCCGCTGCCTGCCTTTTTGGGTTCCATTTCCGATTCGAGCATCTTGATAGCATCTAACATTTAAAGAAGATTCCTTGTTGGTGTTGAAGGACTTTAGTGCACTTTCTTTCATGCAGGAGTGCATGACATTTATTGATTAAAGTAACGTAAGCTGTAACTTCTCTTACCACCTTACTTTGCATACCATAACCAAGCACCTTCCGTTATAGGTAGTAATATGCTGTTTTCACATAACATTAAGCCTAGAGTAGACGCACATTTATTGAGTTTGATAACCTATTATTGCATATAGAACTCTGGAGAGTATTTGTGTTCTTTGTTCACTGGGAATATACATCAGAGGTTGGATCTAGCGCTTTCCGTTGTAGCATTTATGCCATTACTAGTCCAATGAATAAGAGCCCTGATATATTTAAACCTCAGTCGTAACACACAACACCATCACAACATTTCTTTCCCCACCACATTTCTAACACCAACATCACCGTTACATTTCTAATACCACCACCACCACACTTCTTACAGCACCACCACAATGCATACACCACCAATTCATTTCTAACACCATCTTTACAATTCGTACACCACAACTATATTTCTTAAACCACAACCACAAATCCACCACCACCAAATTTCTTACTCTAGCACCACAACCACCATTCTTTCACCACATCCACCACCACCCCATTTCTTACACGAACATCATCACCACATCTCTTCACCACCATTACGTTTATAACACCAACACTACCACCACATTTAGTGTCTTACATCACCAAATTTTTAACATCACCATCAATACATTTCTTATACCACCACTACATCTCTGACATGAACACCAGACACGGGGTCAATTACTAGGTTTATTTTACTATTACTTTAATTTGTTCTCTTTTATATTACTATTACAATTAATTTAGTTATCATCTATTACTAATACTATTACTTGGTCATCTATTACTATTATTATTGCTTGCATACATACAATCAACTCCTCTACACCGTCTAGCGGCTTTTAATGCACTTCAGACCTTGTATGTTGTACACATTGTAATTAACCAACGTTACCAATTTCCATTTCTTATATTTATATTCTCTTAAACATTTACAAAGGTATTCTTTGAAAAATGTAAAGTAGGGTTGTTGCAAAATATTTTATTTCATCTTATTGTGATCTCAATACTCAATAGATTTACACATTATACAACTGATTCAAACTGTCTTCATCCTTTTTTTCATGGGTGGTGAGGACACTGAGAGGGGATAGATTTATAAAGCCTAAAACTGAATGTTCTGTCCATCAGAGTAGACAATACCAGTGTCTGTCTCAAGGACTTTGTAAACACCAGGGGCAAGGATCCTTTTCTGACCATCCTTAAAGATGACGCCAGAGGGCCCTACCAGTAGCTCTTTAGCGTCACGCTTCTGGCGGAACTGAACGTTCCTTCCGGAGGAGAGAACAGCACCAGAGTCGGTGGACAGCACCACTGTCTCGCCAGGTAACAGCTGGATATTTTGGTAGGGGGTCACGATGCCAGAATCTCCGACCACCTTAGGGTTGGGATCACTAGCAAAGCGCTTCCTCCTGTTGTGAAGGGTGGCTTGTTCACCAGTCAGCTGCAGGTTGCTACCACTTTTGGTCACGATGCCGGAAGGTCCAATCAGCACAATATCATCGGCATAGGCATGCGAGAACTGCTGGTTTACACCATTAGGGTTGACAATTCCAGATGGTCCAACCTGGCGCTTCCTCCTATTGTGAAGGGCGGCTTGTTCACCAGTCAGCTGCAGGTTGCTACCACTTTTGGTCACGATGCCAGAAGGTCCAATCAGCACAATATCATCGGCATAGGCGTGAGAGAACTGCTGGTTTACACCATTAGGGTTGACAATTCCAGATGGTCCAACCTGGGCGCTGACTCCAGCAACCAGCACACAGAAAGCTACCTGTAATGGGAAGAGAATACTAAATGGTAGTGAAAGAATATCAACTTCGTTTTGTGTCTTTGAACAATATATTTTCAAACGAATATATATGATTGATAAATTCTAAAAGTATTCATATTGTTTAAAAATATAGGGTTTACCAAGATCTTCATGTTTGCACACTTTATCAGTCCCAGAACTCAACCACAAGGTGCTACTGTGACGACTGACAAACATTCGAACTGCAGCACCTTATATACAGCTTCATTTAGGTCACCTCTGATGTTCAAAAGGTTATGCTTGACTTGATAATCAAGTATCGCCCATATCCGCATTTCTTGTTTGGATGATATTTACCATCCATGAGACCTGCTCGGGTTACAACTAACTGCATGCCTTGGCACCACAACAACTATGTATGGCACCATCACATTTTTTTATACCACTTAATCTCATATACACCACTACCATTTAATGTTACACCATCGATAAATTGAATCGTATCGAACATGACACTTCTAACATCAAATAACCAAACAAAAATTGACGATACCACCAAATATTGGACAATTAAGCCTACACGGACACCACATATCTTCCATCAACACCACTACATAAATTCTGACACCATCCCCACATTTCTAACATCAATTATATCATCACATTTCTACCACACTCACAGCATTTTTTACATCATTGCTATCATGTATTATTTACAGAAAACCAATCACCATACTTCTGACACCTTTACTATATTTGTAACATTTACACCACCACCACATTGCTGACATCAACACCACTACCGTATTAGTTAATGTTCTGACATAACACCACCACAACATTTCTTATCCCACCACATTTCTAACACCAACATCACCGTTACATTTCTAATACCACCACCACCATACTTCGTACAGCACTACCACAATGCATACACCACCACTTCATTTCTAACACCATCTTTACAATTCGTACACCACCACTACATTTCTTAATCCTGTTACGTCCTGGGATATATAAACACTGGGCTCTTTCTATTGGACTAGGTATGCGGCAACAAGCAACAACGGAAAACGCTAGATCCAACCCTTATCTATAAACCCAGGCAACAAACCACCCTAAACCGTCAAGAGTCCTGCCTGGACAACAAGGTATCCTATGACTCGGTTACAGGGTGCACGCACTATAGACTGCTGATAGTCAAGCAGGCTATATAAAAGATCACACAATTAAGTTGACTTAAAGCTTCAAGGAAAAGATAGATTACGGAATTAAATTGCAGAAACAATTTAATAACAAACTAGAAGAAAGTACATTTAACGTTACGTTAATTAACACTAGATTAGCGGGCTATCGGTTTATTTATATGTACCGCCCAGCGGGGTGTTTTTAGCCAAAATAGGGCTGTTTACGTGATCATTTTCATGCCTAAATAAGACCCAGAGCGTAAAACAAGTATCTATCCCTGAAAGGGCATAAACAGAGCTTTACAATGACACCATAATGATCCTTTTATGATGGCTAGTTTTCTTGCAACAACCGCGCAACGCGAGTGCAAAAAGCATGTAATTCGGTACTTTCCCCATTAAATTCAGTATGTAGCGAGTGAGAGAGGGAGGGAGGAGGTGGGATTCGTGTCAGTAGGTTCGCCGCGGTGGTCTGGAGCAGTCATACGCTTGCTACTCTCCTGCCACCACTTGTCTCTCTCTCTCAGCAACATTACGTGCTGAAATTGCCACACGACCTATGTCGCGCGCCGCCAGATAGTCCAGATTTATTATACTCGACTTATGTTGCACGCCGACACTTAGGGGTTAATACAACTAATCACCCCTGCGTGAAAGAAGGTGAAAGCAAACAGTCCTCAAAACATCGTACAGGTAGACAAGATGCGGGTTTCTAAACTGCATGTGGCTACTGTAGGATCTGATGCTTAGCAAAGAAAGTACGTTACGGATTTAGAGAACTCTTAACTCATAAGCAGGAATAAATACTAGTGATAGGACCTACAGTGTATAATGGCATAGGTATAATTAAATAAAGGCAGCAACTCGCAACATAACCACATACAGGTGTGCTTCTCACTCTTAGTCAGGCAAGCCTGCTCGGACAGTCTCTAAGCCACACCCTGACTCACAATGCTCACAAAAACGGTAAACTGTGGCACAATAACAAGCATACAGAGATAATAAACCCCTTTCGGATACCCGGGCTGAGCCACCTGCTCTAGCCTAGGGACGTTCCCAAGTCTGTGCGCCAAATTACTCTAATTGAAAGGGTGCTCTCTTGAGAGGCTCAGATCGCAAGTATCTGACTCTCTCCTGGCGACCCTAAAACAAAAACAAGACTTGCTAGCGCAGTGCTGAGTGGACTAGGCAAGGGCCCTCACACAACACAACACTAGACACACAGGGACACAGACAAGAAAATGCCCCCAGACTCCCACGGGTATCCTAGTAAAGTCGTGCGGGTCCACAGGACTCGCACCAGCAGACTTTACTTAAAGGATCGCAAAAAGCCTCCCCTCCGGTCTAACCCCTGCTAACCTGACACAAGAACACACTAGCAAGCATGAAACCACCAAATATGAGACAACAAAAAAGCTTCCTAGGTCTCATTAACAATTACATCTCCGCATAAAGCCCAAAATCCTATCTAGTTATCTGAGAGCTCGTCGTTAATACAATAATAGATATAAGGTCTATCAAGGGGATGGGATAATTAAATAGATTGGTGAAGTAGTGGAAAGACGGTATACAAAGTAAGAGAGAAAGTTTCTAAGTGGGAAAGTTTAGAAAGTTTCTAAGAGAGGGATAGATATCAAGGGGGTCCGAAGGGTACGACAGTGAGGTGAGCTCTGAGTCTTGAATCTGTCTGGACCCCACCCTAGGCATGCAAAATACATCCCATGCTTGGCAACACTCAACACAGTTGCCGGGTCAAAATCCTCTACCCCGTGCGTGAGTCGAAACTAAGCCTAACGTTGCAATCAAATGCCTGTGGCAACATCAGGCTCGTCCCAAGCTGGACTCTCCGCGCGAAGCAACGTCCCCCAGCCGGTCTCTCTCTCCCGCTCGTCTCCTCCCACTCTCACTAGACTTACATCTTATATATTATAATGAAACAATCAACTATCGAGAATAAAATATACTAAGATGCGTTGGTTAAGAATAAGGGCAGCTACAAGCTGTGAAACAAGACAATTTTTTTAAAGAATATCCCAGACATTAGTTACATTGTCAAAGCAAAGCAAAGGAGTACAAAGCAAATCAAGCAACAACAGATCTAGTGACCCTTCTAGGCTGCTTGTCCTCCAAAACACAGAGGATCAAGTGTCCAAACAGTGGTTTAGAGTGGGTAAGGGAACATTGGAAAGGGAACTACTGCCCTGCCACTAACGTGGCAGGACTAGGAAGTTAGTAGGGGACATATGGGTTAGTAACTGAGGGGGAGGATAAAATAAAGTTATTCATTTACAAACGCAGTCAGTCGCGGGTTTGATGCGAGATATTTGTCTAGGCGGAATTTAAATGAATCAACGGTGCTGCAGTCTATAATGTCTCGGGGAAGCCCATTCCACAAGTTGACAACTCGATTGAAGAAGAAATTCTTAGATTCGTGCGAGTTAAAAGATTTACCAATAATTTTGCAACCGTTTCCCCGCGTGTAATTAGATTGGTCGATAGTGAAGTACTTACTACAGTTCATATTGTCGATGCCTTTGATGATTTTGAACACTTGAATTAAGTCACCTCTTAATCTGCGCTGGGTTAAAGGAAATAGATTTAATTCTCTAAGACGCTCTTCGTATGGTTTGTTCTTTAGGCTAGGTATCATTTTGGTAACTCTACGTTGAACTCGTTCTAGCTTGTTTATGTCTTTTTGGTAATAAGGGCACCAGCATTGAACGCAGTATTCCAGAAGAGGGCGGACTAAGGAATTGTAAAGGGTTAGGATTACGTCTTTGGATTTATGCTCAAATGATCTGCCTATAAAGCCAATTATTTTGTTTGCCTTCTTAACAACTTCTGAACATTGTTGACTCGGTTTTAGGTTACTCGATATTGTTACTCCCAGATCGGTTTCTCTGTTTACATTCTTAAGCTGAGTGCCATTCATCGAATAGTTTGCTTTCTCATTTAGGTATCCGATATGTAGTACTTTACATTTATCCGCATTGAAACTCATTTGCCAAATTTGGGCCCAATGTGACAATTTATCTAGATTGCGTTGCATATCGTCAACTTGATCTTTTGGGAGTACGCTATTTGCAATTTTTGTATCGTCAGCAAATTTTGAGATTGTACAGGTGAGACCCTCATCTATGTCGTTGATGTAAATTAGAAAGAGAATTGGTCCTAGTACCGATCCCTGGGGTACCCCGCTACTTACATTGGTCCATTTAGATGCCTTACCGTTTATGACTACTCTTTGCTTTCTGCCGCTGAGCCAATTTTCTATCCATTTCAACACACCGTCTTGTATTCCATGCGCTTTTAGTTTTAGCAGTAAACGTTTGTGGGGAACTTTGTCAAAGGCCTTTTGAAAATCAAGGTATATAATATCTACAGCTTTACTCTCATCGTAGAGGTTGAGGATATCATGGAAGAAGGTTTGTTAAACAGGAACGTTCTTTACAAAAGCCGTGTTGAGTATCTTTAAGTATGTTATTTTCCTCTAAGTGATTTACGAGTCTGTCTCTTATGACCGTTTCTAGCATTTTACATACAACTGAGGTTAAGCTAATTGGACGATAGTTACTGGGTAGGGATTTGCTGCCTTTTTTGAATATCGGTGTTACGTTGGCTATCTTCCACTGATCAGGCATAGTTCCAGACTGCAAGGATTTATTGAATAGTAATGTCAGTGGTTTGGAGAAGGATGTCGTAGGATGTATACTAAGGAAAAGCCGGCCGGCCGGCTGCCACCAGCCGGTTTCTAAACGGCTGGGCAGCCGACGCGCGCGCATACCCGCACGTGGCTACTATGCAGAAGCGTCACACCTCCCCCAAGATATAAGACCCTTGACTAAGTTCTTCATATCTAACAGAAAGCTTCTCATAGTACCACACACTGTTGCGACACAAGGCACTATATATAAAAAAAATTAAGACTGTTGCGCTCCACCGAGCAAGTTCAACTAACTTAGCGACAATAAGCGAAAACATTCAACTTAGATACTGCTACAACATCTTATACAAAATTCTACACGTTATAAAAATAAAGAGTTTTTATAAGGTTTTTGCTTTTTTAATTTGTTTTTTTCGGCTGAACTACAGTGACAGCCACACTCCTCCACACTCAACCCTCAATCCTGTGGCAGTCTAACCAACATCATCCACCCTTGATAGACAATCCGCTATCACGTTATCAGAACCAGCAATATGGCGTATGTCCAGATTATACTCCTGAAGCATGAGTGACCACCTGGTCAGCCTCATATTCCGGTTATGAAACTGATTCAAGAATTTCAGAGGGTGATGATCGGTATAAACCACTACGACTGGTCCGAAAGCAGGAACATATACATCGAAGTGCCTGAGCGCCAGCACTATCGCCAGGAGTTCTTTTTCAATTACAGAGTAATTCCTTTGTGCACTATTGAATTTTTTACTGTAAAAACTCACTGGATGTTCGATACCTTCATCATCTGTCTGTAACAAGACAGCCCCAGCCCCTACGCCACTGGCATCAGTCTCCAGCTGAAAAGGTCTGCTGAAGTCCGGGGCCCTGAGTATGGGGTGGGTACATAACAGGTGTTTCACCAAGGAAAACGCCTCTGCACACTCAGGAGACCACCGGAACTTCTTGTCCTTAGATAATAAGTCAGTTAAAGGTGCAAGTACAGTCGAATAGCCTTTGATGAAGCGACGATAATAGCCTATCATACCTAGAAACCGCATGATTTGTTTCTTAGTTGTAGGCTGGGGAAACTGATCGATGGCTTTGATCTTTGTCTGTGGAGGGCACACCTGACCCATCCCCACCTCGAACCCCAGGTACAAAACTGTGGCTTTGACAAAATCGCACTTACCCAGGTTTACCACCAAACCTGCTTCATTCAGTTTATTAAAAAGCTGTCCGATGTGAGCACAGTGACTGTTAAAATCATCGTCGTATATTATGACATCATCTAGGTACACCGTACAGTTGGGAATGTCGGCTACAATGTCGTTCATTAATTTCTGAAACGTTGCAGGGGCATTTTTCAGCCCGTATGGCATAACATGGCAACGATATGTGGCACCGTCCACCACAAACCCACACACCTCTCGTGCTCGCTCAGACAAGGGCACTTGCCAATAACCCTTAACAAGGTCTATCTTAGTGAGGAACTTGGCTTTTCCTATCTTATCCACACTGTCGTCCACTCGAGGGAGAGGGTAGGCATTTGTGGGGGTTAAACCATTCAACCTGCGGAAATCTATACAAAACCGCACCTTGCCATCTGGTTTGGGCTGCAGTGTGACTTGGGAAGTCCACTTTACTGCACCCTCAGAAATCAGCCCACGTTTCAGCATATAATCCAGCTCTTCCCTAAGTGCTGGTAATTTAATAGGGGGAACACGGTATGGCACTGATTTAAAGGGCGGGTGATCCCCAACATCGACATCGTGCACCGCTTGAGTAGTGAGGCCAGGATGCTCCGCGAAAACAGCTGGGTTTGAATCAAACAAGCGCTGCACAGCTACACGCTGTTGCTCAGGCAGGTGCAATATCAACTCGTGAGCCATTTGTCTAGAATTCCCCGCCCACTGATCCGCGGAAACATGACAATCCCAATTATCTTCCCCCGCAGCTTGACTGTCCCTTCCTCCTTCTCCACCACGATCGCTGCAGATCAACACCGGGACAGTGAGAAAAAAAGAAAAAAAAAAGTGAGAGGCTCGGAGGGGCGCCTCACATACTCTTTCATCAGATTTACATGGCAAAGTTGGTTCTTTTTCTTACGATCAGGAGTAGCTACTAAATAGTCGAGATCAGAAACCTTCCTTACAACCCGATACGGACCAGAATACTTGGCAGACAAGGGGTGTCCCACCAGAGGCAGTAGTATCAGTACCTCCTGATCTACTTCAAACTCCCTCAGCTTCACCTTCTGGTCGTATCTGTCCTTCATCTGAGCTTGTGAACTCTTAAGGTTCCGACCTGCTACCTCCAAGCTCTTTAGCATTCTCTCACGGCTTTCAACTACATACTTTAGAAGCGAGCATGGCTTTGTGACTCCCTCCCAGATCTCCTTGACTATGTGGAGGGGCCCCCTGACCCTGTGTCCAAAAACCAACTCGTTCGGGCTAAATCCCAAGCTCTCCCCAGGTACTTCTCTCGCAGAAAATAAAACGTATGGGAGACCTAGATCCCAGTCCTTCCCATTTTCCATGCAATAACACCGCAACATACTCTTGAGAGTCGAGTGCCACCTTTCCAAAACTCCCTGACTCTCGGGATGGTAGGCAGATGACACCACAGACACTATCCCATGTTGCTGCATGGTCTGCTTAAACAGAGCAGAAGTAAAATTGGATCCCTGATCAGACTGGATCTCCTGAGGGTAGCCATAATGAGAGAAATAGACAAGTAGGTTTTTGACAACAGTCTTAGCCATCCCGTTGCGCATGGGGTATGCATCTGGATACTGTGTTGCTACATCCACTACAGTTAGTAAAAATTTATTGCCGGCACTAGTGGGGGGCAATGGGCCAACCATATCGATAACTACTTTGCTGAAGGGCGGCCCAATGACAGGGATGGGTTGTAACGGGGCTCTCGGGATGACCTGATTGGGTTTCCCAACAACTTGACAAGTGTGACACTGTGACACCCACGACACGACACTCGCCTTTAACCCAGGCCACCAGAAAAGCTTGCTCAGAGCTGCCTCCGTCTTACGTGCCCCCAGGTGCCCTGCCAAAGGCACATCATGAGCTAATCTCAATAAGCTCTCACGGCACACCCTCGGTACTACTAACTGGTCCACTAATCCTGACCCGCCGTCCCACTTTTTCTTGGGATCCTGATGTCTCTGATACAAGATCCCCTCGGACAAGAAAAAATCACCAGGCTGCGCATCCCCATCGCTCTCCAGTTCGATAGCACCATTACCACACACCCTGACTTCAGGATCTTCCAGCTGCAAGGAACATATATCAGCAGGTGCGAGATTATCCAAGTTCATCTTAAATAATTTATTTCCACCTCCAATGTCCCGCTGAGCCATCCTTTCCTCACGCTGCGCATAACGATGCTGTCGCAGAGTCTCTTCCTGCCCTGCACCTGCACTAGCGGTGACAGGCCCCGGGGCCTCTCCAGCCTCTAACATAGGTGCCAATAATGAGTCACCAAGAAACACTGCCGGCTCAAAACTCTCCAATTGACCAACACTTCCCGTTTTCTTGTGACCTTTCCTCCGCGGTTTGATAGACTGAGGTGGTGGCTGCAAGGCTCCGGATGTCTGAGAACGCGTCACAACACACGCCATGGTTTGTACGCTACACTTCTCAACCCACTCCTGTTCCTCCCTACTAACGTCGGCCGCCTTCTCGGCAACGACCAAGGGTGAAACCTTAGAAGCAGGCACCGCAAAGTCGTTGCCGAGGAGGAGGTCGACGCCCCCAACAGGCAAGTTCTCTACAATTCCTACATCCAGCTCCTTCGCCACACCACCCACCTCCAGCTCCATCCGCACCAGCGAGTAGGACTTCGTAGCATTGATCCCCTGAACTACCACCACCCGAGCAGCGTTAATCGGCCTACCAGTAAAGTTCTTTAACAAGGTCTGAGAAGCCCCCGTATCACGCAATAGCTTAACTCCTCGCCTTTCGCCAGCCCACCTCACAAAACCATGCCCTCTATGACCCCCAAAGACGTCGCGGACAGGGTTCGAGCCTTCCGGATTCTTGAACACAGGCTGTGTCCCACCCTCTGACGAACTACCCTTGGCAAACTCAGAAGATATAGGCGACACCCCTATGCTGCGGGCCAATGACACAACCTTGTTTGGTGGCTTGTTCGGACAAGCATTTGCAAAGTGACCCTCCTTGTGACATGCAAAGCACTCTTTACTCTTTGGTTTCCCTTGGGAGTGGGAGGTACCATTAGACTTCTTATACGGGACGGTATTTGGTTTATGTTCAGTTTTATTGTCAGTGCTAGATGGTTTTGTGTATTTATGTGTATCAAAATTCTTGGGAAGGGGAGGGGTACGATCCTTTGCACCCGACTCACTCCTAGCTGCTGCTCTGCACCCTCAAATTAATGACAGTCGGAGGTCAGCCATTTCTGCTGCCTCCTGGAGAGTTCTAGGATTTTTTTCCTTTATATTTAATGTTATGTCCCCGCCTGTGCACTTAAAGAACTGCTCCAAGAGAACCAGCTCACTCAACTCCTCAAAAGTAGCTGCCCTCTCAGAACGCAGCCAATGTCGTAGTGCATCAGACAAGTCCCGGGCGTGTTCTAGGAAGGTACTATCCTTGCCCTTAGTAACACCCCGAAACTTCAAGCGGTAAGTTTCTGGTTGTAACTCATAGGCCCGTAGCACAGCCTTCTTTAGCTCATCATAAACTACACAGGACTCTAAAGGTAGTGCATCATACGCTTTTAGCCCCTTTCCTAGGAGTCTTGATGAAACTAATGCTGCCCACTTTTCCTGAGGCCACTGGTGTTCCTGACACTTCTTCTCAAATCGCATAAAAAACTCAGCCACACATAACTCATTGAACACAGGAACTAGTTTAAGCAGGTGCGACAATGATTGGTCCCGATGTCTGTTACCTCCCCCAATATTTCGCCCTGTTACCTCCACTCGAGATCTCTCCAGCTCCCTGTCAGCCCGATACCTAGTAGACTCTGCTTGCAGTTCAGCCTCTCGTATAGCTGTTCTCTCTGCAGCCTCAGCCTGAGCTCTAGCAGCCTCAACCTGAGCTCTAGCAACCTCAGCCTGCACACTAACCTGTCTTTCGGCGGCCTCAACCTTGGCCATCTCAAGCCGAAACAACAAATCTGGAGTCAACCCTTGAGGAGGGGAAGATGCATTTAATGGGGAGGGTCCCTGTGATTGAATTCCACGCTGCCATTGACCATCAACTTGGGGGTATGTACTAAATTCAGGCACCCTGACGTTTGATACGGGGGTAGAGTGGAGGGGGGGCTGGCGACCGGGGACCCCAGTCGCCTCTCCACCCTTCTAAACCCAATATCAAAGTCCTCAGCTGATCTTTCCTCATGCCACTTAAACCCTGGTGACCCTGAAGACCTGCCACACACTTTAAGCCATACTTATTCAGCTTCAACACCCTGGCAGCGGTAAAGGGCACCTCTAAAAATCTTCTAGCACCCTCCTCGCTATCGACTAGCCACTCCACAGGTCTTTCTCCCTCCGAGCCCTTATCGTGACCTGACCCATCACTGTGTTCTGATGTATTAGACATGCTTGTGTACTGCAGTAATTATCACGGTTATAGAATGTGCCTTATCTCCTATGCAAGTATGTATATACTAATGTTATTTAAAGTATTTAATGTGTTATATTGGTTGCTCCAAAAAAAAAAAAATCTATGTCCACTGTATTCCTCTAATCATAAGGAATCTCAAAACAAATGACCACTATATTCCTCTGTTCAGTAAATCCTATGCAAGGTCGCCATTTGTTACGTCCTGGGATATATAAACACTGGGCTCTTTCTATTGGACTAGGTATGCGGCAACAAGCAACAACGGAAAACGCTAGATCCAACCCTTACCTATAAACCCAGGCAACAAACTACCCTAAACCGTCAAGAGTCCTGCCTGGACAACAAGGTATCCTATGACTCGGTTACAGGGTGCACGCACTATAGACTGCTGATAGTCAAGCAAGCTATATAAAAGATCACACAATTAAGTTGACTTAAAGCTTCAAGGAAAAGATAGATTACGGAATTAAATTGCAGAAACAATTTAATAACAAACTAGAAGAAAGTACATTTAACGTTACGTTAATTAATACAACTAATCACCCCTGCGTGAAAGAAGGTGAAAGCAAACAGTCCTCAAAACATCGTACAGGTAGACAAGATGCGGGTTTCTAAACTGCATGTGGCTACTGTAGGATCTGATGCTTAGCAAAGAAAGTACGTTACGGATTTAGAGAACTCTAAACTCATAAGCAGGAATAAATACTAGTGATAGGACCTACAGTGTATAATGGCATAGGTATAATTAAATAAAGGCAGCAACTCGCAACATAACCACATACAGGTGTGCTTCTCACTCTTAGTCAGGCAAGCCTGCTCGGACAGAGTCTCTAAGCCACACCCTGACTCACAATGCTCACAAAAACGGTAAACTGTGGCAAAATAACAAGCATACAGAGATAATAAACCCCTAGCTGTTAATCTGCCAGGTGGCAGAGGTCTAGCCGGAAGGATATAGGCTTCGGATACCCGGGCTGAGCCACCTGCCCTAGCCTAGGGACGTTCCCAAGTCTGTGCGCCAAATTACTCTAATTGAAAGGGTGCTCTCTTGAGAGACTCAGATCGCAAGTATCTGACTCTCTCCTGGCGACCCTAAAACAAAAACAAGACGTGCTAGCGCAGTGCTGAAGGGACTAGGCAAGGGCCCTCACACAACACAACACTAGACACACAGGGACACAGACAAGAAAATGCCCCCAGACTCCCACGGGTATCCTAGTAAAGTTGTGCGGGTCCACAGGACTCGCACCAGCAGACTTTACTTAAAGGATCGCAAAAAGCCTCCCCTCCAGTCTAGCCCCTGCTAACCTGACACAAGAACACACTAGCAAGCATGAAACCACCAAATATGAGACAACAAAAAAGCTTCCTCGGTCTCATTAACAATTACATCTCCGCATAAAGCCCAAAATCCTATCTAGTTATCTGAGAGCTCGTCGTTAATACAATAATAGATATAAGGTCTATCAAGGGGACGGGATAATTAAATAGATTGGTGAAGTAGTGGAAAGAAGGTATACAAAGTAAGAGAGAAAGTTTCTAAGTGGGGTTGAGAGGGATAGATATCAAGGGGGTCCGAAGGGTACAAAGGAGTACAAAGGAGTACAAAGGAGTACAAAGGAAATCAAGCAACAACAGGTCTAGTGACCCTTCTAGGTTGCTTGTCCTCCAAAACACTGAGGATCAAGTGACCAAACAGTGGTTTAGAGTGGGTAAGGGAACATTGGAAAGGGAACTACTGCCCTGCCACTAACGTGGCAGGACTAGGAAGTTAGTAGGGGACATATGGGTTAGTAACTGAGGGGAGGATAAAGTTATTCATTTACAAACGCAGTCAGTCGCGGGTTTGATGCGAGATATTTGTCTAGGCGGAATTTAAATGAATCAACGGTGCTGCAGTCTATAACGTCTCGGGGAAGCCCATTCCACAAGTTGACAACTCGATTGAAGAAGAAATTCTTAGATTCGTGCGAGTTAAAAGATTTACCAATAATTTTGCAACCGTTTCCCCGCGTGTAATTAGATTGGTCGATAGTGAAGTACTTACTACAGTTCATATTGTCGATGCCTTTGATGATTTTGAACACTTGAATTAAGTCGCCTCTTAATCTGCGCTGGGTTAAAGGAAATAGATTTAATTCTCTAAGACGCTCTTCGTATGGTTTGTTCTTTAGGCTAGGTATCATTTTGGTAACTCTACGTTGAACTCGTTCTAGCTTGTTTATATCTTTTTGGTAATAAGGGCACCAGGATTGAACGCAGTATTCCAGAAGAGGGCGGACTAAGGAATTGTAAAGGGTTAGGATAACTTCTTTGGATTTATGCTCAAATGACCTGCCTATAAAGCCAATTATTTTGTTTGCCTTCTTAACAACTTCTGAACATTGTTGACTCGGTTTTAGGTTACTCGATATTGTTACTCCCAGATCAGTTTCTCTGTTTACATTCTTAAGCTGAGTGCCATTCATCGAATAGTTTGCTTTCTCATTTAGGTATCCGACATGTAGTACTTTACATTTATCCGCATTGAAACTCATTTGCCAAATTTGGGCCCAACATGACAATTTATCTAGATTGTGTTGTATATCGTCAACTTGTTCTTTTGAGAGTACGCTATTTGCAATTTTTGTATCGTCAGCAAATTTTGAGATTGTGCAGGTGAGACCCTCATCTATGTCGTTGATGTAAATTAGAAAGAGAATTGGTCCTAGTACCGATCCCTGGGGTACCCCGCTACTTACATTGGTCCATTTAGATGCCTTACCGTTTATGACTACCCTTTGCTTTCTGTTGCTGAGCCAATTTTCTATCCATTTCAACACACCGTCTTGTATTCCATGCGCTTTTAGTTTTAGCAGTAAACGTTTGTGGGGAACTTTGTCAAAGGCCTTTTGAAAATCAAGGTATATAATATCTACAGCTTTACTCTCATCGTAGAGGTTGAGGATATCGTGGAAGAAGTCTAAGAGGTTTGTTAAACAGGAACGTTTTTTACGAAAGCCGTGTTGAGTATCTTTAAGTATGTTATTTTCCTCTAAGTGATTTACGAGTCTGTCTCGTATGACCGTTTCTAGCATTTTACATACAACTGAGGTTAAGCTAATTGGACGATAGTTACTGGGTAGGGATTTGCTGCCTTTTTTGAATATCGGTGTTACGTTGGCTAGCTTCCACCATTTTCAGGCATAGTTCCAGACTGCAAGGATTTATTGAATAGTAATGTCAGTGGTTTGGAGAGCTCATTCTTAGCTTCCTTTAGAACTCTAGGCGAGATTGTATCAGGTCCTGGCGTTTTATTTACCTTGAGTTTATCTAAACAATTCAATACTTCTCTCTCTGTAACGGTGATATTGCTTAGAACATCTGAATTATCAATCTGAATCGGCGATGGTGTAGGGATATCACTGAGGTCTTCTGTTGTAAAAACTGATGCAAAGAAGGTATTGAGGGCATTACTCATTTGTACTTCGTCTTTGGTGTATTCTCCTTTTTCATCGACTAACGGTCCAACAGTTGAAGTAACTACTTTTTTCTTTCTGATATAACTATAGAATTCTTTCGGGTTTGTTTTACTTTGATTCGCAATATGTAACTCTAAGGTCTTTTTACTTTGCTTAATTAACTTTTTGGCTTTGCGTCGTAGCTCTACAAATTTCACCCGTTCTTCGTCATTTTGTGAGGATTTTAATCTATCATTAGCAAATTTTTTAGCAAGCAGGCAGTTTGAAATATCTTTATTCCACCATTTGGGCTTATTATTTTGGCCTGGACGCCGTATTTTCGATGGTATGCAGTCTTGCACTGCTTTTAGGTAAGTGGTTTCGAATAACTTCCAAGATGTATTTATGTCGTTATTGTTAATTAAAAAGCTCCAGTCAGTTTCTTTAAACATAGCTCTAAGTTTATGGAAGTTTGCTTTCTTGAAATTAGGAACTTTTTCGATGCTACTATTTGGTTCGTTACTAGTAAACTTTAAAGTGAAAGTTATCGTACGATGGTCGCTGTTACTGAATTCATCACCAACATTCAAATTCTCTATCAATTCTTCTTTTGTTGCAAGTACAATGTCAAGAACGTTATTACCACGGGTCGGCATTCCAACAAATTGATAAAGCGAACTCTCTTGCAAGTTCGTATACAAGTCATGTCCGGAGTGTGAAGTAAGAGTATCGCCCCACTTGGTCACAGGTAAATTAAAGTCGCCAAAAATTACGGTATCTTGTGAGTTACTTACATCTGCAATTTGTTCGTAAATTTCTCGGTCAGTTTGCACTGATTGAGCTGGAGGTCTGTATATTAACGCAAGTATTATTTGTGTACCTTTATTATTCTTTATTAGCACAAAAGATGTGTCGACGTTCACAATTTGAGGTTTTGACACGAGGGTCGGGTTAAGACTTTCTTTGATATAAAATAAAACGCCACCTCCATTTTTATTTATTCGGCTGTTCTCAAACATTACATAACCGGGAAGTGAATACTCTGCTAAAAAGTCTCTATCTTGTGTATTGAGCCAAGATTCTGTTATGCCAATCACATCATAATTTTCTGTAAACACTAGTTCCTCTAAATCTGAAAATTTATTGCGTATGCTACGAGCGTTTGCATAGAAAACATTCAAAGTTTTGGATTTGGGATTCAAGGAACGGTCTTTATTCAAATTATTGGTTCTGGTCAGATCTACATTTACATTCATGGCTGTCCTCGGTCCTCGGTCGTTATCCCTGACGGTTTTGAATTTGGGTCGTGTTGGTGGAGCTTTATCCAAATTCGCGGTTCTTGACGGATTAGTATTTAATTCCTTTGTAGATTGCCGTCCTCGCTGTCTTCGGTCCTCCTTCCTGGTTGTCCTGTGCTGAGTCGATTTCTTCTCCGAAAATCCTTCACCGCATCGTTGAGAAGACGCCCAAAACGCGCTGCTCCCACCTGGTTCAGATGAACTCCATCGTCCGAAAACAAATAGTCATCGTAGTAGAAATTGTCCCAGGTGTCGACGAATCCCAAGTTCTCCTTCCTGCAGAGGTTTGCTAGACAACGATTTGTGCTGGTGGCTATGTTGTAAAATCGGCTCTCTACACCGAGCCGGGGGACGATTCCTGAGACGATGATCCTTGATGACTTCTCCTTAAACGACTTGATCAGCTGCTGGTACTTTAAAAGCAAATCTTCCGACCGGGTTCGCTGTACATCGTTGGATCCAACGTGGATGACGTACATTGTATTAGCTGGGGCCAGCTTTGATACTTCGTCAACTGCTGCAACTACGTCATCCACACCACCACCAGGGATACAAAAACGCTTCCTGGTCTTAGGTGCCCTGGCGCAAAACTCTGTGAGCTGACCACGTATCATCGAGTCTCCCACGAGCCGGACTTCTTCTATTTCCTCTTCGTCATCTGAGTCTGCGAGTATCTGGAAACGGTTTTGACACTCGGTAATCGGTATGTGTTTCCTGGTCTTGGGGCAAACGTTGTTCCTCACGACACGGAAGTTGTCTTGAGGGGGAAGAGAGTCGCTATTTGTATCTTGAGTATCGGAAACATCAGCTGAAATGGCTACTGTAGGCGTTGAATTGTTGGCAGTTGACGTTGGGGCGTTGGTGGCTGCTGGAGTTGCGGTGACAATTGAAGTTTGTGGCACTCCAACGTTGAGTGTTACAAACTCTTGCAGTGATTCCAGCTTCATGGTGAGGACGTTGATCTTGTTGTAGGCTTCATCTAATTTCACTGTAAAATTATCTCGTTGGTGGCAGAGCCGGCAGACTTGAAGATCGATAGTAGCAAACATGGACTCACCAAACCTACCGGCGCAGTTCGCACAAGCGCGAGGCATGGTGACAGTCACTTTCTTCAGATCACTTCACTCACTTAAAAAACACTTCAATCACTTCAACCGAAAACAAATATGCTGAAATACGCAGAAATAGGTTATCAGGGGTGATAGCCTAACCGAAAACAAAAATGTTGAGATACGCAGAATTAGGCTTCCAGGGGCGATAGCCTAACCAAAAGTTTTTTTTTTTAAATTGAAATACGCAATAATAGGCTACCAGCGTTGAATAGCCTAACCGAATATAATAAAATTGAAATTCGCAGAAATAGGCTACCAGGTGTGATAACCTAACCTTAAACAAATATATGTATAACAGAATATGTAACTAAATATACAATTCACCAAATAGAGATTATATAAAAATAAAGTGTGACTGCACACAAGGGGTTAATATACTGTGTCAACAGATGACCCTGGTGTCACTGTAGCCTAGTAAAGCAGTAGCCTACTCTTTTTAGATAAAAAAGTGTATCAGTCAAAGGTTATTACAAGATCGTGCAAGCAACAACTAAAATTACAGATATATATAGCTACAGTAGGATACTAAATACAATATCTACAAGAGTTAATAATAAAACAGATTGGCTGGCTATAGGCTAGGCTAGGTTTGGGTTAGGTTAAAAGCTTGGCAGGTTGGGTTAGGCTAGGTTAGTTTGTACAAATACCACCCTTAGCTTAAAGTAAAATCAGTCTGAGGAGAAAAAGTCAAGAATATATCTAGGGGGAAAAGATAAATGAATGAATTTAATATGTATAATCCCCCAAAAAGGTTTGTTTACAAAATGGTGTCGGCGTTAGTCCCTGTAGGCGGTTAGTTAGTAAACAATATTGTTTATTAGCAAATTAATATGCAAAGCTTTACTTACATACAAGGCAGTTAAATAGATACTTACTACAGTAGGTAATGGGTAAAATTAGGGGCTACGATTTTATATAAAATAGTAATAAGAGAGCGTTTGTTTACAAAGCAAAACAAAACAATAGATGGCGCTAGTGGCGCCCTGTCCGAACAGGAGTCTTGTGATAAACACAAAGTTTATCAGTCAATACACAGCGAAATATCGTGCAGTGTTACTTACTAAGCTACAGGATGGTTAAACGTGCTCTTAACCACCTTTCATGCACAAGAATGAAGAGGATGAGTAGTTAATACTCAAATTATGATCGATATCGTGAGAGCGTTGACAGAGCGTCTGCAGCGTCTGGCGGTAGCACGGCGAGTGCCTCGCCGACAGTGAGGTGAGCTCTGAGTCTTGAATCTGTCTAGACCCCACCCTAGGCATGCAAAATACATCCCATGCTTGGCAACACTCAACACAGTTGCCGGGTCAAAATCCTCTACCCCGTGCGTGAGTCGAAACTAAGACTAACGTTGCAATCAAATGCCTGTGGCAACATCAGGCTCGTCCCAAGCTGGACTCTCCGCGCGAAGCAACGTCCCCCAGCCGGTCTCTCTCTCCCGCTCGTCTCCTCCCACTCTCACTAGACTTACATCTTATATATTATAATGAAACAATCAACTATCGAGAATAAAATATACTAAGATACGTTGGTTAAGAATAAGGGCAGCTACAAGCTGTGAAACAACATCAGAATATCCCAGACATTAGTTACATTGTCGTAGGATATATACTAAGGAAAAGCCGGCCGGCCGGCTGCCACCTGCCGGTTTCTAAACGGCTGGGCAGCCGACGCGCGCGCATGCCCGCACGTGGCTACTATGCAGAAGCGTCACAAACCACAACCACAAATCCACCACCACCACATTTCTTACTCTAGCACCACAACCACCATTCTTTCACCACATCCACCACCACCCCATTTCTTACACGAACATCATCACCACATCTCTTCACCACCATTACGTTTATAACACCAACACTACCACCACATTTAGTGTCTTACATCACCACATTTTTAACATCACCATCAATACATTTCTTATACCACCACTATATCTCTGACATGAACACCAGACATGGGGTCAATTACTAGGTTTATTTTACTATTACTTTCATTTGTTCTCTTTTATAGTACTATTACAATTAATTTAGTTATCATCTATTACTTATACTATTACTTGGTCATCTATTACTATTATTATTGCTTGCATACATACAATCAACTCTTCTACTAGCGGATTTTAATGCACTTCAGACCTTGTATTTTGTACACATTGTAATTAATCAACGTTACCAATTTCCATTTCTTATATTTATATGCTCTTAAACATTTACAAAGGTATTCTTTGAAAAATGTAAAGTAGGGTTGTTGCAAAATATTTTATTTCATCTTATTGTGATCTCAATACTCAATAGATTTGCACATTATACAACTGATTCAAACTGTCTTTATCCTTTTTTTCATGGGTGGTGAGGACACTGAGAGGGGATAGATTTATAAAGCCTAGAACTGGATGTTCTGTCCATCAGAGTAGACAATACCAGTGTCTGTCTCAAGGACTTTGTAAACACCAGGGGAAAGGATCCTCTTCTGACCGTCCTTAAAGATGACGCCAGAGGGCCCTACCAGTAGCTCTTTAGCGTCACGCTTCTGGCGGAACTGAACGTTCCTTCCGGAGGAGAGAACAGCACCAGAGTCGGTGGACAGCACCACTGTCTCGCCAGGTAACAGCTGGATATTTTGGTAGCCGGTCACGATGCCAGAATCTCCGACCACCTTAGGGTTGGGATCACTAGCAAAGCGCTTCCTCCTGTTGTGAAGGGCGGCTTGTTCACCAGTCAGCTGCAGGTTGCTACCACTTTTGGTCACGATGCCGGAAGGTCCGATCAGCACAATATCATCGGCATAGGCGTGAGAGAACTGCTGGTTTACACCATTAGGGTTGACAATTCCAGATGGTCCAACCTGGCGCTTCCTCCTGTTGTGAAGGGCGGCTTGTTCACCAGTCAGCTGCAGGTTGCTACCACTTTTGGTCACGATGCCGGAAGGTCCAATCAGCACAATATCATCGGCATAGGCGTGAGAGAACTGCTGGTTTACACCATTAGGGTTGACAATTCCAGATGGTCCAACCTGGGCGCTGACTCCAGCAACCAGCACACAGAAAGCTACCTGTAATGGGAAGAGAATACTAAATGGTAGCGAAAGAATATCAATTTCGTTTTGTGTCTTTGAACAATATATTTTCAAACGAATATACTGTATACGATTGATAAATTCTAAAATTATTCATATTGTTTAAAAATATAGGGCTTACCAAGATCTTCATGTTTGCACACTTTATCAGTCCCAGAACTCTACCACAAGGTGCTACTGTGACGACTGACACACATTCGAACTGCAGCACCTTATATACAGCTTCATCTAGGTCACCTCTGATGTTCAAAAGGTTATGCTTGACTTGATAATCACGTATCGCCCATTTCCGCCTTTCTTGTTTGTATGATATTTACCATCCATGAGACCTGCTCGGGTTACAACTAACTGCATGCCTTGGCACCACAACAACTATGTATGGCACCATCACATTTGTTTTATACCACTTAATCTCATATACACCACTACCATTTAATGTGACACCATCGATAAATTGAATCGTATTGAACATGACACTTCTAACAACCAAACAAAAATTGACGATACCACCAAATATTCGACAATTAAGCCTACACGGACACCACATATCTGCCATCAACATCACTACATAATTCTTACACCATCCCCACATTTCTAACATCAATTATATCATCACATTTCTACCACACTCACAGCATTGTTTACATCATTGCTATCATGTATTATTTACAGAAAACCAATCACCATACTTCTGACACCTTTACCATATTTGTAACATTTACACGACCACCACATTGCTGACATCAACACCACTACCGTATTAGTTAATGTTCTGACATAACACCATCACAACATTTCTTACCCCACCACATTTCTAACACCAACATCACCGTTACATTTCTAATACCACCACCACCACACTTCTTACAGCACCACCACAATGCATACACCACCACTTCATTTCTAACACCATCTTTACAATTCGTACACCACCACTACATTTCTTAAACCACAACCACAAATCCACCACCACCAAATTTCTTACTCTAGCACCACAACCACCATTCTTTCACCACATCCACCACCACCCCATTTCTTACACGAACATCATCACCACATCTCTTCACCACCATTACGTTTATAACACCAACCCTACCACCACATTTAGTGTCTTACATCACCACATTTTTAACATCACCATCAATACATTTCTTATACCACCACTACATCTCTGATATGAACACCAGACATGGGGTCAATTACTAGGTTTATTTTACTATTACTTCAATTTGTTCTCTTATATATTACTATTACAATTAATTTAGTTATCATCTATTACTAATACTATTTCTTGGTCATCTATTACTATTATTATTGCTTGCATACATACAATCAACTCTTCTACGCCGTCTAGCGGCTTTTAATGCACTTCAGACCTTGTATTTTGTACACATTGTAATTAACCAACGTTACCAATTTCCATTTCTTATATTTATATTCTCTTAAACATTTAAAAAGGTATTCTTTGAAAAATGTAAAGGAGGGTTGTTGCAAAATATTTTATTTCATCATATTGTGATCTCAATACTCAATAGATTTACACATTATACAACTGATTCAAACTGTCTTCATCCTTTTTTTCATGGGTGGTGAGGACACTGAGAGGGGATAGATTTATAAAGCCTAAAACTGGATGTTCTGTCCATCAGAGTAGACAATACCAGTGTCTGTCTCAAGGACTTTGTAAACACCAGGGGCAAGGATCCTTTTCTGACCGTCCTTAAAGATGACGCCAGAGGGCCCTACCAGTAGCTCTTTAGCGTCACGCTTCTGGCGGAACTGAACGTTCCTTCCGGAGGAGAGAACAGCACCAGAGTCGGTGGACAGCACCACTGTCTCGCCAGGTAACAGCTGGATATTTTGGTAGGCGGTCACGATGCCAGATTCTCCGACCACCTTAGGGTTGGGATCACTAGCAAAGCGCTTCCTCCTGTTGTGAAGGGCGGCTTGTTCACCAGTCAGCTGCAGGTTGCTACCACTTTTGGTCACGATGCCGGAAGGTCCAATCAGCACAATATCATCGGCATAGGCGTGAGAGAACTGCTGGTTTACACCATTAGGGTTGACAATTCCAGATGGTCCAACCTGGCGCTTCCTCCTGTTGTGAAGGGCGGCTTGTTCACCAGTCAGCTGCAGGTTGCTACCACTTTTGGTCACGATGCCGGAAGGTCCAATCAGCACAATATCATCGGCATAGGCGTGAGAGAACTGCTGATTTACACCATTAGGGTTGACAATTCCAGATGGTCCAACCTGGGCGCTGACTCCAGCAACCAGCACACAGAAAGCTACCTGTAATGGGAAGAGAATACTAAATGGTAGTGAAAGAATATCAATTTCGTTTTGTGTCTTTGAACAATATATTTTCAAACTAATATATATGATTGATAAATTCTAAAATTATTCATATTGTTTAAAAATATAGGGCTTACCAAGATCTTCATGTTTGCACGCTTTATCAGTCCCAGAACTCTACCACAAGGTGCTACTGTGACGACTGACACACATTCGAACTGCAGCACCTTATATACAGCTTTATCTAGGTCACCTCTGATGTTCAAAAGGTTATGGTTGACTTGATAATCAAGTATCGCCCATATCCGCATTTCTTGTTTGTATGACAATTACCATCCATGAGACCTGCTCGGGTTACAACTAACTGCATGCCTTGGCACCACAACAACTATGTATGGCACCATCACATTTTTTTATACCACTTAATCTCATATACACCACTACCATTTAATGTGACACCATCGATAAATTGAATCGTATTGAACATGACACTTCTAACATCAAATAACCAAACAAAAATTGACGATACCACCAAATATTGGATAATTAAGCCTACACGGACACCACATATCTGCCATCAACACCACTACATAATTCTGACATCATCCCCACATTTCTAACATCAATTATATCATCACATTTCTACCACACTCACAGCATTGTTTACATCATTGCTATCATGTATTATTTACAGAAAACCAATCACCATACTTCTGACACCATTACCATATTTGTAACATTTACACCACCACCACATTGCTGACATCAACACCACTACCGTATTAGTTAATGTTCTGATATAACACCACCACAACATTTCTTACCCCACCACATTTCTAACACCAATATCACCGTTACATTTCTAATACCACCACCACCACACTTCTTACAGCACTACCACAATGCATACACCACCACTTCATTTCTAACACCATCTTTACAATTCGTACACCACCACTACATTTCTTAAACCACAACCACAAATCCACCACCTCCACATTTCTTACTCTAGCACCACAACCACCATTTTTTCACCACATCCACCACCACCCCATTTCTTACACGAACATCATCACCACATCTCTTCACCACCATTACGTTTATAACACCAACACTACCACCACATTTAGTGTCTTACATCACCACATTTTTAACATCACCATCAATACATTTCGTATACCACCTCTGACATGAACACCAGACATGGGGTCAATTACTAGGTTTATTTTACTATTACTTTAATTTGTTCTCTTTTATATTACTATTACAATTAATTTAGTTATCATCTATTACTAATACTATTACTTGGTCATCTATTACTATTATTATTGCTTTCATACATACAATCAACTCTTCTACTAGCTGCTTTTAATGCACTTCAGACCTTGTATTTTGTACACATTGTAAATTAATCAACGTTACCAATTTCCATTTCTTATATTTATATTCTCTTAAACATTTACAAAGGTATTCTTTGAAAAATGTAAAGTAGGGTTGTTGCAAAATATTTTATTTCATCTTATTGTGATCTCAATACTCAATAGATTTACACATTATACAACTAATTCAAACTGTCTTTATCCTTTTTTTCATGGGTGGTGAGGACACTGAGAGGGGATAGATTTATAAAGCCTAGAACTGGATGTTCTGTCCATCAGAGTAGACAATACCAGTGTCTGTCTCAAGGACTTTGTAAACACCAGGGGAAAGGATCCTTTTCTGACCGTCCTTAAAGATGACGCCGGAGGGCCCTACCAGTAGCTCTTTAGCGTCACGCTTCTGGCGGAACTGAACGTTCCTTCCGGAGGAGAGAACAGCACCAGAGTCGGTGGACAGCACCACTGTCTCGCCAGGTAACAGCTGGATATTTTGGTAGCCGGTCACGATGCCAGAATCTCCGACCACCTTAGGGTTGGGATCACTAGCAAAGCGCTTCCTCCTGTTGTGAAGGGCGGCTTGTTCACCAGTCAGCTGCAGGTTGCTACCACTTTTGGTCACGATGCCGGAAGGTCCAATCAGCACAATATCATCGGCATAGGCGTGAGAGAACTGCTGGTTTACACCATTAGGGTTGACAATTCCAGAAGGTCCAACCTGGCGCTTCCTCCTGTTGTGAAGGGCGGCTTGTTCACCAGTCAGCTGCAGGTTGCTACCACTTTTGGTCACGATGCCGGAAGGTCCAATCAGCACAATATCATCGGCATAGGCGTGAGAAAACTGCTGGTTTACACCATTAGGGTTGATAATTCCAGATGGTCCAACCTGGGCGCTGACTCCAGCAACCAGCACACAGAAAGCTACCTGTAATGGGAAGAGAATACTAAATGGTAGCGAAAGAATATCAATTTCGTTTTGTGTCTTTGAACAATATATTTTCAAACGAATATACTGTATACGATTGATAAATTATAAAATTATTCATACGGTTTAAAAATATAGGGCTTACCAAGATCTTCATGTTTGCACACTTTATCAGTCCCAGAACTCTACCACAAGGTGCTACTGTGACGATTGACACACATTCGAACTGCAGCACCTTATATACAGCTTCATCTAGGTCACCTCTGATGTTCAAAAGGTTATGCTTGACTTGATAATCAAGTATCGCCCATATCCGCATTTCTTGTTTGTATGATATTTACCATCCATGAGACCTGCTCGGGTTACAACTAACTGCATGCCTTGGCACCACAACAACTATGTATGGCACCATCACATTTTTTTATACCACTTAATCTCATATACACCACTACCATTTAATGTGACACCATCGATAAATTGAATCGTATTGAACATGACACTTCTAACATCAAATAACCAAACAAAAATTGACGATACCACCAAATATTCGACAATTAAGCCTACACGGACACCACATATCTGCCATCAACATCACTACATAATTCTTACACCATCCCCACATTTCTAACATCAATTATATCATCACATTTCTACCACACTCACAGCATTGTTTACATCATTGCTATCATGTATTATTTACAGAAAACCAATCACCATACTTCTGACACCTTTACCATATTTGTAACATTTACACCACCACCACATTGCTGACATCAACACCACTACCGTATTAGTTAATGTTCTGACATAACACCATCACAACATTTCTTACCCCACCACATTTCTAACACCAACATCACCGTTACATTTCTAATACCACCACCACCACACTTCTTACAGCACCACCACAATGCGTACATCACCACTTCATTTCTAACACCATCTTTGCAATTCGTACACCACCACTACATTTCTTAAACCACAACCACAAATCCACCACCACCAAATTTCTTACTCTAGCACCACAACCACCATTCTTTCACCACATCCACCACCACCCCATTTCTTACACGAACATCATCACCACATCTCTTCACCACCATTACGTTTATAACACCAACACTACCACCACATTTAGTGTCTTACATCACCACATTTTTAACATCACCATCAATACATTTCTTATACCACCACTACATCTCTGACATGAACACCAGACACGGGGTCAATTACTAGGTTGATTTTACTATTACTTCAATTTGTTCTCTTATATATTACTATTTCAATTAATTTAGTTATCATCTATTACTAATACTATTACTTGGTCATCTATTACTATTATTATTGCTTGCATACATACAATCAACTCTTATACGCTGTCTAGCGGATTTTAATGCACTTCAGACCTTGTATTTTGTACACATTGTAATTAACCAACGTTACCAATTTCCATTTCTTATATTTATATTCTCTTAAACATTTACAAAGGTATTCTTTGAAAAATGTAAAGTAGGGTTGTTGCAAAATATTTTATTTCATCTTATTGTGATCTCAATACTCAATAGATTTACACATTATACAACTGATTCAAACTGTCTTCATCCTTTTTTTCATGGGTGGTGAGGACACTGAGAGGGGATAGATTTATAAAGCCTAAAACTGGATGTTCTGTCCATCAGAGTAGACAATACCAGTGTCTGTCTCAAGGACTTTGTAAACACCAGGGGCAAGGATCCTTTTCTGACCGTCCTTAAAGATGACGCCAGAGGGCCCTACCAGTAGCTCTTTAGCGTCACGCTTCTGGCGGAACTGAACGTTCCTTCCGGAGGAGAGAACAGCACCAGAGTCGGTGGACAGCACCACTGTCTCGCCAGGTAACAGCTGGATATTTTGGTAGGCGGTCACGATGCCAGATTCTCCGACCACCTTAGGGTTGGGATCACTAGCAAAGCGCTTCCTCCTGTTGTGAAGGGCGGCTTGTTCACCAGTCAGCTGCAGGTTGCTACCACTTTTGGTCACGATGCCGGAAGGTCCAATCAGCACAATATCATCGGCATAGGCGTGAGAGAACTGCTGGTTTACACCATTTGGGTTGACAATTCCAGATGGTCCAACCTGGCGCTTCCTCCTGTTGTGAAGGGCGGCTTGTTCACCAGTCAGCTGCAGGTTGCTACCACTTTTGGTCACGATGCCGGAAGGTCCAATCAGCACAATATCATCGGCATAGGCGTGAGAGAACTGCTGATTTACACCATTAGGGTTGACAATTCCAGATGGTCCAACCTGGGCGCTGACTCCAGCAACCAGCACACAGAAAGCTACCTGTAATGGGAAGAGAATACTAAATGGTAGTGAAAGAATATCAATTTCGTTTTATGTCTTTGAACAATATATTTTCAAACTAATATATATAATTGATAAATTCTAAAATTATTCATATTGTTTAAAAATATAGGGCTTACCAAGATCTTCATGTTTGCACGCTTTATCAGTCCCAGAACTCTACCACAAGGTGCTACTGTGACGATTGACACACATTCGAACTGCAGCACCTTATATACAGCTTCATCTAGGTCACCTCTGATGTTCAAAAGGTTATGGTTGACTTGATAATCAAGTATCGCCCATATCCGCATTTATTGTTTGTATGACATTTACCATCCATGAGACCTCCTCGGGTTACAACTAACTGCATGCCTTGGCACCACAACAACTATGTATGGCACCATCACATTTTGTTTATACCACTTAATCTCATATACACCACTACCATTTAATGTGACACCATCGATAAATTGAATCGTATTGAACATGACACTTCTAACATCAAATAACCAAACAAAAATTGACGATACCACTAAATATTGGACAATTAAGCCTACACGGACACCACATATCTGCCATCAACACCACTACATAATTCTGACACCATCCCCACATTTCTAACATCAATTATATCATCACATTTCTACCACACTCACAGCATTGTTTACATCATTGCTATCATGTATTATTTACAGAAAACCAATCACCATACTTCTGAAACCTTTACCATATTTGTAACATTTACACCACCACCACATTGCTGACATCAACACCACTACCGTATTAGTTAATGTTCTGATATAACACCACCACAACATTTCTTACCCCGCCACATTTCTAACACCAATATCACCGTTACATTTCTAATACCACCACCACCACACTTCTTACAGCACTACCACAATGCATACACCACCACTTCATTTCTAACACCATCTTTACAATTCGTACACCACCACTACATTTCTTAAACCACAACCACAAATCCACCACCACCACATTTCTAGCACCACAACCACCATTTTTTCACCACATCCACCACCACCCCATTTCTTACACGAACATCATCACCACATCTCTTCACCACCATTACATTTATAACACCAACACTTCCACCACATTTAGTGTCTTACATCACCACATTTTTAACATCACCATCAATACATTTCTTATACCACCACTATATCTCTGACATGAACACCAGACACGGGGTCAATTACTAGGTTTATTTTACTATTACTTAAATTTGTTCTCTTTTATATTACTATTACAATTAATTTAGTTATCATCTATTACTAATACTATTACTTGGTCATCTATTACTATTATTATTGCTTTCATACATACAATCAACTCTTCTACTAGCTGCTTTTAATGCACTTCAGACCTTGTATTTTGTACACATTGTAAATTAATCAACGTTACCAATTTCCATTTCTTATATTTATATTCTCTTAAACATTTACAAAGGTATTCTTTGAAAAATGTAAAGTAGGATTGTTGCAAAATATTTTATTTCATCTTATTGTGATCTCAATACTCAATAGATTTACACATTATACAACTAATTCAAACTGTCTTTATCCTTTTTTTCATGGGTGGTGAGGACACTGAGAGGGGATAGATTTATAAAGCCTAGAACTGGATGTTCTGTCCATCAGAGTAGACAATACCAGTGTCTGTCTCAAGGACTTTGTAAACACCAGGGGAAAGGATCCTTTTCTGACCGTCCTTAAAGATGACGCCAGAGGGCCCTACCAGTAGCTCTTTAGCGTCACGCTTCTGGCGGAACTGAATGTTCCTTCCGGAGGAGAGAACAGCACCAGAGTCGGTGGACAGCACCACTGTCTCGCCAGGTAACAGCTGGATATTTTGGTAGCCGGTCACGATGCCAGAATCTCCGACCACCTTAGGGTTGGGATCACTAGCAAAGCGCTTCCTCCTGTTGTGAAGGGCGGCTTGTTCATCAGTCAGCTGCAGGTTGCTACCACTTTTGGTCACGATGCCGGAAGGTCCAATCAGCACAATATCATCGGCATAGGCGTGAGAGAACTGCTGGTTTACACCATTTGGGTTGACAATTCCAGATGGTCCAACCTGGCGCTTCCTCCTGTTGTGAAGGGCGGCTTGTTCACCAGTCAGCTGCAGGTTGCTACCACTTTTGGTCACGATGCCGGAAGGTCCAATCAGCACAATATCATCGGCATAGGTGTGAGAGAACTGCTGGTTTACACCATTAGGGTTGACAATTCCAGATGGTCCAACCTGGGCGCTGACTCCAGCAACCAGCACACAGAAAGCTACCTGTAATGGGAAGAGAATACTAAATGGTAGCGAAAGAATATCAATTTCGTTTTGTGTCTTTGAACAATATATTTTCAAACGAATATACTGTATAGGATTGATAAATTCTAAAATTATTCATATTGTTTAAAAATATAGGGCTTACCAAGATCTTCATGTTTGCACGCTTTATCAGTCCCAGAACTCTACCACAAGGTGCTACTGTGACGACTGACACACATTCGAACTGCAGCACCTTATATACAGCTTCATCTAGGTCACCTCTGATGTTCAAAAGGTTATGCTTGACTTGATCATCAAGTATCGCCCATATCCGCATTTCTTGTTTGCATGATATTTACCATCCATGAGACCTGCTCGGGTTACAACTAACTGCATGCCTTGGCACCACAATAACTATGTATGGCACCATCACATTTTTGTATACCAATTAATCTCATATACACCACTACCATTTAATGTGACACCATCGATAAATTGAATCGTATTGAACATGACACTTCTAACATCAAATAACCAAACAAAAATTGACGATACCACCAAATATTCGACAATTAAGCCTACACGGACACCACATATCTGCCATCAACATCACTACATAATTCTTACACCATCCCCACATTTCTAACATCAATTATATCATCACATTTCTACCACACTCACAGCATTGTTTACATCATTGCTATCATGTATTATTTACAGAAAACCAATCACCATACTTCTGACACCTTTACCATATTTGTAACATTTACACGACCACCACATTGCTGACATCAACACCACTACCGTATTAGTTAATGTTCTGACATAACACCATCACAACATTTCTTACCCCACCACATTTCTAACACCAACATCACCGTTACATTTCTAATACCACCACCACCACACTTCTTACAGCACCACCACAATGCATACACCACCACTTCATTTCTAACACCATCTTTACAATTCGTACACCACCACTACATTTCTTAAACCACAACCACAAATCCACCACCACCAAATTTCTTACTCTAGCACCACAACCACCATTCTTTCACCACATCCACCACCACCCCATTTCTTACACGAACATCATCACCACATCTCTTCACCACCATTACGTTTATAACACCAACACTACCACCACATTTAGTGTCTTATATCACCAAATGTTTAACATCACCATCAATACATTTCTTATACCACCACTACATCTCTGATATGAACACCAGACATGGGGTCAATTACTAGGTTTATTTTACTATTACTTCAATTTGTTCTCTTATATATTACTATTACAATTAATTTAGTTATCATCTATTACTAATACTATTTCTTGGTCATCTATTACTATTATTATTGCTTGCATACATACAATCAACTCTTCTACGCCGTCTAGCGGCTTTTAATGCACTTCAGACCTTGTATTTTGTACACATTGTAATTAACCAACGTTACCAATTTCCATTTCTTATATTTATATTCTCTTAAACATTTAAAAAGGTATTCTTTGAAAAATGTAAAGGAGGGTTGTTGCAAAATATTTTATTTCATCTTATTGTGATCTCAATACTCAATAGATTTACACATTATACAACTGATTCAAACTGTCTTCATCCTTTTTTTCATGGGTGGTGAGGACACTGAGAGGGGATAGATTTATAAAGCCTAAAACTGGATGTTCTGTCCATCAGAGTAGACAATACCAGTGTCTGTCTCAAGGACTTTGTAAACACCAGGGGCAAGGATCCTTTTCTGACCGTCCTTAAAGATGACGCCAGAGGGCCCTACCAGTAGCTCTTTAGCGTCACGCTTCTGGCGGAACTGAACGTTCCTTCCGGAGGAGAGAACAGCACCAGAGTCGGTGGACAGCACCACTGTCTCGCCAGGTAACAGCTGGATATTTTGGTAGGCGGTCACGATGCCAGATTCTCCGACCACCTTAGGGTTGGGATCACTAGCAAAGCGCTTCCTCCTGTTGTGAAGGGCGGCTTGTTCACCAGTCAGCTGCAGGTTGCTACCACTTTTGGTCACGATGCCGGAAGGTCCAATCAGCACAATATCATCAGCATAGGTGTGAGAGAACTGCTGGTTTACACCATTAGGGTTGACAATTCCAGATGGTCCAACCTGGCGCTTCCTCCTGTTGTGAAGGGCGGCTTGTTCACCAGTCAGCTGCAGGTTGCTACCACTTTTGGTCACGATGCCGGAAGGTCCAATCAGCACAATATCATCGGCATAGGCGTGAGAGAACTGCTGATTTACACCATTAGGGTTGACAATTCCAGATGGTCCAACCTGGGCGCTGACTCCAGCAACCAGCACACAGAAAGCTACCTGTAATGGGAAGAGAATACTAAATGGTAGTGAAAGAATATCAATTTCGTTTTGTGTCTTTGAACAATATATTTTCAAACTAATATATATGATTGATAAATTCTAAAATTATTCATATTGTTAAAAATATAGGGCTTACCAAGATCTTCATGTTTGCACGCTTTATCAGTCCCAGAACTCTACCACAAGGTGCTACTGTGACGACTGACACACATTCGAACTGCAGCACCTTATATACAGCTTTATCTAGGTCACCTCTGATGTTCAAAAGGTTATGGTTGACTTGATAATAAAGTATCGCCCATATCCGCATTTCTTGTTTGTATGACAATTACCATCCATGAGACCTGCTCGGGTTACAACTAACTGCATGCCTTGGCACCACAACAACTATGTATGGCACCATCACATTTTTTTTATACCACTTAATCTCATATACACCACTACCATTTAATGTGACACCATCGATAAATTGAATCGTATTGAACATGACACTTCTAACATCAAATAACCAAACAAAAATTGACGATACCACCAAATATTGGACAATTAAGCCTACACGGACACCACATATCTGCCATCAACACCACTACATAATTCTGACATCATCCCCACATTTCTAACATCAATTATATCATCACATTTCTACCACACTCACAGCATTGTTTACATCATTGCTATCATGTATTATTTACAGAAAACCAATCACCATACTTCTGACACCATTACCATATTTGTAACATTTACACCACCACATTGCTGACATCAACACCACTACCGTATTAGTTAATGTTCTGATATAACACCACCACAACATTTCTTACCCCGCCACATTTCTAACACCAATATCACCGTTACATTTCTAATACCACCACCACCACACTTCTTACAGCACTACCACAATGCATACACCACCACTTCATTTCCAACACCATCTTTACAATTCGTACACCACCACTACATTTCTTAAACCACAACCACAAATCCACCACCTCCACATTTCTTACTCTAGCACCACAACCACCATTTTTTCACCACATCCACCACCACCCCATTTCTTACACGAACATCATCACCACATCTCTTCACCACCATTACGTTTATAACACCAACACTACCACCACATTTAGTGTCTTACATCACCACATTTTTAACATCACCATCAATACATTTCTTATACCACCTCTGACATGAACACCAGACAGGGGGTCAATTACTAGGTTTATTTTACTATTACTTTAATTTGTTCTCTTTTATATTACTATACAATTAATTTAGTTATCATCTATTACTAATACTATTACTTGGTCATCTATTACTATTATTATTGCTTTCATACATACAATCAACTCTTCTACTAGCTGCTTTTAATGCACTTCAGACCTTGTATTTTGTACACATTGTAAATTAATCAACGTTACCAATTTCCATTTCTTATATTTATATTCTCTTAAACATTTACAAAGGTATTCTTTGAAAAATGTAAATAGGGTTGTTGCAAAATATTTAATTTCATCTTATTGTGATCTTAATACTCAATAGATTTACACATTATACAACTAATTCAAACTGTCTTTATCCTTTTTTTCATGGGTGGTGAGGACACTGAGAGGGGATAGATTTATAAAGCCTAGAACTGGATGTTCTGTCCATCAGAGTAGACAATACCAGTGTCTGTCTCAAGGACTTTGTAAACACCAGGGGAAAGGATCCTTTTCTGACCGTCCTTAAAGATGACGCCAGAGGGCCCTACCAGTAGCTCTTTAGCGTCACGCTTCTGGCGGAACTGAACGTTCCTTCCGGAGGAGAGAACAGCACCAGAGTCGGTGGACAGCACCACTGTCTCGCCAGGTAACAGCTGGATATTTTGGTAGCCGGTCACGATGCCAGAATCTCCGACCACCTTTGGGTTGGGATCACTAGCAAAGCGCTTCCTCCTGTTGTGAAGGGCGGCTTGTTCACCAGTCAGCTGCAGGTTGCTACCACTTTTGGTCACGATGCCGGAAGGTCCAATCAGCACAATATCATCGGCATAGGCGTGAGAGAACTGCTGGTTTACACCATTAGGGTTGACAATTCCAGATGGTCCAACCTGGCGCTTCCTCCTGTTGTGAAGGGCGGCTTGTTCACCAGTCAGCTGCAGGTTGCTACCACTTTTGGTCACGATGCCGGAAGGTCCAATCAGCACAATATCATCGGCATAGGCGTGAGAAACTGCTGGTTTACACCACTAGGGTTGATAATTCCAGATGGTCCAACCTGGGCGCTGACTCCAGCAACCAGCACACAGAAAGCTACCTGTAATGGGAAGAGAATACTAAATGGTAGCGAAAGAATATCAATTTCGTTTTGTGTCTTTGAACAATATATTTTCAAACGAATATACTGTATACGATTGATAAATTATAAAATTATTCATACGGTTTAAAAATATAGGGCTTACCAAGATCTTCATGTTTGCACACTTTATCAGTCCCAGAACTCTACCACAAGGTGCTACTGTGACGATTGACACACATTCGAACTGCAGCACCTTATATACAGCTTCATCTAGGTCACCTCTGATGTTCAAAAGGTTATGCTTGACTTGATAATCAAGTATCGCCCATATCCGCATCTCTTGTTTGTATGATATTTACCATCCATGAGACCTGCTCGGGTTACAACTAACTGCATGCCTTGGCACCACAACAACTATGTATGGCACCATCAAATTTTTTTATACCACTTAATCTCATATACACCACTACCATTTAATGTGACACCATCGATAAATTGAATCGTATTGAACATGACACTTCTAACATCAAATAACCAAACAAAAATTGACGATACCACCAAATATTGGACAATTAAGCCTACACGGACACCACATATCTGCCATCAACACCACCACTACATCATTCTGACACCATCCCCACATTTCTAACATCAATTATATCATCACATTTCTACCACACTCACAGCATTTATTTACATCATTGCTATCATGTATTATTTACAGAAAACCAATCACCATACTTCTGACACCTTTACCATATTTGTAACATCAACACCACTACCGTATTAGTTAATGTTCTGACATAACACCACCACAACATTTCTTACCCCACCACATTTCTAACACCAACATCACCGTTACATTTCTAATACCACCACCACCACACTTCTTACAGCACCACCACAATGCGTACACCACCACTTCATTTCTAACACCATCTTTGCAATTCGTACACCACCACTACATTTCTTAAACCACAACCACAAATCCACCACCACCAAATTTCTTACTCTAGCACCACAACCACCATTCTTTCACCACATCCACCACCACCCCATTTCTTACACGAACATCATCACCACATCTCTTCACCACCATTACGTTTATAACACCAACACTACCACCACATTTAGTGTCTTACATCACCAAATGTTTAACATCACCATCAATACATTTCTTATACCACCACTACATCTCTGACATGAACACCAGACACGGGGTCAATTACTAGGTTGATTTTACTATTACTTCAATTTGTTCTCTTATATATTACTATTTCAATTAATTTAGTTATCATCTATTACTAATACTATTACTTGGTCATCTATTACTATTATTATTGCTTGCATACATACAATCAACTCTTACGCTGTCTAGCGGATTTTAATGCACTTCAGACCTTGTATTTTGTACACATTGTAATTAACCAACGTTACCAATTTCCATTTCTTATATTTATATTCTCTTAAACATTTACAAAGGTATTCTTTGAAAAATGTAAAGTAAGGTTGTTGCAAAATATTTTATTTCATCTTATTGTGATCTCAATACTCAATAGATTTACACATTATACAACTGATTCAAACTGTCTTCATCCTTTTTTTCATGGGTGGTGAGGACACTGAGAGGGGATAGATTTATAAAGCCTAAAACTGGATGTTCTGTCCATCAGAGTAGACAATACCAGTGTCTGTCTCAAGGACTTTGTAAACACCAGGGGCAAGGATCCTTTTCTGACCGTCCTTAAAGATGACGCCAGAGGGCCCTACCAGTAGCTCTTTAGCGTCACGCTTCTGGCGGAACTGAACGTTCCTTCCGGAGGAGAGAACAGCACCAGAGTCGGTGGACAGCACCACTGTCTCGCCAGGTAACAGCTGGATATTTTGGTAGGCGGTCACGATGCCAGATTCTCCGACCACCTTAGGGTTGGGATCACTAGCAAAGCGCTTCCTCCTGTTGTGAAGGGCTGCTTGTTCACCAGTCAGCTGCAGGTTGCTACCACTTTTGGTCACGATGCCGGAAGGTCCAATCAGCACAATATCATCGGCATAGGCGTGAGAGAACTGCTGGTTTACACCATTTGGGTTGACAATTCCAGATTGTCCAACCTGGCGCTTCCTCCTGTTGTGAAGGGCGGCTTGTTCACCAGTCAGCTGCAGGTTGCTACCACTTTTGGTCACGATGCCGGAAGGTCCAATCAGCACAATATCATCGGCATAGGCGTGAGAGAACTGCTGATTTACACCATTAGGGTTGACAATTCCAGATGGTCCAACCTGGGCGCTGACTCCAGCAACCAGCACACAGAAAGCTACCTGTAATGGGAAGAGAATACTAAATGGTAGTGAAAGAATATCAATTTCGTTTTGTGTCTTTGAACAATATATTTTCAAACTAATATATATGATTGATAAATTCTAAAATTATTCATATTGTTTAAAAATATAGGGCTTACCAAGATCTTCATGTTTGCACGCTTTATCAGTCCCAGAACTCTACCACAAGGTGCTACTGTGACGACTGACACACATTCGAACTGCAGCACCTTATATACAGCTTTATCTAGGTCACCTCTGATGTTCAAAAGGTTATGGTTGACTTGATAATCAAGTATCGCCCATATCCGCATTTCTTGTTTGTATGACAATTACCATCCATGAGACCTGCTCGGGTTACAACTAACTGCATGCCTTGGCACCACAACAACTATGTATGGCACCATCACATTTTTTTTATACCACTTAATCTCATATACACCACTACCATTTAATGTGACACCATCGATAAATTGAATCGTATTGAACATGACACTTCTAACATCAAATAACCAAACAAAAATTGACGATACCACCAAATATTGGATAATTAAGCCTACACGGACACCACATATCTGCCATCAACACCACTACATAATTCTGACATCATCCCCACATTTCTTACATCAATTATATCATCACATTTCTACCACACTCACAGCATTGTTTACATCATTGCTATCATGTATTATTTACAGAAAACCAATCACCATACTTCTGACACCATTACCATATTTGTAACATTTACACCACCACCACATTGCTGACATCAACACCACTACCGTATTAGTTAATGTTCTGATATAACACCACCACAACATTTCTTACCCCACCACATTTCTAACACCAATATCACCGTTACATTTCTAATACCACCACCACCACACTTCTTACAGCACTACCACAATGCATACACCACCACTTCATTTCTAACACCATCTTTACAATTCGTACACCACCACTACATTTCTTAAACCACAACCACAAATCCACCACCTCCACATTTCTTACTCTAGCACCACAACCACCATTTTTTCACCACATCCACCACCACCCCATTTCTTACACGAACATCATCACCACATCTCTTCACCACCATTACGTTTATAACACCAACACTACCACCACATTTAGTGTCTTACATCACCACATTTTTAACATCACCATCAATACATTTCTTATACCACCTCTGACATGAACACCAGACATGGGGTCAATTACTAGGTTCATTTTACTATTACTTTAATTTGTTCTCTTTTATATTACTATTACAATTAATTTAGTTATCATCTATTACTAATACTATTACTTGGTCATCTATTACTATTATTATTGCTTTCATACATACAATCAACTCTTCTACTAGCTGCTTTTAATGCACTTCAGACCTTGTATTTTGTACACATTGTAAATTAATCAACGTTACCAATTTCCATTTCTTATATTTATATTCTCTTAAACATTTACAAAGGTATTCTTTGAAAAATGTAAAGTAGGGTTGTTGCAAAATATTTTATTTCATCTTATTGTGATCTTAATACTCAATAGATTTACACATTATACAACTAATTCAAACTGTCTTTATCCTTTTTTTCATGGGTGGTGAGGACACTGAGAGGGGATAGATTTATAAAGCCTAGAACTGGATGTTCTGTCCATCAGAGTAGACAATACCAGTGTCTGTCTCAAGGACTTTGTAAACACCAGGGGAAAGGATCCTTTTCTGACCGTCCTTAAAGATGACGCCAGAGGGCCCTACCAGTAGCTCTTTAGCGTCACGCTTCTGGCGGAACTGAACGTTCCTTCCGGAGGAGAGAACAGCACCAGAGTCGGTGGACAGCACCACTGTCTCGCCAGGTAACAGCTGGATATTTTGGTAGCCGGTCACGATGCCAGAATCTCCGACCACCTTAGGGTTGGGATCACTAGCAAAGCGCTTCCTCCTGTTGTGAAGGGCGGCTTGTTCACCAGTCAGCTGCAGGTTGCTACCACTTTTGGTCACGATGCCGGAAGGTCCAATCAGCACAATATCATCGGCATAGGCGTGAGAGAACTGCTGGTTTACACCATTAGGGTTGACAATTCCAGATGGTCCAACCTGGCGCTTCCTCCTGTTGTGAAGGGCGGCTTGTTCACCAGTCAGCTGCAGGTTGCTACCACTTTTGGTCACGATGCCGGAAGGTCCAATCAGCACAATATCATCGGCATAGGCGTGAGAAAACTGCTGGTTTACACCACTAGGGTTGATAATTCCAGATGGTCCAACCTGGGCGCTGACTCCAGCAACCAGCACACAGAAAGCTACCTGTAATGGGAAGAGAATACTAAATGGTAGCGAAAGAATATCAATTTCGTTTTGTGTCTTTGAACAATATATTTTCAAACGAATATACAGTTCTGTATACGATTGATAAATTCTAAAATTATTCATACGGTTTAAAAATATAGGGCTTACCAAGATCTTCATGGGACTTTATCAGTCCCAGAACTCTACCACAAGGTGCTACTGTGACGATTGACACACATTCGAACTGCAGCACCTTATATACAGCTTCATCTAGGTCACCTCTGATGTTCAAAAGGTTATGCTTGACTTGATAATCAAGTATCGCCCATATCCGCATTTCTTGTTTGTATGATATTTACCATCCATGAGACCTGCTCGGGTTACAACTAACTGCATGCCTTGGCACCACAACAACTATGTATGGCACCATCACATTTTTTTATACCACTTAATCTCATATACACCACTACCATTTAATGTGACACCATCGATAAATTGAATCGTATTGAACATGACACTTCTAACATCAAATAACCAAACAAAAATTGACGATACCACCAAATATTCGACAATTAAGCCTACACGGACACCACATATCTGCCATCAACATCACTACATAATTCTTACACCATCCCCACATTTCTAACATCAATTATATCATCACATTTCTACCACACTCACAGCATTGTTTACATCATTGCTATCATGTATTATTTACAGAAAACCAATCACCATACTTCTGACACCTTTACCATATTTGTAACATTTACACCACCACCACATTGCTGACATCAACACCACTACCGTATTAGTTAATGTTCTGACATAACACCATCACAACATTTCTTACCCCACCACATTTCTAACACCAACATCACCGTTACATTTCTAATACCACCACCACCACACTTCTTACAGCACCACCACAATGCGTACACCACCACTTCATTTCTAACACCATCTTTGCAATTCGTACACCACCACTACATTTCTTAAACCACAACCACAAATCCACCACCACCAAATTTCTTACTCTAGCACCACAACCACCATTCTTTCACCACATCCACCACCACCCCATTTCTTACACGAACATCATCACCACATCTCTTCACCACCATTACGTTTATAACACCAACACTACCACCACATTTAGTGTCTTACATCACCAAATGTTTAACATCACCATCAATATATTTCTTATACCACCACTACATCTCTGACATGAACACCAGACACGGGGTCAATTACTAGGTTGATTTTACTATTACTTCAATTTGTTCTCTTATATATTACTATTTCAATTAATTTAGTTATCATCTATTACTAATACTTTTACTTGGTCATCTATTACTATTATTATTGCTTGCATACATACAATCAACTCTTATACGCTGTCTAGCGGATTTTAATGCACTTCAGACCTTGTATTTTGTACACATTGTAATTAACCAACGTTACCAATTTCCATTTCTTATATTTATATTCTCTTAAACATTTACAAAGGTATTCTTTGAAAAATGTAAAGTAGGGTTGTTGCAAAATATTTTATTTCATCTTATTGTGATCTCAATACTCAATAGATTTACACATTATACAACTGATTCAAACTGTCTTCATCCTTTTTTTCATGGGTGGTGAGGACACTGAGAGGGGATAGATTTATAAAGCCTAAAACTGGATGTTCTGTCCATCAGAGTAGACAATACCAGTGTCTGTCTCAAGGACTTTGTAAACACCAGGGGCAAGGATCCTTTTCTGACCGTCCTTAAAGATGACGCCAGAGGGCCCTACCAGTAGCTCTTTAGCGTCACGCTTCTGGCGGAACTGAACGTTCCTTCCGGAGGAGAGAACAGCACCAGAGTCGGTGGACAGCACCACTGTCTCGCCAGGTAACAGCTGGATATTTTGGTAGGCGGTCACGATGCCAGATTCTCCTACCACCTTAGGGTTGGGATCACTAGCAAAGCGCTTCCTCCTGTTGTGAAGGGCGGCTTGTTCACCAGTCAGCTGCAGGTTGCTACCACTTTTGGTCACGATGCCGGAAGGTCCAATCAGCACAATATCATCGGCATAGGCGTGAGAGAACTGCTGGTTTACACCATTAGGGTTGACAATTCCAGATGGTCCAACCTGGCGCTTCCTCCTGTTGTGAAGGGCGGCTTGTTCACCAGTCAGCTGCAGGTTGCTACCACTTTTGGTCACGATGCCGGAAGGTCCAATCAGCACAATATCATCGGCATAGGCGTGAGAGAACTGCTGATTTACACCATTAGGGTTGACAATTCCAGATGGTCCAACCTGGGCGCTGACTCCAGCAACCAGCACACAGAAAGCTACCTGTAATGGGAAGAGAATACTAAATGGTAGTGAAAGAATATCAATTTCGTTTTGTGTCTTTGAACAATATATTTTCAAACTAATATATATGATTGATAAATTCTAAAATTATTCATATTGTTTAAAAATATAGGGCTTACCAAGATCTTCATGTTTGCACACTTTATCAGTCCCAGAACTCTACCACAAGGTGCTACTGTGACGACTGACACACATTCGAACTGCAGCACCTTATATACAGCTTTATCTAGGTCACCTCTGATGTTCAAAAGGTTATGGTTGACTTGATAATCAAGTATCGCCCATATCCGCATTTCTTGTTTGTATGACAATTACCATCCATGAGACCTGCTCGGGTTACAACTAACTGCATGCCTTGGCACCACAACAACTATGTATGGCACCATCACATTTTTTTTATACCACTTAATCTCATATACACCACTACCATTTAATGTGACACCATCGATAAATTGAATCGTATTGAACATGACACTTCTAACATCAAATAACCAAACAAAAATTGACGATACCACCAAATATTGGATAATTAAGCCTACACGGACACTACATATCTGCCATCAACACCACTACATAATTCTGACATCATCCCCACATTTCTAACATCAATTATATCATCACATTTCTACCACACTCACAGCATTGTTTACATCATTGCTATCATGTATTATTTACAGAAAACCAATCACCATACTTCTGACACCATTACCATATTTGTAACATTTACACCACCACCACATTGCTGACATCAACACCACTACCGTATTAGTTAATGTTCTGATATAACACCACCACAACATTTCTTACCCACCCACATTTCTAACACCAATATCACCGTTACATTTCTAATACCACCACCACACTTCTTACAGCACTACCACAATGCATACACCACCACTTCATTTCTAACACCATCTTTACAATTCGTACACCACCACTACATTTCTTAAACCACAACCACAAATCCACCACCTCCACATTTCTTACTCTAGCACCACAACCACCATTTTTTCACCACATCAACCACCACCCCATTTCTTACACGAACATCATCACCACATCTCTTCACCACCATTACGTTTATAACACCAACACTACCACCACATTTAGTGTCTTACATCACCACATTTTTAACATCACCATCAATACATTTCTTATACCACCTCTGACATGAACACCAGACATGGGGTCAATTACTAGGTTTATTTTACTATTACTTTAATTTGTTCTCTTTTATATTACTATTACAATTAATTTAGTTATCATCTATTACTAATACTATTACTTGGTCATCTATTACTATTATTATTGCTTTCATACATACAATCAACTCTTCTACTAGCTGCTTTTAATGCACTTCAGACCTTGTATTTTGTACACATTGTAAATTAATCAACGTTACCAATTTCCATTTCTTATATTTATATTCTCTTAAACATTTACAAAGGTATTCTTTGAAAAATGTAAAGTAGGGTTGTTGCAAAATATTTTATTTCATCTTATTGTGATCTTAATACTCAATAGATTTACACATTATACAACTAATTCAAACTGTCTTTATCCTTTTTTTCATGGGTGGTGAGGACACTGAGAGGGGATAGATTTATAAAGCCTAGAACTGGATGTTCTGTCCATCAGAGTAGACAATACCAGTGTCTGTCTCAAGGACTTTGTAAACACCAGGGGAAAGGATCCTTTTCTGACCGTCCTTAAAGATGACGCCAGAGGGCCCTACCAGTAGCTCTTTAGCGTCACGCTTCTGGCGGAACTGAACGTTCCTTCCGGAGGAGAGAACAGCACCAGAGTCGGTGGACAGCACCACTGTCTCGCCAGGTAACAGCTGGATATTTTGGTAGCCGGTCACGATGCCAGAATCTCCGACCACCTTAGGGTTGGGATCACTAGCAAAGCGCTTCCTCCTGTTGTGAAGGGCGGCTTGTTCACCAGTCAGCTGCAGGTTGCTACCACTTTTGGTCACGATGCCGGAAGGTCCAATCAGCACAATATCATCGGCATAGGCGTGAGAGAACTGCTGGTTTACACCATTAGGGTTGACAATTCCAGATGGTCCAACCTGGCGCTTCCTCCTGTTGTGAAGGGCGGCTTGTTCACCAGTCAGCTGCAGGTTGCTACCACTTTTGGTCACGATGCCGGAAGGTCCAATCAGCACAATATCATCGGCATAGGCGTGAGAAAACTGCTGGTTTACACCACTAGGGTTGATAATTCCAGATGGTCCAACCTGGGCGCTGACTCCAGCAACCAGCACACAGAAAGCTACCTGTAATGGGAAGAGAATACTAAATGGTAGCGAAAGAATATCAATTTCGTTTTGTGTCTTTGAACAATATATTTTCAAACGAATATACTGTATACGATTGATAAATTCTAAAATTATTCATACGGTTTAAAAATATAGGGCTTACCAAGATCTTCATGTTTGCACACTTTATCAGTCCCAGAACTCTACCACAAGGTGCTACTGTGACGATTGACACACATTCGAACTGCAGCACCTTATATACAGCTTCATCTAGGTCACCTCTGATGTTCAAAAGGTTATGCTTGACTTGATAATCAAGTATCGCCCATATCCGCATTTCTTGTTTGTATGATATTTACCATCCATGAGACCTGCTCGGGTTACAACTAACTGCATGCCTTGGCACCACAACAACTACGTATGGCACCATCACATTTGTTTATACCACTTAATCTCATATACACCACTACCATTTAATGTGACACCATCGATAAATTGAATCGTATTGAACATGACACTTCTAACATCAAATAACCAAACAAAAATTGACGATACCACCAAATATTCGACAATTAAGCCTACACGGACACCACATATCTGCCATCAACATCACTACATAATTCTTACACCATCCCCACATTTCTAACATCAATTATATCATCACATTTCTACCACACTCACAGCATTGTTTACATCATTGCTATCATGTATTATTTACAGAAAACCAATCACCATACTTCTGACACCTTTACCATATTTGTAACATTTACACCACCACCACATTGCTGACATCAACACCACTACCGTATTAGTTAATGTTCTGACATAACACCATCACAACATTTCTTACCCCACCACATTTCTAACACCAACATCACCGTTACATTTCTAATACCACCACCACCACACTTCTTACAGCACCACCACAATGCGTACACCACCACTTCATTTCTAACACCATCTTTGCAATTCGTACACCACCACTACATTTCTTAAACCACAACCACAAATCCACCACCACCAAATTTCTTACTCTAGCACCACAACCACCATTCTTTCACCACATCCACCACCACCCCATTTCTTACACGAACATCATCACCACATCTCTTCACCACCATTACGTTTATAACACCAACACTACCACCACATTTAGTGTCTTACATCACCAAATGTTTAACATCACCATCAATACATTTCTTATACCACCACTACATCTCTGACATGAACACCAGACACGGGGTCAATTACTAGGTTGATTTTACTATTACTTCAATTTGTTCTCTTATATATTACTATTTCAATTAATTTAGTTATCATCTATTACTAATACTATTACTTGGTCATCTATTACTATTATTATTGCTTGCATACATACAATCAACTCTTATACGCTGTCTAGCGGATTTTAATGCACTTCAGACCTTGTATTTTGTACACATTGTAATTAACCAACGTTACCAATTTCCATTTCTTATATTTATATTCTCTTAAACATTTACAAAGGTATTCTTTGAAAAATGTAAAGTAGGGTTGTTGCAAAATATTTTATTTCATCTTATTGTGATCTCAATACTCAATAGATTTACACATTATACAACTGATTCAAACTGTCTTCATCCTTTTTTTCATGGGTGGTGAGGACACTGAGAGGGGATAGATTTATAAAGCCTAAAACTGGATGTTCTGTCCATCAGAGTAGACAATACCAGTGTCTGTCTCAAGGACTTTGTAAACACCAGGGGCAAGGATCCTTTTCTGACCGTCCTTAAAGATGACGCCAGAGGGCCCTACCAGTAGCTCTTTAGCGTCACGCTTCTGGCGGAACTGAACGTTCCTTCCGGAGGAGAGAACAGCACCAGAGTCGGTGGACAGCACCACTGTCTCGCCAGGTAACAGCTGGATATTTTGGTAGGCGGTCACGATGCCAGATTCTCCTACCACCTTAGGGTTGGGATCACTAGCAAAGCGCTTCCTCCTGTTGTGAAGGGCGGCTTGTTCACCAGTCAGCTGCAGGTTGCTACCACTTTTGGTCACGATGCCGGAAGGTCCAATCAGCACAATATCATCGGCATAGGCGTGAGAGAACTGCTGGTTTACACCATTTGGGTTGACAATTCCAGATGGTCCAACCTGGCGCTTCCTCCTGTTGTGAAGGGCGGCTTGTTCACCAGTCAGCTGCAGGTTGCTACCACTTTTGGTCACGATGCCGGAAGGTCCAATCAGCACAATATCATCGGCATAGGCGTGAGAGAACTGCTGATTTACACCATTAGGGTTGACAATTCCAGATGGTCCAACCTGGGCGCTGACTCCAGCAACCAGCACACAGAAAGCTACCTGTAATGGGAAGAGAATACTAAATGGTAGTGAAAGAATATCAATTTCGTTTTGTGTCTTTGAACAATATATTTTCAAACTAATATATATGATTGATAAATTCTAAAATTATTCATATTGTTTAAAAATATAGGGCTTACCAAGATCTTCATGTTTGCACGCTTTATCAGTCCCAGAACTCTACCACAAGGTGCTACTGTGACGACTGACACACATTCGAACTGCAGCACCTTATATACAGCTTTATCTAGGTCACCTCTGATGTTCAAAAGGTTATGGTTGACTTGATAATCAAGTATCGCCCATATCCGCATTTCTTGTTTGTATGACAATTACCATCCATGAGACCTGCTCGGGTTACAACTAACTGCATGCCTTGGCACCACAACAACTATGTATGGCACCATCACATTTTTTTTATACCACTTAATCTCATATACACCACTACCATTTAATGTGACACCATCGATAAATTGAATCGTATTGAACATGACACTTCTAACATCAAATAACCAAACAAAAATTGACGATACCACCAAATATTGGATAATTAAGCCTACACGGACACCACATATCTGCCATCAACACCACTACATAATTCTGACATCATCCCCACATTTCTAACATCAATTATATCATCACATTTCTACCACACTCACAGCATTGTTTACATCATTGCTATCATGTATTATTTACAGAAAACCAATCACCATACTTCTGACACCATTACCATATTTGTAACATTTACACCACCACCACATTGCTGACATCAACACCACTACCGTATTAGTTAATGTTCTGATATAACACCACCACAACATTTCTTACCCCACCACATTTCTAACACCAATATCACCGTTACATTTCTAATACCACCACCACCACACTTCTTACAGCACTACCACAATGCATACACCACCACTTCATTTCTAACACCATCTTTACAATTCGTACACCACCACTACATTTCTTAAACCACAACCACAAATCCACCACCTCCACATTTCTTACTCTAGCACCACAACCACCATTTTTTCACCACATCCACCACCACCCCATTTCTTACACGAACATCATCACCACATCTCTTCACCACCATTACGTTTATAACACCAACACTACCACCACATTTAGTGTCTTACATCACCACATTGTTAACATCACCATCAATACATTTATTATACCACCACTACATCTTTGACATGAACACCAGACATGGGGTCAATTACTAGGTTTATTTTACTATTACTTTAATTTGTTCTCTTTTATATTACTATTACAATTAATTTAGTTATCATCTATTACTAATACTATTACTTGGTCATCTATTACTATTATTATTGCTTGCATACATACAATTAACTCTTCTACGCCGTCTAGCGGCTTTTAATGCACTTCAGACCTTGGCATCTCTCTTGTTTTGTCCTTTCGTTACAAGATCAGTTTGCAAGATCAGTATCTTTCTTGGTCTACCTTTATGTTATTCTCTTGCAAATATTATTCAATATTTGAGAAAATATGTAATCCCATGAGTCACAATGATGTTGTTTGTAATAGGTAAGTAATAGGCTACTATCTATTACTTTACTATATATTACTATTACTGTACTATTACAGCAAAAACAATCTGATCTATTGCTAATGCAATTATTTACAAATCCAGTAATTATCTATTAATATTACATAGTACTATTAACTCATGTCTGATGAACACTATAACCCCAATTTGGACATATTTACATTTGTCGGTAGAAATATGTCTGGGCCCAAGGCTGAGTTCTAATTAAGTTACAGGCTCGCTATCGCTGGCCCAGGAAAACAATGCAATCCTGATTTGGGTGAAACATCTCATTATAGCCATAGCAATGGAGTGAAGCGACTTAGAATTTCCAAACTAATGTAGCGAAACTGATGAAATTCAAAAGGCCTACGTCGGACCAAATAGAGTGAAAATATCGCCACATTAGATGATAAGGGACTAAGCTCTCTGTCAGGTGAACAGAAACATGGAGTATATTGTTCATGAATACACTGTACACAATTACGATATAAAAAGGACATGCAAAACACTTATAAGATCATTGTGTATATTGATAGAGATTTACCTTTTTTATACTGTTATCATGACGGTATATAAACCAGTGATATACCTTTAAATTAGTAGATGATTATGGACATTTTAGTTACCATTTCCATGCCCATAGCGCTTTTTGTTTTTGAGCGTGTACCATCTGTACTGAACGGTGTAAGGAGTGACATAAAGGAGGTATTTCCTTCTTGCTATGACTTAAACTGCTTTAAACTTCGTGTGTCCAGGCATTTTGACTCCAACGTCCCTTGAATTTGGCTTTGTCACTCTCTTAACTTTGGGGGGAGACACTCGTTACAGGCAGCCTGCCCATGCACATAGCAAATAAAAATCACATGAGAGCATCTTTGGACAACGTAGGATGGTCAACATCTTTTTGGTAAATGTTGTCGGATAATTTGCAGTGGCATCGGAAACTAGGCTGAAGATACATTTATTTAGGTGACATCATTATTATTATAAGGTGCCAGACTAGTGTTGAGGGAATATATCGCTGCTCGTTTGATATCGGCTTAATAGTGTGGCTGTGTTGGTGTGGCTGTAACACTAGCCCATCCGATGTATTGGGAGGTTAATGGTGGATATTTTGTATCTAGATATTATTGGTTGTTTTACGTATACTGCTTTGATTGAGCTATTCATTTGTATTGCTTTTAAACACTTATTCAGACTCCCTTGAAGGTAAAACATTTTTCTACCGAAACAAATTTAATCATTTATATTGAAGCGCGTTTAGGAAAACACGCTTCAATATGAATTTTAAAAAACAAATCGGTAGAACATTGTCACAGCCTACGGCCGGTTTCTCATATCCCTATCGATCAGTGTGTGATATTTGTAGGAGAGGTCGCTTGGTAGGTGTTATTGTGGGAAGCCTAGGGTTAGTTTTGTTATCTATCGGAATACTCAAACCCATAATAGCTGATTTCTCGAAGGTTAGGTAAACATAGGAAACTTATAGGTCTTTACTTAATATCATATCAAAGTTTTCACAGTTAACAACATATTTCGCCACAAAATAATCACAATAGCCAAGTAATTAAGATGGGGACACAGCAATGTACCGTTAAATAATAATAAACAGACTGTAGTTGTGACTGATGGGACAACATTAACGCCTTAAAAGCGGGTGGTGGAGTATATTTCACTGTGCCGCCCAGCGGGTTTTTTTTACCATAAATGGGGTTGTTTCCGTGCTCTTTTTCATGCATAAACAAGACCCAGAGCGTAATACAAGTATGTATCCCTGAAAGGGCGTAAATTGAGATTTCCAGTGACACCCGAACCATGCTTCTACGATCACTGGTTGTCTTGCAATGATCGTGCAACCGAAGGGCAAAATTGCTAAAATACGGTAATTTCTTTATATAATTACGTATGTAGCGAGGGAGTGAGGGTGGATGTAAGTGGAGTACATCTCAGTTGGTCCACGGCGGCCGTGGCGAGCGGTCATGAGCTAACCCAGGCTCCTCCCGTCGCTCGTCTCTCTCTCAGAGCCAATATTGCGCCAAAATTGCACACGGACTAAAGTCCGCCCCCGCCACATAGTCCAAGTCTTTAGTGGCGGACTTAAGTCCGCCCCCGATGGTTAAGGGTTAAGTCCATCATGTTTGTGGCAGTACGACATTTAACTGGGCTATTTAAGATGTGGATGAGTTAAATATATGTAGTTGTAGACGACGACAAAAGGAAAGTACAATGGCCAAGAGAAATAGCCGTTCCACTACTATATGACAAACGTGAGGCAGTGAACACTGAACGCGTGAAAATACGGATTCGGTCTTCTGTAAAAAAAATATAAATGCACCAGCTTGTCAGAATGGTTCAGTAAGATTGTTAACTCCAAGACAACTGCAGAGGTTGAAGTAAATTAACTAAAGATTTCTGAACACCCATGATGGTTACAAAGGCTTTAAAGTATCTCAAAATAGAATCAAATCGCATCCTGTGCGTGAAAGGATTAATAGGTTGAAGTCTATCTAAATTAACCTAGAGGAATTAGTAGGTAGAACGTACCTAGAGGAATTAAAAGGTTTTCGATGATACATATCGTAATGTTATAATGGTTTGTGTTTACAAGACGGTATGATTTGTTGAAATGGAAGATGAAATGAACCTCGTATTAGTATTTGATAATTATAGGATATAAGATGTCATAATCACATGGAAAAGTGTCCCTATTTTCATTTAAGTTTCCATGGACAGGCGACACACGGTCTGGTGCTGCTAACGGTTTTTCATTGTTCCCGTTTACCTAGCTACGAATTTTTGCCAGATACCTCCACATATGGACTAGTAGACCAGATATATCGATTCCTCAATAGACGCCATGGCGTTTTTCGTGTAGTTTTACCGAATTTCGAGCAGGGCTTAACCCTTTATTGGCGGCGCGCAACTTATGTCGTGTGAAAGAAATTTGGACTAAGTGGCGGTTCACAACTTATGTCGTGTGCCATTTTCAGCACATAATGTTGCAGAGAGAGCGAGCTGAGCGGTGTGAAGAGCGTAGTAAGGCTATGACCGTCGCACACCACCGCGGTGGGCCAACTGAAGTGAAAACCACCCTCCCTTCCTCCCTCACACTCGCTACACAGGGAATTATGTAGGGAAAGTACCTAATTACATGGTTTTTGCACTCGTGTTGCGCGATCGTTGCAAGTAAACTAGCGGTCGTACAAGGATGGTTGGGGTGTCATTGGAAAGCTCTGTTTATGCCCTTTCAGGGATAGATCCTTGTTTTACGCTCTGGGTCTTATTTAGGCATGAAAATGATCACGTAAACAACCCTATTTAGGGTAAGAACACCCCGCTGGGCGGTACATATAAATTACCGCCTAGGCCGCTCGTTAGGTGTTAAGGACGCCATGGCGTGAATAAGTGCGCCAGGGCAAAAGTAGCTCAGGACGCCATGGTGTCCATACGTGTGCAAGAGGGTTAAGCTTCTAAAATGCTTCTTCTTTGTACATACACCTTTCCTCAACCAATACACTAAGCACACTGATAATATAAGTATGGACGACAAGCTTAAAACCTCATGGAAGAGTCTGGCAGAAAGGTTGGATCAACCACCTCAGCCGGTAATACCAAAACAAATATGTACGTCGCCTGCAGTATAACCCCTTTGTACACAGGACGAATATGTACATACCCCGCAGTGATTGGGTTAACTTTGCCAATTTCACTTTATTTACTTAGAATATGGTACGCTGTGTGCCTAATGTATTACTGTTTTAATTTATGCATATAGCTTGCATTCACCACCATATGTGCATCATCTGGTAATGCCTGATTTACTCAGTCGATATACAGACATTCCACTCAAACAGAAAATATTTCACCAATCCATCTCAATGTCATTTAGTGCCGGTATCGTAGTAACACGGAGGTAAACAAATGCATTGTGTGTATAAAATGTGCAGTGATGGTGTCAAAAATTGGGTTGTAGTGTTCATCAGACATGGGGTAATAGTAATATGTAATAGTAATAGATAATTACTGGGTTTGTAAGTGATAGTATTAATAATAGATCATATTTGTTGTTGCTGTAATAGTAACAGTAGCCTATTACTTTCCTATTACTAACACAATTATTGAGGCTTATTGGGTTACATATTTTCTCAAATATTGAATTATTTTTGAGAGAGAATAACATAAAGGTGGACCAAGAAAGATACTGATCTTGCAAACTGATCTTGTAACGAAAGGACTAAACAAGAGAAATGCCAAGGTCTGAAGTGCATTAAAAGCCGCTAGACGGCGTAGAAGAGTTGATTGTATGTATGCAAGCAATAATAATAGTAATAGATGACCTAGTAATAGTATTAGTAATAGATGATAACTAAATTAATTGTAACAGTAATATAAAAGAGAACAAATTAAAGTAATAGTAAAATAAACCTAGTAATTGACCCCGTGCCTGGTGTTCATGTCAGAGATGTAGTGGTGGTATAAGAAATGTATTGATGGTGATGTTAAAAATGTGGTGATGTAAGACACTAAATGTGGTGGTAGTGTTGGTGTTAGAAACGTAATGGTGGTGAAGAGATGTGGTGATGATGTTCGTGTAAGAAATGGGGTGGTGGTGGATGTGGTGAAAGAATGGTGGTTGTGGTGGATTTGTGGTTGTGTTTTAAGAAATTTAGTGGTGGTGTACGAATTGTAAAGATGGTGTTAGAAATGAAGTGGTGGTGTATGCATTGTGGTGGTGCTGTAAGAAGTGTGGTGGTGGTGGTGGTATTAGAAATGTAACGGTGATGTTGGTGTTAGAAATGTGGTGGGGTAAGAAATGTTGTGGTGGTGTTATGTCAGAACATTAACTAATACGGTAGTGGTGTTGATGTTACAAATATGGTAAAGGTGTCAGAAGTATGGTGATTGGTTTTCTGTAAATAATACATGATAGCAATGATGTAAAAAAATGCTGTGAGTGTGGTAGAAATGTGATGATATAATTGATGTTAGAAATGTGGGGATGGTGTCAGAATGATGTAGTGGTGGTGTTGATGGCAGATATGTGGTGTCCGTGTAGGCTTAATTGTCCAATGTTTGGTGGTATCGTCAATTTTTGTTTGGTTATTTGATGTTAGAAGTGTCATGTTCAATACGATTCAATTTATCGATTGTGTCACATTAAATGGTAGTGGTGTATATATTTGTTTTCTTTTTTTTTCTTTTTTTTTTTAAGAGACAATGAACGGAGGAAGGAAAAACACAGATAAAACAAAAAGGTCCATGTGCCTAAAGGCATCCTCCATTCATAAAATGTTTGTAACAACTGGATTTAAACTTTTGTAGATTGTAAGTTTGTGGAAAGCAACTCGAGGGAAATGAATTCCAAAGAGTAGTAGTTCTAAGGAGAAATGAATTTTGATAAGCAGAAGTTCTGCATTGTGGAGGAGAAAGTGTAAATTCATGGGCGCTCTCAGCTGCCCTAGTTCTACGGGGAAAGATGTGGAGAGGCGGCACAATTGAAGCAAGTTCCTCGGAACAATTGCTGTGAAAATATCTGTAGAATAATGCAAGGGATGCAACGTTTCTTCGTATGGATAATGTAGGAAGGTCCTGTGTGATTGCAGGGTTATTGATTAATCTAATAGCTTTATTTTGAATTTTTTCCAACTGCCTCAATGCAACCACTCCACTTCCACTCCACAGAGGTGAACAGTAATCCATCTGAGAACGCACATGACCTTTATATATTACGGCCAACTGCTCGTCAGTGAAGAATTCTCGAACTCTGTACAGGAGTCCCAGTTTTTTAGATGCATTCTTAGCAATGCTTCTAACATAATGTGTTTACCTCGTGGGTCAATTACAAGATTGCCAGTCGGAGATTTTAATGGTGGAATGGATGAAGCAGTAGTGAAGTTGGATTTGAATGAGTTAAGAGAAGAACAAAATATTTTGTTATCATTTGGATTATTTAGAAGTTTATTTGTCTGCTTGTGGAGAAAGTTTGATTTAGTTAGGTTTAATACAGTTTTGGCATGATTTCTGATGTTTCTAAAGTAATTAAAGGCTTCATGTGTTTTTTATCTTGTGTATGCATTGTAGGCTATTGCTTTTTGTTCAGTTACTCTAGCACAATTATGGTCAAACCATTTAGGTGAATTTGATCTTTTACTGTACTTTTGATGAGGAATAAAAGCTTCCATATGAAATTAAGTGGTATAAAAAAAATGTGATGGTGCCATACAGAGTTGTTGTGGTGCCAAGGCATGCAGTTAGTTGTAACACGAGCAGGTCTCATGGATGGTAAATATCATACAAACAAGAAATGCGGATATGGGCGATACTTGATTATCAAGTCAAGCATAACCTTTTGAACATCAGAGGTGACCTAGATGAAGCTGTATATAAGGTGCTGCAGTTCGAATGTTTGTCAGTCGTCACAGTAGCACCTTGTGGTAGAGTTCTGGGACTGATAAAGTGTGCAAACATGAAGATCTTGGTATGCCCTATATTTTTAAACAATATGAATAATTTTAGAATTTATCAATCATATACAGTATATTCGTTTGAAAATATATTGTTCAAAGACACAAATACGAAATTGATATTCTTTCACTACCATTTAGTATTCTCTTCCCATTACAGGTAGCTTTCTGTGTGCTGGTTGCTGGAGTCAGCGCCCAGGTTGGACCATCTGGAATTGTCAACCCTAATGGTGTAAACCAGCAGTTCTCTCACGCCTATGCCGATGATATTGTGCTGATTGGACCTTCCGGCATCGTGACCAAAAGTGGTAGCAACCTGCAGCTGACTGGTGAACAAGCCGCCCTTCACAACAGGAGGAAGCGCTTTGCTAGTGATCCCAACCCTAAGGTGGTCGGAGATTCTGGCATCGTGACCCCCTACCAAAATATCCAGCTGTTACCTGGCGAGACAGTGGTGCTGTCCACCGACTCTGGTGCTGTTCTCTCCTCCGGAAGGAACGTTCAGTTCCGCCAGAAGCGTGACGCTAAAGAGCTACTGGTAGGGCCCTCTGGCGTGATCTTTAAGGACGGTCAGAAAAGGATCCTTGCCCCTGGTGTTTACAAAGTCCTTGAGACAGACACTGGTATTGTGTACTCTGATGGACAGAACATCCAGTTCTAGGCTTTATAAATCTATCCCCTTTCAGTAGCATCACCCCCCATGAAAAATGACGAATATAATTCAAATCAGTTTTATAATGTGTATATCTATTGAGTATTAAGATCACAATAAGATGAATAAAATATTTTGCAACAAACCTACTATACTTTTTTCAAAGAATACCTTTGTAAATGTTCTGGAGAATATGATTATAAGAAATGGAAATTGGTAATGTTGAATAATTACAATGGATACAGTATAGACCTATATATATATATATATATATATATATATATATATATTCGCTTAATTGTTACTGAGGATTTTGCTTGTTTTTGCCATTTCTGATCCATTTAATTTATGCATTCACTATACCCTATTCCAAGTAAGAAGACCAAACCTCTTGAACATTAACCTCTATAACTCACAAACGACTAGAATAATCAAGCTAGTATTGCTACCATTTGGAAAGGGTCAGCCAGGGAATAGATGTTGACATTTGCAGCTAATTTACTTTAGCACTTTTTGAGTTACAAATATTAGGGTTCACAATTTCTGGACTACCTATTTGGAACAGGGTATAGGCTAACGAGAGGCCTTATCCTACTTCCCTCTAACTATAAACAAACTTCACTCTTCAAGCTATATTTTTACATTTCTTGGGAGAAAACAATTCTGGCCCAAGGTTGAGTTCTTATAAGTTACTGGTTCGCTATCGCTGGCCCAGTAACACAATGAAAATCTGAAGCGGGTGAAACGTCTTATTATTAAAGTGTGGCTGCTGAAGGACAAGGAAGTTAGGGATAGGTTTCATAATGAACTGGAGGAAATGAATAGAAATAAGGAAGCTAGGCCTAACGATGTAAATAGCCAATGGAACTTTCTTAAGCATAGCCTTATCGCTGCCACTGACAAAGTCTGTGGGAAAACAAAGGGTCACCCCAGGAATAAGACCTCTTGGTGGTGGAACGATGAGGTAGAACATGCTGTGAAAGAGAAAAGGAGATGCTTCAAAGCATGGAAAAAAGGAGGCAGCAGGGAGGAATACCAGGCAGCTAAACGAACTGCCAAAAGAGTTATTTACAATGCTAAAAATCGCATTAAGGACCTGGTCCTCGAACAAGTGTGTAACACTGACAATCCCAATGGGATCTTCAACCTAGCTAGGCGAGTTAAAAATGACAGTAGGGATATTATAGGTGAACAGTGTGTTAGAGATGATAATGGGAAGATTGTGTATGCAGAAAATGAAATCAGAGAAGCATGGAAGGTACACTATGAACGATTGCTAAATGTAGTTTGAATGGGATAAGGAACAGCTTAGTATCGAAAAACCAATATCTGGGCCCCCTCCTTTGATAGCACCAGCTGTAGTGAGCGACGCAATCAATAAAATGAAGGACGGTAAAGCTCCAGGTTGCTCCGACATTGTCGCTGAGATGATAAAAGCCTCAGGGGAGATTGGTGTAAACTTAGTCACTTAGTTGATAAACACCATTATTAAAGATGAGAAAATCCCAGAGGATTGGCTCAAAAGTGTAATAGTAAATATATACAAAGGAAAAGGGGATGCGCTAGATAGAGGAAATTATAGGGGCCTGAAAATGCTTGACCAAATCATGAAGGTCTGTGAGAGAGTCCTTGAGGGTTTGATCAGGCAAAGCATATTATTGATGATATGCAGTTTGGTTTTATGCCAGGACGTGGTACAACCGATGCTATCTTCATAGTCAGGCAGATACAGGAAAGATACTTACTAAAAGGCAGGGATCTTTACTTTGTGTTTGTGGACCTGGAGAAGGCCTTTGATAGGGTACTTAGAGATGTTGTACAGTGGGCTATGAGGAAACTTGGTGTGGAAGAGTGGCTGGTGCGTGTGATAATGAAGATGTATGAGGATTCGCGAAGTTCGGTGAGGGTGAAGGGTGTACTGAGTGATGAGTTCGCAGTCCGTGTTGGAGTCCATCAGGGTTCAGTGTTAAGCCCCCTCCTCTTTATTATGGTCTTGGAGGCGCTGTCTAGAGTTTTTAGAGGCGGACTCCCGTTGGAACTGTTTTATGCAGACGATTTAGTCCTAATAGCTGACAGTATGCAGGATGCTGAGGCCAAATTCAGAGAGTGGAGAGAGGGCATGGCGAGCAAGTGTTTAAGAGTCAATATTAACAAAACCAAGGTTATGCATTGTAGTTTGAGACGAGGCAATGTGGAAAAGAGCGGTGCATACCCATGTGCAGTGTGTGGAAAGGGAGTGGGCGTTAACTCAATTCAATGTAGCATCTCTCGATGTTGGGTACACCATGGGAGTAAGCGCTGTAGTAGAATAAAGGGGCCCCTGCCGAAGGATAAGTCAGAAATAGAGAAATTTGAGTGCGTAGTGTGCAAAGGCGAGCTTGTGTTGCGTGATGATCCTGTGGCTGTGAATTGTGGAAATGAGTGTTTTGAGCTGGTGAACAAGTTTTGTTACCTAGGAGATACCATCTCTGCCGGTGGTGGGGCCGAGGCTGCCACTGTTGCTAGAATTAGGTGTGGCTGGGGGAAGTTCAGAGAATTGATGCCAATCCTGACCATGAAAAGAATGCCTCTCCCCCTGAAGGGAAAGGTGTATGCCTCATGTGTTAGAAGTGCAATGACGTATGCCTCAGAAACATGGGCCGTTAAAGTAGAGGATGTCAACAGAATGGAGCGTAATGAGATGAGAATGGCGAGATGGATGTGTGGGGCCAGGCTACAGGATAGAATAACAAATGTTGAGCTGAGGAGACGTTTAGGTATAAAGAGTATTAGCGAGGTGATGCGTACAAGTAGACTGGGATGGTATGGACATGTGGAGAGAATGGATGAACAAAATTGGGTGAAAAAATGCAGGTCTGTGATTGTGGAGGGAGCTGCACCAAGGGGTGGACCGAGGAAGACCTGGGATCGGACTATACGCGCCGATCTCAAATCCAAGAACTTGACAAGTGAAGCAGCCCTTAACAGGGTTGCCTGGAACGCCGCCATTAGGACAAGAGACTGAAACTGCACTTATGTGTGGAACACTCAGTCTTAAAATGTTATGTATGTATGTATGTATCGAATTAATAATGGGTTAAAACGACTTAGAATTTCCTAATTAGTGTAGCGAAACTCGTGAGATTCAAAAGACCCGCATCGGACCCAATAGGGGGAAAATATCGCCACATTAGCTGCTAAGGGACTAAGCTCCCAGTCAGGTGAAAAGAAACATGGAGTATTTTGTTCACGAATACACTGTACACAAATGACGATATAAATAAGACATGCAAAAGGCTTATAAGACCATTGGGTATATTGATAGAGATGTACCTTTTTAGTTTTTACTATTGTTATGAAGGATATATGAACCAGTGATATACCTTTAAATGTGTAGATCATTATGGACACCTTAGTTACCGTTTTCATACCCATAGTTTTTTTTGAGCGTGTAGCATCTGCACTTAACGGTGTAGGGAGTGCTATAAAGGAGGTATCACACGAGAGCGTCTATGGACAAGTTTCTGCTAGAATGTGTCAGATAATTTACACTGGTATCGGTAACTAGACTAAAGACAACATTAATTTAGGTAACATAATAATATCAGAAGTCCATCTCATAAGCAGCCAGACTAGTGTTGGGGGTAAATGTTGAGGGAACAAATCGGTCGTATGATACCGGCTTAATAGTGTGGCTGTGTTGGTGTGGCTGTAATACTAGCCCATCCGATGTATTGTGGGGTTAATGGTGGATTATGTGTTTTGTAATTATTTTTGGTGGTCTTAATTACATTGCCTTGATTGAGCATTTTATGTTTATTGTTTTTGAGACTTAAAAAAACATACAGAATCCCTTGTAGCTAAAAGGTGCCCCTAATCACCCTTCAATCTAAATGTATACAATTTTCGGTTGAAAAATTTCATGGCCGAAGGCCGGTTTCTCCTATCCCTCCTGTTTGCCTTGAAAAAATCGTCAATTAAATAATGTGAAAAGTTTTTTCTTCGCCAAAATAATGGAATGTAACGTCCTAAATTAGCCAAAGTATTTGCCAAGGCCACCCAGGTGACAGGGAATGAATGAAAGGATTGGGGAAAATTAGGTGAAAGAAGCAGTGAGACAAATGGGAACGGGATAAGCTGAAGGTATGGATGGTAATGCTGTGGAGTTGTTTAAGAAGGGTGGAGATGCGATAATAGATTGGCTGGTGAGACTATTCAATGTGTGTTTTGTTGTGTCAATGGTACCACTAGATTGGAGGAGTGCATGTATTGTGCCGTTGTACAAGGGGAAGGGAGACCGGCAGGAATGTTCAAGTTAAAGAGGTATTATATTATTATAAGTGGTTGGAAAGCTGTATGGCATTTTTTGTTCTATGTGAGTGAGGGAGACAAAAGACAGAACCAATCAAGGGACGATTGAGCCAAAATGCCTGGACACACAGAATGTGAAGCAATTTAAGTAATAGGACGAGGGAAAGACTGATTCTGGGAGAGTGTTCTAGAGCTCAGCTGTAGATTTTGTTTTTGATATGTGAGTGGGGGAGACAGAAGGCAGAACTGCCTGTAACGAGTGCCTCCCCCAGAGTTGAAAGACTGACAGGGCCAAAATCAAGGGACGTTCGAGACAAAATGCCTGGACACATGGAGTTTGAAGCAATTTAAGTCATAGGAAGAGGGAAAGGTTGATTCTGGGTGAGAGTTCCAGAGTTCAGCAGTTGAATAGAAAGGAGACTGAGAATAATGTTGCACTCTTGGGTTGGCGAGTTGCACAGAATATGGGTGGGATTGTGTTGCAAGACTGGTACTACGTACCCTACGTAGAGGAGGTGGTATACACTGGGAAAGCTCTAAGGAACATTGATTATAAAAATATAAGACAAACACGAATCGCAATAAAGCGCTTAGGTAATCGGAAAGTGAGCCAATCCTTCTGACCCAATCAAACCTATCCAATCGCTACTCGTCACCACAACTAAAGCTGGTATCACACGAGAGCTTTTATAGTCAACATTCGATGATCAACATTTTTCTGGCAACATTTCTGGAGTATTTTGCACTGGTATTGGAAACTAGACTGATGGTAGATGAACTTAGGCAACAGAAAAATATTAAATGTTGACCTCCTGAGCTGCCAGACCAGTGTTGAGGATAAATGTTGATGGAAAAAGTGTTCGTGTGATACCGGCTTAACTGGAGTTTTGGCCATAGTGCAACTTGGATTCCCAGCAGGCTAGTATGAATCAATTGGAAGCCGTGGGGCCAATTAAGGGAGCCCACCTCGCTTTGTTTTCTCTTTCTCTCCCTCTCTCTTTGGCTTGTATCCATTCGGGCCCATTAAGCCTACTGTTTTTAGACGTTTACCCCCATCCAGGTGTTAATATTTTCCTGGCGAGTGGTAGCGAGCCACCATATATATATATATATTTGTTTTGACAGCTAGCTAAATTTGTACAATTTTCGATAGAAAAATTTCTCCGGCGAAGCCGGATTTCTCCAGACAATGCTAGCTCGCTATCGCTCGCCAGGAATAAATCGACACCTGGATGGGGATAAACGTCTTAAAATAGTTGGCTGAATGGGGCCGAATGGATACAAGCCAGAGAAAGAGAGAAAAGTAGAGAAAGATACAAAAAATAGCCGGTGACCCCCCTCCCCTTAATTGTGTTCATCCTTTGAATACAAGTCATATATGTATTCTATGCTGGCTAACATCGGCGGATTTCTTTCAGCTATAAGCCATAATCTGGAATAAATACAGTATAAACTACCGCATTTAAGGGGGGTCACCGTTTTTTTGTTTATCTTTCTCTCTATGTCTCTCTTTCCCTGGCTTGCATCCATTCGGACCCATTCAGCCAACTGTTTTAAGACGTTAATCCCCATCCCTGATTCGATTTCTTCCTAGCGAGCGATAGCGAGCCAGCATTGTATGGAGAAATCCGGCTTCGCCGGAGAAATTTTTCTATCGAAAAATTTACACATTTAGCTTGCTGTCAAAACAAAAATATATATATGCTGGCTCGCTACCACTCGCCAGGAAAATATTGACACCTGGATGGGGGTAAGTGTCTTAAAACAGTAGGCTGAATGGGGCCGATTGGATACAAACCAAAGAGAGAGGGAGAGAAAAATACAACAAAGCGAGGTGGGCACCCTTAACCCTTTGCCTCCCATTGGACAGTCCTAAGCTGATTTGTACACCGGGTCAAGCAACGCTTCAATATATGAATACATTAATTCAAATATTCAATTTTAAACTGAATCTTACTCAAAGGGGGAAGCGAATGTTTTTATGGACCCCCTTCTCTAAGACGTTCGCCCCATTAGTTTGGCGATTTTAAGACCTTTCGGCCCGTTTCTTTGTCAATGTTAAGACCTTTTTTTGGTTAGGCGTCAATGTTTTCCTAGCGAGCGATAGCGAGCCTGTTGTTATGGAGGAACTGGCCTTCGGCCTGGACAATTTGTTACCGAAAAATGTAAAAAAAATCTCGAAATTGGTAACTTGTGAGAATGTCAAGAGGTACGTGAAATTCGGTATGGCAGCCCGAATATCGTACATTTACTTAAGGGGAGAATTCCACTTGAGGGATTTTTTTCGGGACCCCTTTCTCCCTCGTGTTTAGCCCCATGCTTTTGGGATTTTAAGGCCTTCGCCCCAGTAGTTTGGTGTTTTTAAGAACTTTCACCACATTTCTGTAAATTTTAAGACTTTTCGTGCCATATAGGTGTCGATTTTTTCATGGCGAGCGGTAGCGAGCCTGTAATTTAAGAGGAATCGGCCTTCGGCCGGGACATTTTTTTACGGAAAAATTAACAAATTTATTTTGAAAGGTCTAGGGGGTGTAATTTTAAACTTGATGGAGGTCTAGGGAACAAACTAAATACCTCCCCTTATAAAATCGTATCCACATGTTAGCCTTATATTTCTTGTAGGAGAGAAATGAACAAAAAAAAATGCAAGAAATCTGAACACAACTTGAATAATATAAAGGCATTGTTGAAGTGTACTACGAACTTTCTTCATTTAACTCAAGACATCCAAAGTTGAAATGATGTACTTTAGGTGGGACAGGGCTTTGAGCGTGCCTATAAACGACAGTACCGCATAAGTTTAATTTGAGCCTGTGTGTGGGTGTGGGTGTGTAGATCAGTTTACTTTGAGCCTGTGTGTGGGTGTGTAGATCAGTTTACTTTGAGCCTGTGTGTGTGGGTGTGTATATAAGTTTACTTTGAGCCTGTGTGTGCGTGAGTGTGTATATCAGTTTACTTTGAGCCTGTGTGTGGGTGTGTATATAAGTTTACTTTGAGCCTGTGTGTGGGTGTGTAGATCAGTTTACTTTTAGCCTGTGTGTGTGGGTGTGTAGATCAGTTTACTTTGAGCCTGTGTGTGGGTGTGTATATAAGTTTACTTTGAGCATGTGTGTGCGTGGGTGTGTATATAAGTTTACTTTGAGCGTGTGGGTTTGTGGCTTAGTCTACTTTGAGTATGTGTGTGCGTGGGTGTAGAGATTTTACTGTGAGCCTGTGTGTGGGTGTGTATATCAGCTTACTTTGAGCTGTGTGTATATCAGTTTACTTTGAGCCTGTGTGTAAGTGTATATCAGTTTACTTTGAGCCTGTGTGTGTGGGTGTGTATATCAGTTTACTTTGAATATGTGGGTGTGTATATCAGTTTACTTTGAGCCTGTGTGGATGTGTATATCAGTTTACTTTGAGCCTGTGTGTGTGGGTGTGTATATCAGTTTACTTTTAGCCTGTGTGTGTGGGTGTGTATATCAGTTTACTTTGAGCCTGTGTGTGTGGGTGTGGGTGTGTAGTCCAGTTTACTTTGAGCCTGTGTGTGTGGGTGTGTACAAAGGTACAAAGGAGTACAAAGGAAATCAAGCAACAACAGGTCTAGTGACCCTTCTAGGTTGCTTGTCCTCCAAAACACTGAGGATCAAGTGTCCAAACAGTGGTTTAGAGTGGGTAAGGGAACATTGGAAAGGGAACTACTGCCCTGCCACTAACGTGGCAGGACTAGGAAGTTAGTAGGGGACATATGGGTTAGTAACTGAGGGGAGGATAAAGTTATTCATTTACAAACGCAGTCAGTCGCGGGTTTGATGCGAGATATTTGTCTAGGCGGAATTTAAATGAATCAACGGTGCTGCAGTCTATAACGTCTCGGGGAAGCCCATTCCACAAGTTGACAACTCGATTGAAGAAGAAATTCTTAGATTCGTGCGAGTTAAAAGATTTACCAATAATTTTGCTTCCGTTTCCCCGCGTGTAATTAGATTGGTCGATAGTGAAGTACTTACTACAGTTCATATTGTCGATGCCTTTGATGATTTTGAACACTTGAATTAAGTCGCCTCTTAATCTGCGCTGGGTTAAAGGAAATAGATTTAATTCTCTAAGACGCTCTTCGTATGGTTTGTTCTTTAGGCTAGGTATCATTTTGGTAACTCTACGTTGAACTCGTTCTAGCTTGTTTATATCTTTTTGGTAATAAGGGCACCAGGATTGAACGCAGTATTCCAGAAGAGGGCGGACTAAGGAATTGTAAAGGGTTAGGATAACTTCTTTGGATTTATGCTCAAATGACCTGCCTATAAAGCCAATTATTTTGTTTGCCTTCTTAACAACTTCTGAACATTGTTGACTCGGTTTTAGGTTACTCGATATTGTTACTCCCAGATCAGTTTCTCTGTTTACATTCTTAAGCTGAGTGCCATTCATCGAATAGTTTGCTTTCTCATTTAGGTATCCGACATGTAGTACTTTACATTTATCCGCATTGAAACTCATTTGCCAAATTTGGGCCCAACATGACAATTTATCTAGATTGTGTTGCATATCGTCAACTTGTTCTTTTGAGAGTACGCTATTTGCAATTTTTGTATCGTCAGCAAATTTTGAGATTGTGCAGGTGAGACCCTCATCTATGTCGTTGATGTAAATTAGAAAGAGAATTGGTCCTAGTACCGATCCCTGGGGTACCCCGCTACTTACATTGGTCCATTTAGATGCCTTACCGTTTATGACTACCCTTTGCTTTCTGTTGCTGAGCCAATTTTCTATCCATTTCAACACACCGTCTTGTATTCCATGCGCTTTTAGTTTTAGCAGTAAACGTTTGTGGGGAACTTTGTCAAAGGCCTTTTGAAAATCAAGGTATATAATATCTACAGCTTTACTCTCATCGTAGAGGTTGAGGATATCGTGGAAGAAGTCTAAGAGGTTTGTTAAACAGGAACGTTTTTTACGAAAGCCGTGTTGAGTATCTTTAAGTATGTTATTTTCCTCTAAGTGATTTACGAGTCTGTCTCGTATGACCGTTTCTAGCATTTTACATACAACTGAGGTTAAGCTAATTGGACGATAGTTACTGGGTAGGGATTTGCTGCCTTTTTTGAATATCGGTGTTACGTTGGCTAGCTTCCACTGATCAGGCATAGTTCCAGACTGCAAGGATTTATTGAATAGTAATGTCAGTGGTTTGGAGAGCTCATTCTTAGCTTCCTTTAGAACTCTAGGCGAGATTGTATCAGGTCCTGGCGTTTTATTTACCTTGAGTTTATCTAAACAATTCAATACTTCTCTCTCTGTAACGGTGATATTGCTTAGAACATCTGAATTATCAATCTGAATCGGCGATGGTGTAGGGATATCACTGAGGTCTTCTGTTGTAAACACTGATGCAAAGAAGGTATTGAGGGCATTACTCATTTGTACTTCGTCTTTGGTGTATTCTCCATTTTCATCGACTAACGGTCCAACAGTTGAAGTAACTACTTTTTTCTTTCTGATGTAACTATAGAATTCTTTCGGGTTTGTTTTACTTTGATTCGCAATATGTAACTCTAAGGTCTTTTTACTTTGCTTAATTAACTTTTTGGCTTTGCGTCGTAGCTCTACAAATTTCACCCGTTCTTCGTCATTTTGTGAGGATTTTAATCTATCATTAGCAAATTTTTTAGCAAGCAGGCAGTTTGAAATATCTTTTATTCCACCATTTGGGCTTATTATTATGGCCTGGACGCCGTATTTTCGATGGTATGCAGTCTTGCACTGCTTTTAGGTAAGTGGTTTCGAATAACTTCCAAGATGTATTTATGTCGTTATTGTTAATTTTTAATAAAAAGCTCCAGTCAGTTTCTTTAAACATAGCTCTAAGTTTATGGAAGTTTGCTTTCTTGAAATTAGGGACTTTTTCGATGCTACTATTTGGTTCGTTACTAGTAAACTTTAAAGTGAAAGTTATCGTACGATGGTCGCTGTTACTGAATTCATCACCAACATTCAAATTCTCTATCAATTCTTCTTTTGTTGCAAGTACAATGTCAAGAACGTTATTACCACGGGTCGGCATTCGAACAAATTGATAAAGCGAACTCTCTTGCAAGTTCGTATACAAGTCATGTCCGGAGTGTGAAGTAAGAGTATCGCCCACTTGGTCACAGGTAAATTAAAGTCGCCAAAAATGACGGTATCTTGTGAGTTACTTACATCTGCAATTTGTTCGTAAATTTCTCGGTCAGTTTGCACTGATTGAGCTGGAGGTCTGTATATTAACGCAAGTATTATTTTTGTACCTTTATTATTCTTTATTAGCACAAAAGATGTGTCGACGTTCACAATTTGAGGTTTTGACACGAGGGTCGGGTTAAGACTTTCTTTGATATAAAATAAAACGCCACCTCCATTTTTATTTATTCGGCTGTTCTCAAACATTACATAACCGGGAAGTGAATACTCTGCTAAAAAGTCTCTATCTTGTGTATTGAGCCAAGATTCTGTTATGCCAATCACATCATAATTTTCTGTAAACACTAGTTCCTCTAAATCTGAAAATTTATTGCGTATGCTACGAGCGTTTGCATAGAAAACATTCAAAGTTTGGGATTTGGGATTCAAGGAACGGTCTTTATTCAAATTATTGGTTCTGGTCGGATCTACATTTACATTCATGGCTGTCCTCGGTCCTCGGTCGTTATCCCTGACGGTTTTGAATTTGGGTCGTGTTGGTGGAGCTTTATCCAAATTCGCGGTTCTTGACGGATTAGTATTTAATTCCTTTGTAGATTGCCGTCCTCGCTGTCTTCGGTCCTCCTTCCTGGTTGTCCTGTGCTGAGTCGATTTCTTCTCCGAAAATCCTTCACCGCATCGTTGAGAAGACGCCTAAACGCGCTGCTCCCACCTGGTTCAGATGAACTCCATCGTCCGAAAACAAATAGTCATCGTAGTAGAAATTGTCCCAGGTGTCGACGAATCCCACGTTCTCCTTCCTGCAGAGGTTTGCTAGACAACGATTTGTGCTGGTGGCTATGTTGTAAAATCGGCTCTCTACACCGAGCCGGGGGACGATTCCTGAGACGATGATCCTTGATGACTTCTCCTTAAACGACTTGATCAGCTGCTGGTACTTTAAAAGCAAATCTTCCGACCGGGTTCGCTGTACATCGTTGGATCCAACGTGGATGACGTACATTGTATTAGCTGGGGCCAGCTTTGATACTTCGTCAACTGCTGCAACTACGTCATCCACACCACCACCAGGGATACAAAAACGCTTCCTGGTCTTAGGTGCCCTGGCGCAAAACTCTGTGAGCTGACCACGTATCATCGAGTCTCCCACGAGCCGGACTTCTTCTATTTCCTCTTCGTCATCTGAGTCTGCGAGTATCTGGAAACGGTTTTGACACTCGGTAATCGGTATGTGTTTCCTGGTCTTGAGGCAAACGTTGTTCCTCACGACACGGAAGTTGTCTTGAGGGGGAAGAGAGTCGCTATTTGTATCTTGAGTATCGGAAACATCAGCTGAAATGGCTACTGTAGGCGTTGAATTGTTGGCAGTTGACGTTGGGGTGTTGGTGGCTGCTGGAGTTGCGGTGACAATTGAAGTTTGTGGCACTCCAACGTTGAGTGTTACAAACTCTTGGAGTGATTCCAGCTTCATGGTGAGGACGTTGATCTTGTTGTAGGCTTCATCTAATTTCACTGTAAAATTCTCTCGTTGCATATCTCGTTGTATATCAGTTTACTTTGAGCCTGTGAGTGTGTGTGTGGGTGTGTATATCAGTTTACTTTGAGCCTGTGTGTGTGGGTGTGTATATCAGTTTACTTTGAGCCTGTGTGGGTGTGTATATCAGTTTACTTTGAGCCTGTGTGTGTAAGTGTGTATATCAGTTTACTTTGAGCCTGTGTGGGTGTGTATATCAGTTTACTTTGAGGCTGTGTGTGTCGGTGTGTATATCAGTTTACTTTGAGCCTGTGAGTGTGGGTGTGTATATCAGTTTACTTTGAGCCTGTGTGTGTGTGTGTGGGTATGTAGTCCAGTTTACTTTGAGTCTGTGTGTGTGGGTGTGTATATCAGTTTACTTTGAGCCTGTGTGTGTGGGTGTGTAGTCCAGTTTACTTTGAGCCTGTGTGTGGGTGGGTATATCAGTTTACTTTGAATATGTGTGTGTGGGTGTGTATATCAGTTTACTTTGATTCTGTGTGGGTGTGTGTATCAGTTTACTTTGAGCCTGTGTGTGAGTGTGTGGGTGTGTAGATCTGTTTACTTTGAGCCTGTATGTGTGAGTGTATATATCAGTTTACTGATGTTTATATGGATGAGTTTTTGACGGGTTGTGCAGGCCTCACAGTCCTACACATGCCGTCATACAAATTACACGGGCATTCAAATGGATCTGCACAGTCACTGCCAAATGTAGTATCCTACCTAAACAATATCCACTATGGTTATTTCTCTAGTCATCATTGAAAACAAAAGTCTTGATCAGACATAAACAAAGCTTTCATATTCAAGGTAAGTGCAGTGTGGTTCAGAAGTATTATTATAATACAGCAACAAAGGAAATTTATTTGATGGTACAAAGGTACTGTACAACACCACTTTTGACCGTGTGATTATAGTACTTTAAGTGACATGTCAAAATGATCTCGCGTCTTAACATCTAATTTGGGAGAGTGCATAAACATTATAAATATTTATGGATATACATTTAGACACACAATTATCAATACGTGTTGTTTTCCTACTTAAATCTTAATTCATTAATTATAATACAAAAGTGTATTATATGACTAATTAATTCTGCTGGATATTTACAACATTCTGATCCACTTCTTAGACATTCATCTCTGTTAAAACTCTCCGACATTTATAAAATTGAGGTACTAAAATGTATGCACAGCCAAATAGTAAACCACTGTAACCCAATAATTCCATGTCAACAAGCCTTGATAACACACAATCTAAATACAAGATATAGAGGTAATTTGAGACCCGTTTGACCAAAATCGGAACTTAGTAGAAATTTTATTGCGCTAAAAAAGTTGTATGCTGTGGAATGATCTTCTAAATTATATATAATACATTCAAAGCTCCACTACTTTCAAAATAAGCTTAAAGAAACATTATATTACACACATACTAAATTGGCGTGCATAAGCTTTATGATTCATATAATAATTAATATATGCTATACTCGTATAAAATTAATTTTGCAGAATCTTTATGGCTCTTATGTTAATATCTCTCTCTCTCTCTCTCTCTCTCTATATATATATGTTTCTAATCTCTCGGTGGGGTTCGAACCGCCGACCGTCAGGACGATAGCCGACGCTTTAATCAATTACACCACGGCAGTGATATATACTCAATATATATATATATATAATATCACATACTCTAATAAATGTGTATAACTATTTACATAATTTAAACTATATCAAGAACCTTTTTAGCTACATAATTTATGAGGTATATTTCTGTTCACTATAGCCATCCGAAATGTATGGACTGATATAGGTGAAAACAGGATTCCCTATCTAGCGTATGGTTCGATATTTTCTAGGTCACTAGGGATTAGGACTGGGATCATGCTTTTAGCGGATTAAGCTTCCAATGTGTTCTCAACGTGTCTCTCTTTCAACTGCAGCCGAGAGTCGAGTTGGCTTTTTTTTTTTTTTATGTTACAACATGCTCATTGTTTGCATAAGGAGTGCATTTTTGTGTTTTGTTATTTTGATGTTTATATTTTTTGAGTCATCAGTGCTATTGTATTAATTTAGAGATAGTTCATGCATAAGTGTAATTAAATTAGGTAAATCGGAAAATTGCAATTTTCCGTCACTGTGTAATTGGTAATATTTAACGTTATTTAAGTGTGTAATCAGCATCTTTAACCCGGCAAGCGCGATAGCGATAGGCCTCACGGAAGCAAGACCACAAGTGGGTTGCATAAAAGATCATGACCGGGTGGCCAATATCTTCGTTTTTCACCACCCAAATGCTTTTCCCACTTATTTTAGCACTCTTGAAGGTTCATATATACATCATATATATCGCACTTGTCAGGTTAATCAAGACATACATCACTCCTACTTTCTTCACATAATTATGCTTTCAGTATTCCCATATTTAGACTATTAATTTGTAGCTTATAATGTATCAGGCAAACTAACAATATTAAATAATGCTTTAGAATTTGCCATATTAATTTGTTTTCCGAAAGATAATATAATATGTTAAGCCAATACATAAATCTTTGATCCCGACACTCACCGACCTGCTGCCGACATTGCTCACGCCGTAAAATACCCTCTCGTCGCTTCAAAGCTGGTGCCGTATATTTAAATTTTATGTGATGGAATAGGAATGGCGTTGGCGAGCTTGTATATACCGTGCCGAGAGGACGGTGTGTATTGGGGGTTGAGGGGTGGGTTGGGTGTTGGAGTGAAGCTGGGAGTGCTGAAATTTTACGTTTGAGGGTTGGGGTGGGTTGGTTATTGTAGTGAGGTTGGGAGTGTTGAAGGGTAGATTGGGGGGTTGATCGAGGGGTGAGTTAGGAACTGGGTTGGGCATTAGAGTGAAGTTGGGGGGGGGGGGCGGGGAGCAGAAGGGTTTGTTGGGGCTAGAGGGGTGAGATAGGAAAGTGGAGTGGGTTTTAGAGTGAATTTTTGGGGGGAAGAAGGGTAGGTTTGAGGATGTTGGATTAATACGGTTTGGGGTGGGGCCTCTAAAAAATGCCGACTTGCTCTGCTCACCAAAGCAATCTTTGGATAATTGGGAACGGCTTCTTAAATATGTTGGCTTACAAATATATATATTAATGCATTTATTTATATTACAAAAAACAAATATTGCAGGTATTGATCAAACATAAATATTTAGATTTATGTGATGGAATAGGAATTGCATAGGTGAGCGTTTATATAGCGGTACTGAGTGTCTAGCGGATGGTATGTATAAATGGGCTTTCACACATATGCGATCTTGGTCACGATGGCAACGATGCAGAAAATCAACGTGCTTCGGGGGAAAATGGGCAAGATTTTAGCTTGGGACGACCGTGGATAGAAGGTGTAACCTCGGTAACAGGACGATCAACAACAGACCTAAGACGGACCCATAACGACGTCAAAGTGTACGATGACGGGGCTTGTCGGCGAGGCATAATAGCTCGGGATGACGTACCACGGCAAGAGATGACGGCAACAGATGACGCTGGCTATAATTGATGCCGGCGACGGATGACACCAGCAACAGACGACGCCAGCATAACAAGGGACAATGGCCAAACGACACTATGTACAGAAGTCCCACACAAGACTCTTCACCCAAATATTACCAGCCACCTACCATTACCACCACCAGAAACCAAACTAGCAGCCCCCTATACGAACTGTCTGCCACAAGGTAATTTCAATGAAGGAATATTTTGGGATCTCTTCAGACCACAGGAGAAAATTATGGAACATTTATTATTAATATTTATTATTTTGGGATCTCCGTTCCCTTTACTATTTATTATTTGATTCTCATCTACCTACCTTTCCCCATGTACATAATATCTATCTATCAATTTATCGATCTTCTTTATCAATGAATACAATCCTGTCTGATTCAAAGCGATTTCAATAAAAGAGGAAATGGTGATCTCTCCGGGCCACAGGTGAAAATATGAAACTTTTAAACGCGGTTCCCATACCTCCGTTTTGACCTCCGTTTGGGACGGACCTACGTTATCGATGACGTAGGTCCGTTTGGCCGTTTGTGCTCTATCAGGAGTTAAAACTTCACAAGCATGTAATCCAATGTTGCCACACTACCTCTTAGCTCGCCCAGTTGGGCTTACTTTAAGTGTAGATGGCAAATTATTCGTCTTTGTGGTACTGCTTGACACAAGTTATCGTGATATGCACTATGTAAACAGTCAAAATATTGGAGAGTATTTAAAAAGCCTGAAATCCAAGTTAAATCAACGAGCACTAGCATCAACAGAGGCAATGTACTTCAAGCCTAAATTTGTTGATTTCGGAATAAATATTAGACAATATCCATAATTGGTCGTCGTGACAACATGCACAGCTACCAAATTACACTTCTATATAACTCTGGCTTCACAAAATGGAAAGTATGAGACTATTTAAAAATGTTGGCTACCTTTTCGATTTGCTCCTGGGCTATAAACATTGGCAGTACTTCAGAACTCGCCCAACATTGTGTCCGTGGTGGAGAGGGCGAGTGTTTCCCTTGTTTACATTATAAATACGCATTCTACGTACATCCTGTGTGTGTATGCATAGGTTATAGGGTGAGTACTATTCATTGGTGACCAGTACATGCCAATATAATATATCATGGGCACCATATATATACGTAATTGTCTTCCGACGTCCGTCCGTGCAAAGTTAAATCCAAGTCAACTTTTTGGGGGATAGGATCTGGGATCGGTAGCGCACGAAATGGAGAACAATATACCTTGGTTCCCGCTCGCCGGAGCCCACGCGTAAAGGGACCTACGTCATCGATGACGTAGGTCCGGCCCAAACGGAGGTCAAAACGGAGGTATGGGAACCGCGCTTTATTCCTAATATTGAAAATTTTGGGATCTCCTTTCCTTTTGCTGTGTATTATCTTATTCTAATCTACAGAACGTTCCCTGTTTCCTATCTATCCATTATCTCCATAATTAGTGAACACAAAAAAAAAAAAATTAGTTTCAAATTAATCAGTGTTTAATTTCTAATGTGATGGAATTGAAAACTATATCATCACACCAACACATACAGAAATATTATGACAAAGGAATCAATGCAAAGTATTAACTCAGAGAGAGGGAGAGAGAGAGAGAGTAAATATATTGTAATACTTGTAATGAAACTAATATACCAGCTATCAAACATATATATTTATATTTGATTAGATGAAATAGGAAACCCGTTGACGAGCGTAAACACCATGGGAAGAGTTTGGCATACAAACGGTTCCAGTCATGAGGGCCAGATATAGAGTATAATCCATTGCTGGAAATTGCCATGGAGCTGTGGAACATACACAGTCACTCAGTACAGAATAATAATGCACTGCCATTGGATAAACTTGCTATATCCATTACAGTATTATTAAACAGAATAAACAATCAAGTTATGTGACCGATGTTATACCTGACATGAAGTCGAATGTCCTTTAGAAGTAATGATATATATAGTGAATACAAAATCCGAAGACCAGTACGTCTGTAGGGTGAAGAGTATGATGTATGCAGAAATGGATTTGATATAAATGAATACTCGATATTGTGCCAGCAATACCCATTTTTAGAATGGTTAAAAGCTATTTAAGGAGTATAACGTTTTTGGCAACGTTTCGCAAATAGTTTCTTCAGGTCACCAGAAGAAGCTATTTGAAAAAATACAATATATATACTATCAAGAAGCTGTTCCTCTTCAATTGGTGTTTTGAAAGACCAAAGACAAAGGAATATCCCGTGGCGCAATGGTAGTACGTTCGATTCCTAATGGAAAGGTCCCGGGTTCGATTCCCAGGCATAGCTAGAAAGTTGGCAGTCTCCTTTTTGTCTGTACCTCTGTCCACCAAACAGTAACTATTGGTTAACATTTGTGCCGTCCCATCTGGGGAAGTAAACTGTGGTAACTTGGATAAAATGCAGTAGTCCTTGTGTACAATCGGGCTAATAGGTGATGTCTGGGCACCAATTATGTTTTTTCAATCATTGGTATCAGCAATATTTACACATGGTATCTTCTTTTTGAGTGAGATATACAAACATATTCCTACACTGTCCCCCCCTATTCAACATCTGACAGGCATTAATACAGCACAGAGCAAACCACAGCTCAGACATGACATAATTATTAGCGCGACCGTACCAGGCTGGATAACTCCCCCGAGTTATATTCTATTGTTTATTAACTTCACCACAACACCAAACATCTCCAATGAAATTAATGAAATCATATATGTGATCCACCAGTATTAGAACCCGGGTTATCACATACAGATTTGTAGACACCTTAACCATTAACCATTACAAAGGCTCCAAATGGAAAATATATCGAGATAACAGCACGTCCAAGCACAACCAAGAGTAGGCCTCCTAAAGGAAAACAAAACAAGAATTTATTTCATCAAAACTCCCAAGTCCTGCATAATCAACTTATTTCTAATTCTTATTTCCTTCTATCAACAGATATGATGGTTGCTGTATATATGCCCATGCAATATAGGTATGTAATCATGTCACTTGTAAATGGGGAACATCGAATGTTGTGTCTATTGCCTTATGATTAATTGCACAATATTAATGTATTTATATGCAACTCTATGCATTATCTACTGTATGTCTATCTATTGATGATTTTTTCTACCTATCTATCTATTAAAATAGTTTTTAACATCGTCGCCTTGCGATTATGCCACGATACATAATAACAGTTAACACCCATTAAGCAGATCACCTACATCATTTAACGTAAACTTTTGTTTTTTGAATTGTCGTTTTGCAATGTTAATACTATAAACAATAACACAGTTTACACCCAATACACATGTCACCATAAACATTAGACTTCAATTTAGCTTTATCATATCGTCGTCTTGTAATTTTAACACGATACATAAAACAGTCGTTTATACACAATGCATACATTAAATACAACATTAGACTTGCATTTGAACCTATTAAATCGTCCTCATATAATTCTAACACATTGCACAATAAACAGTTTACGCCAAAAACGCATTTCGCCATAAACATTAGAATTGAGCTTCTTAAATCGCCTTCTTGCAATTATAACACGATACATAATAATATAGTTTACACGCAATACATATATATATTGCCAACAATATTAGACTTGAATGTGAACCATTTAAATAATCTTCCTGTTATTATAGAAATATTATATCTTGGTAGCGTAATGGTTAGTGTGCTGAATTTCGGTGTGAGTGTCCTAGGTTCGAATACCTGGAGTACCATATGTATTCATTAGTTTCATTGATTTAATTAATTAGGTTTATTTGTAAGTTAACTAGTGAGTTGGTGATAATGTTAATTTTATCACTATACTTTATAAAAGAGTGTACACCCAATACACAGATCATCAACAACATTAACCTTGAGCTCGGGCCGACAGCTAAACCCAAGGCCCCGGAAAATGTTGTATACAGTCGGCCAAATAGGTGATGTCTCGGCACCCATTATATGTTGATAAATAATTTGTATCAGCAATATCTAAAACCCGATATACATGTTTCAAGTGAGATATACAATCATGCTCCTACACTTACCCATCTTATTCAACATCTGACAGACATTAATACAGCACAGAGCGAGCCAAACGTAATGCCATCTGAGACATGAATTATTACCGCTACCGTACCCTGCCACCTTGACCTTGCCGAGCCACATTTCCGCCCACCCCTGCAACATCTGGCTCCATTCTAACTTCTCAATGGAGCGCCCCCCTTCTACCCCCAACCCCCTTTTCCGATGCCACCTGGTCCCTTCCCCCCGCCATGCAGTACCTTCCATCTTTACCCCCCCCCCCCCCACCACCACACACACACACACACACACACACACACACTACACTCTTTCTTTCTCTAGTTTTCTCACCCCACTCTCTGTTTGGAGTTTACTTTTTTGTTTTGCTTCTTCTTTTTTAAGTTTCCATGTGTTTTATTTGACATTTATTTTTCTATCGACTCCCACTTGTTGTCTTATTTTCCTCCTCCTTGTTTCACTTTCTTAGTTTTTTTTTCTCTGCCTTCTTTCTCCTTCTTCCTCTGTCTTCTTTGTTTTTGTTCTCTCTTCCCCGCTCTCTTCTTGGACTTTGTATTTCTTATCTCTCTCTTTCTTCAGTTTCCCTTCAATATCTTCCAAGTCTACCTTCTTTCACGCCCTGTCTTTTTGTTCGCCAGTATGCAGCTTTTCCCTCTGTTTTCGTTCATTCCTTCCCAGTATGCAGGTTTTCACCTCTTCTCTCTTTAATTTCTTCCCAGTATGCAGCTTTTCCCATCTTATTTCTTTCATTTTTCCCAGCATGACGCTTTCTCCCTCTTACTTCTTTCATTTCTTCCCAGTATGCAGATTTTCCCCTCTTCTCTCTTTAATTTCTTCCCAGTATGCAGCTTTTTTCCCTCTTCTTTCTTTCATTATTTTCCCAGTATGCAGCTTCTCCCTCTTATTTCTTTCATTTTTCCCATCTTCTTTCATTCTTTCATTAATTTTTCCCAGTATGCAGCTTTTCTCATCTTTCTTTCATTTCTTCCCAGTATGCAGCCTTTTCCCTCTTCTTTCTTTCATTATTTTCGCAGTATGCAGCTTTTTCCCTCTTCTTTCTTTCATTTTTCTTTTCGTCCTCTTCCACTCGCTTTCTTGCTTCTTCTCCCCTCCTCCTATTCTCCTCTTTGTCTCCTTTATTCTTCTGTTTCATAAAATTCTCTCTTCGCCCAGTTGCGCCTCGTTTCTCACCCTCCTTCGTTCTCCCGTTTTTTTTTTGTTTTTTTTTTCTTTAGTGTGTCTTGTGTCCCGTTCTTCGTTTTCTTTTGTTGTCCCTTTATTTTCCCATTCTTCGCACTTACTCTTTTTATCTTCGTACTTCTTCTTGCTTACATGTTTTCATCTCTATTTTCCCTTTATATTATTTCACCTCGTGCACTTTTTGCCACAACTTGTCTTCCATTTATTGTTGTTTAGTCTCTTTTTTCCATCCACATTCTTCCTCTCCTTCCCGTATTCGTTTCTCCTCATTTGTCTCGTCTTTCAAACCTATTCATACTTGTTGCTAAGGTCACTAATGACCCTTTCTCTCAAGTTCCATATGCGTGCAAGCTATTTTAATCTTGATGGAGGTCTAGCTAGGAAACTCAAAAATAAATAAATAAATAAATACATAGACCAAAAAACAAGCAGTACCGCCTTTCCACCTCGCTCTCTTCCAGTTGACATTTCAATATTTCCCATTTCCCCTTCTACTGATGCCTCTCCTTTTGTAATCCACCTATCGTCCAGTTCTTCCTTCTTCCCCGTTCTTCTTCTTTACTCTTTATTTTACTTCCTTCATTTCTTTTCAATATTGCCATTCTTTCAATTATCTGTTAACTCCCAGCTCTTTGCACCTTTTGCTCTCCCTTTCTTCCCTTTCTCCCTTCTCCTCATGTTCACACCTTCCTTCGATTTGTCTCTTCGTCTCAGATCCTCGTACATTCTGCTCTTCCTGTCTTCCAATTATCTTTTCCTTTGTCTTTCTCCTTTACCTTTGTTTCAGTCGTCTCTAATCTGTATTGATCTCTTTACTCTCTACTTCCTCATTTCCTCCAATTATCTCTTCCTTCGTCTTTCTCCTATTCCTTTGTTTCAGTCATCTCTGCTTTGTATTGATCTCCCTTCTCTCTACTCCCCCGTGTCTTCCCATTCTCTCCTCACCCCATTTTCTCTCACCCTCTTCTCTTTTCTTCCCGGATTATCCAGGCGCGTCTATTTGTTCAGTTATCCTTCCTGGTGTATATAACTTAAAGGGATATGGGTCGTTTTTCTAGATCCCTTTCTCCCTCATGCTTAATCCCATTAGTTTTCAGATTTTAAGATGTTTGCCCTATTAGTTTGGCGGTTTTAAGACCTTTCACCCGATTTCCTTGTCAATATTAAGACCTTTCGTGCTATTTAGATGTCGATTTTATCCTGGTGAACGATAGTGAGCTAGCCTGTAATTTTGGAAGAACCGAAATTTTTCGACCGAAAAATTTACAAATTAATCTAGAAGGTTGATCTAATGGATTTTTTGTTTAGGGTTTGATGGAGGTCTAGGGGGGAAACTAGAAAAATAATACATATTTATAAAAATCTACCAAAATGTGAACCATCCCCCCTTAATGTAGTTTCCCCTCATTCGTCACACCTTATCTTCCTTTCTTCCAATTTCCCATATTCTACTCTTTCCGTTCTTACTTCATCCGCGACTCTATATTATGATCAGTGCTCCTTCAGCTACTCCTTTCACCTGCCCTAGTCGTGATTCACCCCCCCCCCCCCCCCTGCCCTCCCCAGTTCCTCGCACCTTCTTCGCCTTTCTCCCCAGATCATCCAGGTGGTGATGGCTCGAGCGCTGAAAAGACCCTCCCACCCACCCCCGCGCCCCCTAACCCACCCTCGTCTTCTGAATAGCTCATCCGCGCCATTCAGAGCCCAGAAACCGACTCTTTTGTGATTGGCCTATCTGATCCGCAGGTGGTGACGCTGTGGGAGGGAATGAACGGATGGGGGGGGGGGGGGGAGTATAATCATTGTGCAACTGATGGCTTGTGGGTGACTCAAAGTTTCAAAGTTATGTTTATACTTTCATGGGCATTAACTTGGTTGCATTATATATAACTGACATCCACAATAATTGTATTCATAAGCATACTGTACTGTGTCTACCCCGATGCACCCTTCGACTCCTGTGTATCTAGCTATAAAGGTTTTGATAAAAGACCATAATATATTATTGTGTATGCTACATGGCTACAAATGTGGAGTTAAGGGGGAGGTAGTTGTTTCTGGACCCCTCGTATCCCTTACGTGTTGCCCCATTAGTATTGAAATGTTAATATTTTCGTCTCATTAGTTTGTTGATTGTAAGACCTTTCTTCCCTTTATTTGTTTCAATCTCAAAACCTTGCGTGCCATTTAGTTGCCGATTTTTTCCTGGCGAGCAATAGCGGGCCTGTAATTGTGGAGGAACTGGCCTTCGGTCAGGAAATGTTCTACCACAAAATGTATATATTTAACTCGAAGGGGAATTTTGAGGATAATTTATCAAGCTTGATGGAGGTCTAGGGAAGAAACTAATATATGAATACAAATAAAGACAAATGAACTAATAAATAACACCTACCCCCTTAAGAGAGTTCAGACATCACTGTACTCAAAGTATATATACTCTAACTACAGTACTACTAACTAACTGCTAACTAACTAACTAGTATATATACTCTAACTACAGTACTACTAACTAACTGCTAACTAACTAACTAGTATATATACTCTAACTACAGTACTACTAACTAACTGCTAACTAACTAACTACTAACTAACTACTAACTAACTACTAACTAACTAACTACTAACTAACTGCTAACTAACTAACTAACTACTACTAGAGTGTATATACTTTGAATGTACTGCCCTATACGTCAATTCCAATAAACAAGGAGCGCTTATATAATTATTTTGTTCAATTGTGTCAAGTTTAACCTATGAATGTATAACCCTTTGTTTACTCCATAAATCTGTTGACGAATAACCCCGCGAGCATTAGATGATTGGATGGCTATAGTCCGTTCATTCTAGGTTGGGCAGAAATTATAACCTCTAACCTCTGTAACTAAAAAAGGGCTAGATCAAATGAGCTGTCAATTTCCATCCACACCTATTCCCTGGCCAAGTCTTCCTTTTTTTTTTTTTTTTTTTTTTTTTTAAGAGACAATGAACGGAGGAAGGAAAAACACAGATAAAACAAAAAGGTCCATGTGCCTAAAGGCATCCTCCATTCATAAAATATTTGTAACAACTGGATTTAAACATTTGTAGATTGTAAGTTTGTGGAAAGCAATTCGAGGGAAGTGAATTCCAAAGAGTAGTAGCTCTGGGGATAAATGAATTCTGATAAGCAGAAGTTCTGCATTGTGGAGGAGAAAGTGTAAATTCATGGGCGCTCTCAGCTGCCCTAGTTCTACGGGGAAAGATGTGGAGAGGCGGCACAATTGAAGCAAGTTCCTCGGAACAATTGCTGTGAAAATATCTGTAGAATAATGCAAGGGATGCAACGTTTCTTCGTATGGATAATGTAGGAAGGTCCTGTGTGATTGCAGGGTTATTGATTAATCTAATAGCTTTATTTTGAATGTTGTCCAACTGCCTCAATGCAACCACTCCACTTCCACCCCACAGAGGTGAACAGTAATCCATCTGAGAACGCACATGACTTTTATATATTACGGCCAACTGCTCGTCAGTGAAGCATTCTCGAACTCTGTACAGGAGTCCCAGTTTTTTAGAGGCATTCTTAGCAATGCTTCTAACATAATGTGTCCAGCTCAAGTTAGTAGTTAATGTTACACCGAGAATGTCAATACTAGGGGAAGTGGGAATATTTACATCATTAAAAAATATATGGGAGTCAGTGAGATTCTGTCGGTTAGAAAATTGAATGTACTTGGTTTTCTGTGCATTAAAGGAAACTAGATTCTTTTGTCCCCATCCATCAATTCTAGAAAGGTCCTGATTCAGAGAAATTGCAGTGTTTATTTTTGAATTTGTAAGATCGGGTTGGGTGAAAGAATTGGTAAATGTGAAGGAACTGTGGAGTGTTGAGTCATCTGCGTAGGAATGTATTGGATTATGAGTGGTAGATATGAGATCATTGATATGAATGAGGAACAGAATTGGGGCCAAAACTGATTCCTGGGGAACACCAGCATTTATTGAGTGAAATTGAGAATAAAGGCCATCTACCATTACACGTATTTTTCTGTTATGAAGATAAGAAGAAATTAGTGGAACTAATGATGCAAGGCCGTAGTGTGACATCTTCGACAATAAGGATTGATGCCAGACTCTATCAAATGCCTTTGATATATCCAGTGCTATTGTATGTGTTTCACCACGTTGGTCTGTAGCTTGGTTGATTTGATGCGTAAGAAGGCAAAGCATGTCTGCAGTTGATCGACATCGTCTAAAACCATATTGCCTATCACTGATTAATTTATTATTCTCAAGATGCTTAATTATGTGATTATTTAATATAATTTCAAAGACTTTACCAAGAGTGGAAGTTATAGCTATTGGTCTGTAGTTTGATGGATCTGAAGAGGCACCTTTTTTAGGAACTGGATGGATGTTTGCTTCTTTCCAGGGTACTGGGAAGCATGAGGTATGAGTACACAGACGGACAAATTTTGCCAATACAGGAGCGAGCACCAAGGAGCAATTCTTAAGTACTATTGGAGGAATTTCATCTGGACCAGGAGCCTTATCTACTGAGAGATTCTGCAAAATAGTTTTGACATGTCTGGTGTGGATCTTAAGTGAGGGAATTTCAGGCGAATTAAAATTAAGTACAGGGACATCTTGATTTATTTCATCTAAGGTTGAGTTGGTGGAGAAAATATCCGCAAGAAGGTTAGCTTTACCTCGTGGGTCACTTACAAGATTTGGTAGACAAAATGAGCTCGATTACTCTAGTCCTTTTTGAGTTACAGAGGAAAGAGGATACGTTTTCTGCCCAACCTAAAATGAACAGACTATAGGTGATAAAAGGGCTCAACGCTATCTGGTCCGACGTCTTGTGGGTTACTATGATATTTTGTTTAGTTAATATTGTGGATTTTGCTTGACTTTGCCATATTCCAGCAAGTATTTTAGTCTCTCCCCTATGTTAACATAAACGCCTTCGCAGACTTCCTTCACTCTTAATATTGCCCACAGGGCCCCTTCAAGCTACATGTGTGCATTTTGTTTTATAGAAACTGTGCCGGCCAAAGCCAGATTTCTTCTAAATTACAGGTCGCTCGCTCAGAGAACAAAATCGACACCTGAATGGGATGAAGTGTTTTATTACCGCCAACTAATGGGGTGAAACGTCTTACAATCTCCAAAATAATGTAGGTCCAAAAAGCTCTCCCTCTGCCCAAATAGAGTTCAGGCTATATTGTACTGTTATTCCAATTGGTTTCATGACGGAGCTGTGTGTTCTTCTGGGCCGCTTTGGTCTGTCTACACTCTACACATTGAACGATTATATGTAACATTAATAATACACGTAAAATGGGTTTGGTCGTTTATGTGTGACAATTTGAACACACAAGGGTTGAAACATTGATATTATGTGTGTCATTCATGGTTCATTTAAGGGGGAGATATAGGACATCGCATACAGAACTTTCACCCTCTAACCATTACACCAAAAGACGCGCGCAAAGAAAAAACCTGTTAGGAATTTGGTGTCCGATATATTTGATTGATGGCTAGATACGGGACATAATGACCATCTAAAAGTGTATCATCCATAGTCGTTAAAATCTTTAGTTTCAACCAGTTGATCTTGGATGGCTTCATTGAACAAATGTAAGCTTTTGAACGAACTGAATATACACCTGTGCCCTATAAACTCCATCCATCCATCCATATACTCAGACCCAATCCCCACTTTTCCTCTTTTTTTTCTTTTTCCTTTTCCTTTTTTATTTTTATTTATTTATTTTATTTTATTTGTTTTTTTTGTTTTTTTTGGGGGGGTAGTCAAGACAGAGCCAGAATAGGGACAACACAACAGACAACAATGAACACACAAAAACAAAATACAAATTCACACACATCTAGGTCATCCAGAAGACACAGAGACCAGGGTCACTCAATTTACCTTTGCATCACTGCTACAGCCAGATGACATTACATAGTTTAGGATAGGCCTCTCTTATCAAAAGGAGTTGTGGAGGGCTACCTTAAGGCAAAACACTTGTCCGCGAACTTGTGAACTGTACCGTACCTGGCAGGGTGTGAGCGGGGAGGAAGGAGGGAAGGTAAGAGGGGAGGGGGAGGAGGGAGAGAGAAAGTGTGGTGGGTGGGGAAGAGGAGTATACTTAAAGCTGAGAGACACACGGCTTACGGTCCTATCGCTAGCCAGTACATACGCCTGCAGATAATTTTGGTACTTAGGCCTTTACTATATTGACCAATTCTAACACCTTGCTGGATTATTTTTAAGGGGACAGCTAATTTGTTGGCCTGTTAATTAATTTATTCAATTATTTGTTAGTTTCCTCGCAAGATATTCCTCAAACTTAGAAAAACACCCCCTAGACCCTCCTCAAGATCAATTTGTAAATTTTTCGGTATAAAAAGGTTCCGGCCGAAAGCCGGTTCCTCTTATAATTACAGTCTCGCTATCGCTCGCCAGGAAAAAATCTACTCCTAAATCGCACGATAGGTCTGAAAATTGACAACAAAATGGAACGAAAGGTCTTAAAATCGCCAAACTAATGGATCTGACGTCTTAAAATCTGAACACTAGTGGGGCTAAAAATTATTAAGAAGAGTGAACAGAAGAACGACCAATCTCCCCTTTAAACAATATCCGTTTATACATACCCGACTTAGTGTTTGCCTCTATGCAATGTTCCCCGACCTATGTTTATCGTAAAGGAATGGATCAGCTATTTTATAAGGCCATTGTAAATTCACTGACAGGCACTTCGATCACGTGGTTTTCGGTCACTCCGCTCACAGGAATTTTCGCCATCGGCCGCTTTAGCTTCATCTGTGCCTTAAAGGGAAAGGGTTTATTTGTTGGTCGATTATGTAATGTATTTATTATTTTTTTAGTTTCCTCCCTAGACCTCCATCAATCTTTTTAAAAAAATAAAAATAAAGAAATAAACAAAAAATCCATTACATCCCCCTTCTAGATTAAATTGTAAATTTTTCTGTAGAAATTTTTCCCGGTCAATGGCCGGTTCTTCCAAAACTACAGGCTCACTATCGTTCGCCAGGAAAAAAAATCGACACCTAAATTGCACGAAAGGTTTAAATATTGACAACAATATGGGGCGAAAGGTCTCAAAATCGACAAACTAAGGGAGCAAGCATCTTAAAATCTGAAACTAATGGGGCTAAACATGAGGGAGAAGGGTGGCCAAAAAAACGACCCATCTCCCTTAACCTATTGTAACCTGACCTATAGCCTAATAGGATCTTCACACTATCTGGTCCGACATCTTTGGGGGGGTTATTATATTTTGTTTAATTTATTATTGAGGATATTATTTGTTTTTTGCCATTTTCGAGTGATGTATTTTAGTTGGTCCAATTGGCTAACGAAAACGTTTGACCATACTTCCTTCAAACTCGAAAATGATCACCCTGACTCCCTTCCAGCTAAATTTGTATATATTTGTATTAAAATATATACCGGCCAAACGCCAATGTCTTCTAAGTTACAGGCTTGTTATTGCTCGCCATCCCCCCCCCCCTCCAAATTTATATATATATATATATATATATATATATATATATATATATATATATATATATATAAAATAATATAAATAAATATATATATATAAATAAATAATATTAATAATAATAATAATAATCGGCACCTAAATGGGGTGAAGCGTCTTTCAATCGCCAAACTAATGTGGTGAAACGCCTTAAATTCTCCAAACTAATTGAAAGAAACGGGGTCGGGCCAAAATAGACCTAAACCTCTATCAAGCTTCAAAAATCACCCCCAGATCCGATTTTGAGATAAATTCGTACATTTGTTGGTAGAAAAAGTACAGGCTTGCTAACGCTCGCCAGGAAATAATCGACACCTAAATGACACGAAAGGTCTTAATATTGACAACAAAATGGGCGAAAGGTCTTAAAATCACCAAACTAATGGGGCGAACGCCTTAAAATTTCAAAAAATAATGGGGTTAAACGTGAAAGAGAATTGTGTCCAGAAAAGCTTCCCTCTAATAGTTGTTTACATTTACAGGCCATTCCCTTTAGCCCTCCCAGACTTAGGAGAGGCTGGGGGTTAACCTCTTCTGTACCGGGGACGTCTTTTCCAATTTTGTTCTCCTATATTTAGAGGATTTTGTGCAGCTTAAAAAGGATCTATGGTAGTAAAAAGGGTTAAGTGAGATAGTCCGAAGCCTGTAAATTGCTGGAGGCCCTTTTTGAAAATTTATTAAATCGTCTAATAATAGCCAGTACAGAAGGGGCTAAACTTGTAGACTCGGAATAATGAATAGACTAGTGTGTAGCTACTTCATCTATAGAGGGCATTTGTAAGCTGAATTCAATGGCTTAAACTAGAATAAAATGGAAGATGACGCCATCTCATTGACAATCTTCAAATATTGTAATAATCTATGTTAATCGGTAATTAAGGCCTTCAGTACAATGTCGGATTTGTATGTAACTTGGGAAGGACCTGAATCATACAAACCGGCAAATGAATAGAAGATTTATTTATTTATTTTATTTATTGCTTATATACTGTATATATATATATATATATATACAATATAATTATACACTCCAACAGATCCTTTCCTAAACCCAATAAAGCTGCTTAACAAATGCCATAAGATAACTAGAGAACACATCATAGCCATGGTATATATAAAGGCTTAATTATTCATATATCCTTTCCTGGTAGTTCAGTAATTACCACTAACATATACAACACCCGTAATTAGTAGTCACCATTATTACTATCAAAACACACAACCCTGCTATAATTTCATAGTTCATTTGCATATAATTATTCCGTCGTTTGTAGCCCTCATTGCAATCAATATGGCATTAATTTCCCTAGTAATTACCCTCATTAATTGCAAAGATAACGCCGATCACTCTCCCGGGACGCAACCCAACGAAGTACTCCGAAACGTGAGTGAAATACAGTTAAATCTGAAATACAAACTCTGAAACATCACTATAGTACAGTTACCATCATGAATTTTATCCATTCCTTTGTACGTCTGAAAGTTAGCCTATAGTCGGTTTATTTCCAACTGATGGAAATTTGCAAAGTTCCCATCAAGATTTCTCGGGTATTTTGAAGATTGCGTAGTGAAATATGGGGCTAATTATAATAACTTGGTCTTAATTTGATGCAGAGACATAGTAGTTTCCCATTATTAAATTAAGTATCGAGAAATAAACTGCTAAGGGATTCAATTTACCGCCAGTTGAAATACAACCGACTATAGCGCATATGATTGCCCTACAAAAACAGATGGATATGTAACCGATTATTGGTCATATTATTATTAATCTACAGCATAAGCAAATATATACACTTCTAAGGGAAGATGGTTGATTTTTCTGGCTCTCCTCCCTCATGTTTAGCCCCATTAGTTTTCAGATTTTAGGACGTTCAGTCCATTAGTTTGGCGATTTTAAGACTTGTTTTTACCGATGAATGTACATATTTAGCTTGAAGGAGGTCTGAGGGAAGTTTGTTTTCAGTTTGAAGAGGGTGTGGCGAGTTTTTGTTTTGTTTTTTTATCTAGTGGTAAATTAAAAATACTTGTTCGAACAAATTGAAAAAACAAATAAATAAATAAAACCTCAATACTAATTAAACAAAATATCACCATAATCCCTATAAGACGTTGCACGAGATAGTGTTAAGGTTATCATTTGTAGTGTATCAGCTCTTTGTTCAGGAGATTGTACCATGGAATGTGACAGAAACATCACGAACATTTAGGACTTCAGAGGCTATCAGTCTCTTCTGAATTATTAACCCAGCACACTGTAAGGGGTTAATTTGTTAATAACTGGAGGCTATTAATTGTAGCCATACTAAATACAAAATGACGGTATTGGTACAGAAAGGGTTAATACCGAGCAAAATACCCTAAACCTGAATGAAGGACTGTGTTATATGACCGATCAAGTACCTAGAGACGTAAATTAAGTACTCTGAAGTGTTAATAATGTACTCTAATACCTGAATTGTGTACTTTGAAACCTATTTGGTGTATAGTTTAAAATGTATGATCTTCTCAATTTCATTTTTTTGCCACTATCGTACGGATGGGACATTGATGCTGTTTCGAATACATAACACATTTGTATCCTCAAACCGCATAGTCTGATAACACACAACGTACTCATATGTTCGAAAAAGTTACACAAGTTACTCCTGAGTTTCGTAACAAAATATTCTGGAATTCACGCAAAGTACTCTGAAGTATTTTGGAGGTTCCTAACTATGTCGCGGTTTTAAAATGTATCAGATTTAATGACCGCGAATGAACACTTAACATTCTTAAGGGGAGACTGACCGATTGTTTGGTCTATTAATTAATTTATTCATATATTTGTTTAGTTTCCTCCCTAGACATCCATCAAGCTTAGAAAAACGCCCCCTAGACCCCCCTTGAAGATAAATTTGTACATTTTTCGGTAGAAAAATGTACCGGCCGAAGGCCGGTTCCTCTTGAAATTGCAGGCTCGCTATCGCTCGCCAGGAAATAATCGACACCTAAATGGCACGAAAGGTCTTAAAATTGACAACGAAATGGGGCAAAAGGTGTTAAATCGCCAAACTAATGGGCCGAACGTCTTATAATCTCAAAACTAGTGGGGCTAAACATTAGGGAGAAGTGGGTCCAGAAAAACGGTCAGCCTCTCCTTAAGTACTATGTTAAAACCTAGAATACTACGGCACTAAATCAAATTAACTCTAAATTGTCTAAAGTAGTAGAGTATTATTCCTGAACAATACCCATTGATTGATTCAACCCCCTCCCCCCTCCACCGTCCGAAAATGAGATGAAGCCATGAATAATTTTCCGGCACATCGGGATAAACGGATGGATTACGCTGCATATCGGACGGCGGCCCGTAATTACCGGACAAAGCAATTAGATAACCGTACGTAGCATCTGCATAATTGGCGGAATTTGGTTTGGGGAACGACCGAATAACCACCGGATAGTCCAGGTAATCCGACACAGCACCGGGATGACTATTGGTTGTTAGTGAAAGTAGGACTTCAGAGGCAATATTTTTTGTTTAGTTAAAATAGGACTTCAAAAGGTTATCAACCCTTCTGGATTATTCAGCCAGCACACAGCAAGTCAAGTATGTTGTTGTTGTGGGGTTGGTAGGGCGCTCGGGTGATAGACACCCACTTGGCCTTGTAAGACGAGCCGTCAGTGGGGTCTTAAACTACAGAATGCAGAGTCCGCACACACAGGGGCAGTCGGCAGAGTCCGCACACACAGGGGCAGAGTCCGCACACACAGGGGCAGAGTCTGCACACACAGGGGCAGAGTCCGCACACACAGGGGCAGAGTCCGCACACACAGGACAGAGTCCGCACACACAGGGGCAGAGTCCGCACACACAGGGGCAGAGTCCGCACACACAGGGCAGAGTCCGCACACACAGGGGCAGAGTCCGCACACACAGGGGCAGAGTCCGTACACACAGGGGCAGAGTCCGTACACACAGAGCAGAGTCCGCACACACAGGGGCAGACTCCGTACACACAGGGGCAGCGTCCATCATCACACAGACATCAACACACAGGGGCAGAGTCCATCAACACACAGGGGCAGAGTCCGCACACACAGGGGCAGAGTCCGCAAACACAGGGGCAGAGTCCGTACACACAGGGGCAGAGTCCATCAACACACAGGGGCAGAGTCCACACACACAGGGGCAGAGTCCACACACAGGGGCAGAGTCCACACACAGGGGCAGAGTCCATCAACACACAGGGGCAGAGTCCATCAACACACAGGGGCAGAGTCCATCATCACACATACATCAACACACAGGGGCAGAGTCCATCAACACACAGGGGCAGAGTCCATCAACACACAGGGACAGAGTCCATCAACACACAGGGGCAGAGTCCATCATCACACAGACATCAACACACAGGGGCAGAGTCCATCAACACACAGGGGCAGAGGCCATCAACACACAAGGGCAGAGTCCATCAACACACAGGGGCAGAGTCCATCAACACACAGGGGCAGAGCCTATCAACACACAGGGGCAGAGTCCATCAACACACAGGGGCAGAGCCCATCAACACACAGGGGCAGAGTCCATCAACACACAGGGGCACAATCCATCAACACACAGGGGCACAGTCCATCAACACACAGGGGCACAGTCCATGAACACACAGGGGCAGAGTCCATCAACACACAGAGGCAGAGTCCATCAACACACAGGGGCAGCGTCCATCAACACACAGGGGCAGAGTCCATCAACACACAGGGGCAGAGTCCATCAACACACAGGGGCAGAGGCCATCAACACACAAGGGCAGAGTCCATCAACACACAGGGGCAGAGTCCATCAACACACAGGGGCAGAGTCCATCAACACACAGGGGCAGAGCCTATCAACACACAGGGGCAGAGTCCATCAACACACAGGGGCAGAGCCCATCAACACACAGGGGCAGAGTCCATCAACACACAGGGGCACAATCCATCAACACACAGGGGCACAGTCCATCAACACACAGGGGCACAGTCCATGAATACACAGGGGCAGAGTCCATCAACACACAGAGGCAGAGTCCATCAACACACAGGGGCAGCGTCCATCAACACACAGGGGCAGAGTCCATCAACACACAAGGGCAGAGTCCATCAACACACAGGGGCAGAGTACATCAACACACAGGGGCAGAGTCCATCAACACTCAGGGACAGAGTTCATCAACACACAGGGGCAATGTGCAACACACCTCCTTTACGTTATACCACCTCCTTTACGTAGGGCACGTGGTACCCGTCATGCAACACAATCCCACCCCTACTATGTGCAACTCTCCAACCCAAGAGTGAAACGTTACTCTCAAACTTTCTTCTATTCAACAGCTGAGCTCTGGAACTCTCTCCCAGAATCAGTCTTTCCCTCTTCCTATGACTTAAATTGCTTCAAACTCCGTGTGTCCAGGAATTTTGGCTCGAACGTCCCTTGATTTTGGCCCTGTCACTCTTTTAACTATGGGGGAGGCAATCGCTATAGGCAGTTCTGCCTTTTGCCTCCCTCACTCACATAAAAAAAAAAAAAAAAAAAAAAACACAGGGGCAGAGTCCATCAACACACAGACATCAACACACAGGGGCAGAGTCCATCAACACACAGGGGCAGAGTCCATCAACACACAAAGGGCAGAGTCCATCAACACACAAAGGGCAGAGTCCATCAACACACAGACATCAACACACAGGGGCAGAGTCCATCAACACACAGGGGCAGAGTCCATCAACACACAGGGGCAGAGTCCATCAACACACAGGGGCAGAGTCCATCAACACACAGGGGCAGAGTCCATCAACACACAGGGGCAGAGTCCATCAACACACAGGGGCAGAGTCCATCAACACAGAGGGGCAGAATCCATCAACACACAGGGGCAGAGTCTATCAACACACAGGGGCAGAGTCCATCAACACACAGGGGAAGAGTCCATCAACACACAGGGGCAGGGTCCATCAACACACAGGGGCAGAGTCCATCAACACACAGGGGCAGAGTTCATCAACACACAGGGGCAGGGTCCATCAACACACAGGGGCAGAGCCTATCAACACACAGGGGTAGGGTCCATCAACACACAGGGGCAGAGCCTATCAACACACAGGGGCAGAGTCCATCAACACACAGGGGCAGAGCCTATCAACACACAGGGGCAGAGTCCATCAACACACAGGGGCAGAGCCTATCAACACACAGGGGCAGAGTCCATCAACACACAGGGGCAGAGCCTATCACACACAGGGGCAGAGTCCATCAACACACAGGGGCAGAGCCTATCAACACACAGGGGCAGAGTCCATCAACACACACGGGCAGAGCCTATCAACACAAAGGGGCAGGGTCCATCAACACACAGGGGCAGAGCCTATCAACACACATGGGCAGAGTCCAACCGCAAACACCCTCCTCCGACGAGCAGTCGTGCTGTTCACCAGTCAAGTATGTTTTCAGGACTAGAGCCCCTTTTCGGTAACCCCAGTCCATTAAACATGAGGGAAAAGGGGATCGAGAAAAAGCGAGCATCTCCGCCTTAATAATCCAAAAGGGTTGAAAGCCTCGATCTGAAGTCCTATTTTAACTAACTAACGAGACCGCGACCGGGACAGACCGAAGAAACCAACAAACAACTCACAAACATCGGCAGTGACCGGACGACTCTGGGTCACTGCGATCTCTTAGGACGGCACAGTATAAACTAAGATTAAGGGGAAATCGGTCGATTTTCTGGTCCCCTTCTTCCCTCGTGTTAAGTTCCATTTGTTTTGAGATTATATGTCTAGTGATTTAAATACATTTCGTTGTCAATTATTGTAAGACCTTTCGTGCCATTTAGGTGTCGATTTTATCCTGGCGAGTGATAGCAAGCCAGACATTTTTGGAGGAGCCGGCCACATTTATCTGGATGGGGGGTCTAGGGGGTGTTTTTCAAAGCTTGATAGAGGTCTAGCGAGGAAACTAAGAAATAAAGGAATACATGAATTTAAAGTGATCCTATAAAAGCATCGTGGAAATGCTTCAGTGTTTATATATATATATATATATATATATATATATATATATATATATATAAAATTGGCTCTGGGCAGTAAACATGCTAGTACAACTGAAGTTTAGATTGTGCACGTTTTCTGTCATTATTAGTTTCTTTCCTTACCTGTTACCATGGTAACAAGGCAGCTTGGTTTACAAGCCATTGGTGGAACGGTCCTGGGGTTTGAGAGAAGCCGGTCACTTACCGAAAATGTGAGTTCTTTGTTCACTTGTGTACAGTCGGCCAAATGAGTGATGTCGCGGCACTAAGTATATTTCGATCAATAATTGGTATCAGCACTATCTAAGCTTTAATTTATCATTTCGAGTGAGATATACAAACATATTCCTCTCTTTACACACCCTATTTAACATCTGACAGACATTAACACAGTACACAGTGAGCTAAACGTAATAACAACGGAGACACGACTTATTTGGCCAACCGTACAAACGCACCCCTGGAGTGTAAAGCATCTGGGATATAGCAGAACATTGGATTGTCTCGCTTGGGTTCGATACAGTTTCAAATTGGTGTGCAGATATTATGGCTAATGATTGTACCATTTATTTTGCTCTCTAAACATCCAGGGACAAAATCGACACTTAAATGGTACAAAATGTCTTAAAATCGACAGAAATGGAGCGAACTTACGTAATATCGCCAAACTAATGGGGCTAAACATTTGGGAGAAGGAGGTCCATAATGAGAAAACTCGAGTGAAAATCTCCCCTTAAAATAATCAGGCGTCTCAAAAGGTCGATTTAATTAATTGAAGGCTGAAGGACAATCGAGGTATTTGAGAGATCGATTTATGAGCTATACGTCGAATACAGTTATTATCTCCCTCTATTTATCTATCTATCTACCTCAAATACAGCTAGTACGCAACAATTCCATACTCGTTCTCTTTCTTAACCTTATATATTATTGGCGAGAGCTACGAAATATAAATCAAATTATAATAATGTCATAACCTGTGACAACGAATAATTCCAAATACTATATCTTTACGAAAAGAACTCGATCTGTCAATGTTAATAGATTTCTTAATATTAATATGTATATTTAAACGTTCTTAACCCCTTCAGCACGATGACGCACTTATACCTTTGATTCGGACTAAATGTAGACGATTTTATGCAGCTTGAAAAAGAAGGCCCTATGGTATTTAGAAAGTATTTACCCCTGTGAGTCCTAGAGTTAGATAATATACGCTAAATAAAATGGTCTAATGTTAACCAGAATAAGGTGAATATTACGTCATCGTGCTGAAGGGGTTAAAACGTCTATTATATACTTGTTCGAAAATATATATACTTGCTCAAGGGAATTGAGAGTGCTTTAACACTATCTGACCTGACGTCTTGTGGGTTATTATGATAATATTGTTTTGCTTTAATTTGCCATTTTCGAGCTATGTATATCAATTTGACCCTTTGACTAACATAAAGGCATTGCCAAATTTCCTTTAAAATGCCAACCCAGACCCCCTTCAAGCTTAATTTGTACAGTACATTGTTCGATAGAATATTTCCCGGTCGAAGGCTGATTTCTTCTAAGACTCAATCTCCGTATCACTTGCCCCCTAAAATAAATCAGCACTTGAATGGGATGAAGCGCCGAATTGTCGCTAAACTAATAGGGTGAAACGTCTTATAATTTATAAACTATTAGAGCGAAATTGAGAAGCGCCAAAAAGGCCCCCCCCCACGGTCCAAATACGGTTAATACAAGATATACAAAATAGATAATGACCCTGAATCTAAATACATATATCTCTGTGCAATATAGGTCTTCGGTGCTCTCTCGTAGTGGGGCAAATATGTGACACATATGTGGGAATTGTGCGTTTCTTGATACAAGTGTCAAAATTGGCACACACAATAATAAACTCAGTATAATCAAAATTAGCTATAGGGCCATCAAAGGTTTAGCCTATGTTGGCTTTGGCAGCCCCTTTTCAATTAATCTCCATAAGAGTACTGAAACACCGATATTTACCCCAAACTGTATACTGTGGTAGAGATGTCAAACTAGTCTCAAATGACTCGTCTGAACAAGGGAACAATAAATTTTCAGACAATGTTTATAAAAAAGTTGTCCATTTGACTTGTACTGGTCCCTGTAGTTCAACAAATTAGTGGCAATTGGCAACAATTCTTACCAATTTGTAGCATGATAATAAACTTCAGGGACCAGTACAAGTCAAACGGTCAACATTAGCCAAACATTCTCTGAATATAAGTTGTTTCCCTTGCCCGGACGAGTCATTTGAGACTAGTTTGACGTCTCTACCACAGTATACAGTTTGGGGTAAATATCTGTGTTCCAGTACTCTAATGGAGATTAATTGAAAAGGGGCTGCCAAAGCCAACATAGGCTAAACCTGTGATGGCCCTATAGCTAATTTTGATTAGACTGTGTTTATTATGGTGTGTGCCAATTTTGACACTTGTATCATGAAACACACAATTCTTCCACCTATCTGCTGCACTATCGGGAAATGTATATAATTGTATATAATTCTCGTGTTGTGAGCACTTGGGAGTCACTCGATGATTAATGTTCCTGAAGGCCAAACCAAGTCAAATAAACGTTCTTGAATTAAACGTTCCTGAATTAAACGTTCCTCAATTGATTGTTCCTGAATTAAACGTTTCTGAATTAAACGTTCCTGAATTATATGTTTCTGAATTAAACGTTCCTAAATTAATCGTTCCTGATTTAAATGTTCCTAAATTAAACGTTCCTGAATTAAATGTTTCTGAATTACACGTTCCTGTTGTAAAAGTTACTGAATTAAACGTTCCTGAATTAAATGATCCTGAATTAAACGTTCCTGAATTAAATGTTCCTGAATTAAACGTTCCGGTATTAAACGATCCTGAATTGTACGTTCCTCAATTAAATGTTCCTGTATTAAACGTTCATCAATCAGACGTTGATCAATCAAACGTTCCTAAATTAAACGTTCCTGAATTAAACGTTTATCAATCAAACATTCCTGAATTAAACGTTCCTGAATTAAACGTTCCTCAATCAAATGTTCTTGAAGGCTGACCAACTCAATTAAACGAGCAACACGTACACAAGCTCCATCGGTGCTTGGAACGTTAATAGTTCATAGGAATTAATTGGTCTGAGCACTGGCGAAGCATCATCATATAGCCTGCCTATAGCATAAGCTCCACCAGAGTGTGTAATTAAGGAAGAATATCAAATTAGTGCTCATAAATTAATGACACATTGGGATACGCAACATACATATGATGTACAGTATGTATGTATGTATATACTCAGGCACATACCCCAATACTAGGGTTGGCCGACTCGAGACAAAGCCTGAACAGAAACAACATTCAATTGTTCTAATTCCCAGGGTCCGGGACCACTTTCGCGTTCCTTCGCCCCTTTCTCTGTCTCGATGAGTAGGATCATTTTACAAGGGGAGGAGGACCCGTTAGAAACATCTGTTGGGTAATATTATGTGCGGGGACAGCTTAAAAATATGAAATGGGACGGGGTGTTTAACACAGTATTTTTTACCTAATCATACAGCTAACTAGTAATAGTGCTTATCATGAGTTGGTTATTAGATAGACTGACAAAATGAATCACACATACAAAGGACGACACACTTGACGTCACACACACACACACACACACACACACACACACACACACACACAAACACACACAGCAACACCCACATAACACAAGTTGACACACATAAAGCATCATACACACACGACATAGCAATACATACAGATCACAACACGCAATATGGAACACACACACACACACACATCACGATACACAGAGAGCACGACACACCCGTAAAATGAGACACACACACACACAACACCACGATACACAGAGAGCACGATACACCCGTAAATGAGACACACACACACACACAACACCACGATACACAGAGAGCACGACACACCCGCAAAATTACACACACACAAACACACACGCGCACACACACACACATCAGGATACACAGAGAGCACAATACACCCGCAAAATGACACACACAACATTACAATACACAGAGAGCACGACACACCTGCAAAATGACACACACACACACAACATTACAATACACAGAGAGCACGACACACCTGCAAAATGACACACACACACACAACATTACAATACACAGAGAGCACGACACACCTGCAAAATGACACACACACACACAACATTACAATACACATAGAGCACGACACACCCGCAAAATTACACACACACACACACACACACAAAGGATGGTACATATATCGTTGGAAAGTCAAGGTTTATATAGTAGTTTTCATGACAATATACTGCATTTTAATTAGTCGTCAAGGTAGAGTATGGTTTAACCCTTTCATTACGGTATTATGTCGCAATAATATGATTGTATTCAGCTTAGTAGAACCTTCTACGTATCGAAAGGTAATGCCCAACTCAATTAACCATCACATTAAATATATAAAACATATTAAGATGCCCGCAATATAAAGACGAAATACGTCATCGTATAATGAAAGAGTTAACCCTTGTTGTACCGGCGACGACTATTTGTTTATATTTCAGCTGCATTTATACGGTTAGCTTAGGAAGAATATATGGTGGCTAAAAGGATTAATTGAGATAGTCTGTTATCTTTAACGGGTAGACATCCTTACTAAGCTGAATAAAACTGTCTACTAGTTGCCAGAATATAATTAAAATAATGTCACCGGTACTGGATGGGTTAAGATGGTAGATGATTATTTAGCGGAATATGTCAAACTCACCGTTGATTGTGTAGGAAGATTACACACTCTAAAACTTAACCCATTCAGTCCCGATGATATCATTTGTCCTCATATTCTGGACACTATTAGACGATTGTATTCAGCTTAGGGAGGACGACTACCAATGAAGAGGCTAAAGACTATCTCGATATATTGTTTTAGCGACCATATATCCTTCCTAAACTGCACAACATTGTCTAAATATAGCTAGAATCAAATTTAAAAAGACGTCACCGGTACAGAAGGGCTAAAAATGAACCGTCGAACAGCAAAACGAATCTACAGTGTAAATAGTAGGTAAAACAATAATGAGAAGATTCAATTCAGTTCGAAATTTTGAGGCCACGATTAAATTCCTAATTCCTCATACGTAGCACTGGAGTCGAGATCAAGGATAAAATAATTGAAATGCCTTAATATCACGACGTAACAAATTTTATCAGAGACCCAAAAATAATGAATAAATATACATATATGATTAAATTAAAATGAATATGAATATATATAAACTGTAAATATATAGGCCTAAATATATATATATATATATATATATATATATATATATATATATATATATATATATATTATATACTGTATATACTGTATATAAACACCAATTTAGGCTATAATTTTTATAATATGCTTTTGATATAATCTATACCACTAAGTACATAAAAGATTGCCAACTTTGACGCTATTGTCTATTTATTGTGTATGTTTTTGTGTTTTTTGTCCGCCTTACACCCGTCAAGGTGAACTGCCTCGCCCACTCTCGGTTTCTGGCTCACTGGCTCCAGATAACTGCAGGCTGGTGGGTTTATTGCCTTGTTTCTGAAGGTCCTTGGCTGGTATGTCGATCACGTGATTATGGAGTGTTGATTATGTGATTGATTATGTACTGTTCAATATACTTTATGGATTTTTGAGGGATTATGGTATTAAAAATTATTCTGTGATGTTGGGTATTCTATTTGGATTGTTTGATGATTGTGATATTTATAATGATTCTCTGATTTTGAGTATGCTATTTGGATTTTTGAGTAATGGTTGTGGAACTGATAATGATTATGTGACGTTGGGTATGCTATTTGGATTTTTGAGGGATGATTGTGGTATTAACCCTTTCAGCACGATGACGCCTTTTACTTTTGATTTTGGCTAATATTAGACGATTTTATGCAGCTTAAGAAGAACCTATATTATTGAGAGGGTTTATTGGGATCGTATTTACCCCTTTGAGTCCCAGAGGTAGATTTTAATATGCTAAAGAAAATCGTCTAATGGTAGTCAGCGTAAGACGAAAATTACGTGGATTGTGGTATTAATTATTTATAATTGTGATGTTAAGTATGTTATTTTGATATTCGAGGAATTATTGTGGTATTGATTATGCGGTATTAATTAGCAAAGTCAAATACTGAGTTTACTGCCTTGTTTCCAAAGATCCCTGGCTGGTATGGTGATCACGGGATTATGTGGTGTTTATTATCTGGTTTGGATTATTTGACGCTGATTATGTGATACTAGCGAAGTCAAATACTTTAAATTGCAGTACGGCGAATGTATTGCCTTATTTCTTAAGGGAGCACACCTCGCTTTTTTTCTCTTTCTCTCCCTCTCTCTTTGGCTTGTATCTATTCGGCCCTATTCAGCCTACTGTTTTAAGACTTTACCCCCATCCAGGTGTCAATATTTTCCTGGCGACCGGTAGCGAGCCAGCATATATGTATTTTTGTTTTGACAGCAAGCTAGATTTGTACATTTTTCGATAGAAATATGTCTCCGGCGAAGTCGAGTTTCTCCATACAATGCTGGCTCGCTGTCGCTCGCCAGGAAGAAATCGACACCTGGATGGGGATAAACGTCTTAAAACAATTGGCTGAATGGGGCCGAATGGATACAAGCCAGAGAAAGAGAGAAAAGGAGAGAAAGAGAACAAAAGCAGGTGACCCCCCTTAAGGTCCTTGGCCGGTATGTTATATGACTGTTTTATGATTTTATAATGTATTATGTTTTTTTTGTTTTTTTGTTTTTTTCTATATTCCAACTTACTTCCTCTCGGGCATAGGCTGAGAGCCTTAACATTCACCGCTTTACAATGAACAGTGAAGCCCGTGAGGTCTTGTTCCAGTCTAGGGAGTGAGACATGTGAAGCACGTAGAGCACAACGAGCACCTGCCATCTTGCCTTCACATGAGGCACGGTGCTCACTCATGGCCCGAAACGACCCCATCTCTGAAGCCACCCCGTTCCCGTGCTTCACAGTCTCACCCCCTACACTCGGACTCTCACACTTACACACACACAACGCCACCTGTTGAGCAGATAACTCACCAGGCATTGCACCCCTATAGCATATTTTGAATATGGGAATATTCATACAGTGCTATTTAATCAGGGAACAATGAGGGTATTTTATTGACGTTTCGGTGGGCTTGTGGTAATGCACTGATACCAGGTACAGCACAAATTCCATCCCAATAATATCTTCCCATTGATACATCGGGATTTGAACCCGGGACCCCTGGATTACCAGGCCAGTGGCAAGACCACTCCACCACACCTCCCCCTTATGTGGTGAATATGTGGTGTTCAGTATGTGATATTATGTGATTATATAATGTATTATGTGGTGAATATGTGGTGTTCAGTATGTGATATTATGTGATTATATAATGTATTATGTGGTGTTCAGTATGTGATATTATGTGATTATATAATGTATTATGTGGTGAATATGTGGTGTTCAGTATGTGATATTATGTGATTATATAATGTATTATGTGGTGAATATGTGGTGTTCAGTATGTGATATTATGTGATTATATAATGTATTATGTGGTGAATATGTGGTGTTCAGTATGTGATATTAGCTATGACATATACTGGCAATTACAATATAGTTAGTTTATTATCGTTTGTTTATTAACGTTAATAAATTATAGTTAGTCTATTAACCACTGTCCCCTTAAGGAAAATTATTATCGTGATATTGATTGCATAATGTTGATTAGCCTACGCGTTGTTGATGAGGCATGGAGAGTACCCGACGGTAATTATGCGATTTTGATTGCGCAATTAAAGGGGAAAGGTCTATTTTTTGGTTGATTATTTCATATATATATTTTGTTTCCTCCCTAGACCTCCATCAAAATTTAAAACAAAAAACATCCATTAGATCTCCCTGCTAGATTTATTTGTACTAGACCTGGATACTCGACACATAGAAGGGGGGTCACCTGCTTTTGTTCTCTCTTTCTGGGTTGTATCCATTTGGCCCCATTCAACCTACTGTTGTAAGGCATTTATCCCTATCCAGGTGTCGTTTTATACCTGGCGAGCGATAGCGAACCACCATATTTTCGACAATGAGTTAGACAGCTGGCTAAATTTGTAAATTTTACGAGAGAAAAATGTCTACGGCGAAGCCGGATTTCTCCATAAAATGCTGGGTTGCTATCGCTCGCCAGGAAAAAATCGGCACCTGAATGGGGATAAATGTCTTAAAACAGTAGACTGAATGGGACCGAATGGATATAACCAAGAAAGAAGAAAAAAAGCAGGTCACCCGCCCCCCCTCCCCCCCCCCCCTCCCCTCCCCCCTTAAGGCGACTAATTATCTCCCTCTGATCGTCGTATCCTAAAGGCCGACACCGTAATTCTAACGCCATTATTACTCAAACACAATGTATGCCAATCTAGTTTACCAGAGCATGAGGAAATTACGACAATGTGAACAGGGAAGAAACTGTCAAGGGGGAAGGGTTTATTTGTTAGGCGATTATTTCATATATTTATTATTTTTGTTTTGTTTCCTCCGTAGACCTCCATCAAACTTATATATGCATCCATGAGATCCCCCTTCTAGATTAATTTGTACATTTTTCGGTAGAAAAATTAGGCCGACTCTTCCAAAATCGACACGTAAATAGCACGAAAAGTCCTAATATTAACGAAGAAATTGGGCGAAAGGTCTTAAAATCGACAAACTAATAGGGCAAACATCTTAAAATTTGAAAACTAATGAGGCTATACATTAGGGAGAAGGGGGACCAGAAAAACGACCCATCTCCCCTCAATTTATTGGTTTGTTTTGCCTCTCACCTTACCGTATCTTATGGCACCTTAGAGTATCCAGGCCTTGATAATGATAAGACTGAGTGGGGATAGTGAGCCGAGCACTAATTGTCGTTCATCTTCATCATCACTTTGCTTCCACCTGATTCCACCTGCTCCGATACAGGATTGCCATGGCAGAAATGCCTCCAGGTTACTTTGTGCAGACATGCTTACTTTGCCAGTTTCACAAATAATGTTCACTACTGTATATATAGTTATATACAGTATATATACTGTATATATATTTTTTTTTTCTCATACATTTTGTGATCTACCATTTTCAGATTTTCTTCTCGCTTCTTGGTATTCTGTCTTGATACATCATTTGCAAATGAGCAAACCACCTCAAAGCATTTATCTTAATCCACTCAACCACTTCACTTGGAAACTCAGAAAATTCTTGTCTTTGAGGGGACGCAGGTAATTATGACTAATAATGAGCAAATGAAGGGAGTCCGTGTTGCTTCGATCACTTCTCCCCTTCTGTTGTTTTTGTGGAGGTTAATTAAGGGGGGGTCACCGGCTTTGTTTTTATCTTTCTCTCCTTTTCTGTCCTTCCCTGGCTTCTATCCATTCGGCCTCATTCAGCCAACTGTTTAAAGACGTTTATCCCCATCCAGGTGTCGATTTCTTCCTGGCGAGCGACAGCGAGCCAGCATTGTATGGAGAAATCCGGCTTCGCCGGAGACATTTTTCAATAGAAAAATTTACAAATTTAACTTGCTGTCAAAACAAAAATATGTATATGCTGGGTCGCTACCGCTCTCCAGGAAAATATTGACACCTGGATGGGGATAAACGTCTTAAAACAGTAGGTGAATGGGGCCGAATGGATACAAACCAAAGATAGCGGGAGAAAAAGATAAAAAAGGCGAGGTGGGTCCCTTAATCGTAATCCCTGTTTGAATTTAGTTAATGAGAGTGTTGTAATAATTAGACAATATACATAGGATAAGGGCTTATGTATTTGGCTTGTTAATTTTGTAATAGATTAACGCTGTAGATACTATTCTCTATTTGTAATTCACATCCCGATGATATGCCACACTTATAATTCACATCCCGATGATATGCCACACTTATAATTCACATCCCGATGATATGCCACACTTATAATTCACATCCCGATGATATGCCACACTTATAATTTAGTATTGTTTGAATATTATATAGTAATGGGATTTACAGACATTTGGAGCAACTCCTTCCGTACAAAAATTCGTGTTTTTTTTCTGTATTTGGTTTAACACTAGAGTAATGTATTAACCCCTTCGGATTCTATGACGCTAGTAAGCATTTAAGGGGAAGCAGACCGTTTTTCTGGACCCCCTTCTCCCTAATGTTTAGCCCCACTAGTTTTGAGAATATAAGACGTTCGGCCCATTAGTTTGGTCATTTTAACACCTTTCCCCCCATTTCGTTGTCAATTTTAAGACCTTTCGTGCCATTTGGGTGTCAATTCTTTCCTGGCGAGCGATAGCGAGCCTGCAATTTTAAGAGGAATCGGCCTTCGGCCGGGACATTTTTCTACAGAAAAATGTACAAATTTATCTTGAAGGTGGGTCTAGGGGGTGTTTTTCTAAGCTTGATGGAGGTCTAGGGAGGAAACTACAAAAATATGTGAATACATTAATTAATAGACCAAACAAACGGCCAGTCTCCCCTTAAGTATGATTATCATTAAGTGAGTTTTAATACAATCGCCTAATAATAATAGCTCAAAATGAGAGAATGCGACATGGTGTACTGCAAGGGTTAACCTTTAGGGGGCCTTATATTCAAATAGTTCAAACAAATCAAAATATTAACATAAGGTTGTTTTAGTTGAAGTTACTGTATATAAGCCGAGGATATATACTGGACACCTTCACTTTCGTAATCACATACCTTTGTTCACCAGGATACTGTTATATGTATACAGTATATATATATGTGTGTTTCGTAATCACATACCTTTGTTCACCAGGATACTGTTATATGTATACAGTATATATATATGTGTGTTTCGTAATCACATACCTTTGTTCACCAGGATACTGTTATATGTATACAGTATATATATTTTTGTTTTTCTCTTGCATTATCTTACATAAAAGCTGAACGATGATAATGCGGAATATGGGAAATGGGGTTCAATTTGTGTTTTTCTTGACATCCTTGCCACATTACATTCGTAACACTTAATACTCGATTAACTTGCTGTGCTCTTATTTAAATTGGTACTTGTTCATGGGAATTAATTTCGAATGATCTGATATGGCCATTACACAAGAATATTGTGTTTGTGAGCATGATTGCGTGTCTATCTTGTGCAATGTATATACTGTATATGATTTCATTGCTGTAATATGTTGGGTTCAGTTTCATTATCTCATATTAAGCTATTAAAGAGGTGTTTTTAGTTTGTTCTGTAGACATCCATCAAGCTTTAATATATACCCCCAATACCTTCCTTAGAGATATTTTGTGTACATTTTTCGATAGAAAAAAGTCCCGGGTATAGGCCAGGTCCTAAATGTCCCGGGTATAGGCCAGGTCCTAAATGTCCCGGGTATAGGCCAGGTCCTAAATTACAGGCTCGCTATCCCTCACTAGGAAAAAATCGACACATAGGTGGCAAGAAAGGTCTTTAAATTGACAAATAAAGTGAGACCAAAGTATTAAAATCGACTAATTAGTGGGGCGATCGTCTAAAAAAAATCATACCAAATGGGGTTAAACATGAGGGAAAAGGAAATCCAGGGAAAAGTAAAAACTCCCAATTATTGATACACCTCTATTAGTTTTGTTTGGTTCACAATGCCTCTTTTTCTGATTGTATTTTTAAGAGCAACATATTTTGTCTTACATTGTATTAATTACTACGTAGATATGTTCGATTGTATTACGTTATGCTATTATGCATTCAGGTTTCAGTTCAGGGAATTATCACGGGAATGAGTTTCAGATATTTGTTCTCTCTCTCTCTCTCTCTCTCTCTCTCTCTCTCTCTCTCTCTCTCTCTCTCTCTCTCTCTCTCTCTCTCTCTCTCTCTCTCTCTTTATCTATATCTATCTATCTGTCTCTGTCTGTATCTCTCTCTCTATCTATCTATATACATTTGTCCCCTTGTATTGTTCGCGTGACAGGAATAGTATTGAATTAATAGCAGGATAGTCAGAATAAACGGTCAAGATGCGTCATAATCTTCGCAGGGTTAATAAATAGGGAGATATCTAATTACTAATATGACATAATACATAACCTGACAACAAACACATAAATATCAAGAAATATACCATAGATAAAATATTCAAGTTCCAAGTCCGTCATAATTCCCCCTCTTCCCCCCCCCCCCCCCCCACCCACACACACACTCCCCTTCACACTTGTCACTCCTCGGCATTGATTCAAGCAGCTTAATTAACCCCTTGAGGATTATGACGCATCTTTTAAAGTTTGTTGTGGTTTTCATTAGATGATTTTAAACAACGTAGGAAGGATCTGTGGTCATTAAAAATGTAAAAACTATCTCAATTTCCCCTCTGACTTTAATGTACCCTTCTTAATCTGAATAACATTGTCCAATAATAGCCAGAATGTATGTATACATACTCAGGCATGTACCCTACAGCTGGGGGTGGCCTACTCGAGACAGAGCCCGAACAGAAACAATATTAAAAGTTACATTCTTAGGGTCCGGGACAATGTTCGCGTCCCTTGCCCCTCGTCTAGTAGGTGAATTTTACAAAGGGAGGAGGATTCCTAGCCCCCTGTCCCCCAGAAGGAGAAGTAGGACAGTAAAAGCGACAAACAGAAACGGCTCTGCCAATATATACTGTCAAAATGCGTCGTAATCTTTAAGGGGAGATGGGCCGGTTTTCTGGACCACTTTCTCCTTCATGTTTAGCCCCATTAGTGTTGAGATTTTGAGACATTTTCCCCATTATTTTGTCGATTTTAAGACCTTTCGCCCCATTTCTTCGTCAACATTTAGACCTTTCGTGCTATTTAGGTATCGATGTTTTCCCTGGCGAACGATAGTGAGCCTGTAATGTTGGAAGAACCGACCTTCGGCCGGGACATTTTTCTACCGAAAAATGTACAAATTAATCTAGAAGGGGGATCTAATGGATATTTTTTTTAAATTTGGTGGACGTCTAGGGAGGAAACTAGAAAAATAACGAATACATGCAAAAATCGCCCAAAAAGTGAACCATCCCCCCTTAAAAGAGTACCCACTAGAACCCATTTGAGATGGATTTTCACATTTTGTCTACCGAAAATTGTCCTTGGTGTAATGGATTATATATTTATAGTTGTCTCTATCCATCTATCATTAGCTATTACCTATCTATCCCTGTCTATCTAGCAATATTCATCCTTCGCCAATAACTACAAGAAAAACGAACAAGCTCGAATAAATAACATCACGACCAACTCCTAAAAATAGATCTCTCCTCTCCCTCAGATTGTTTTCACTCCTCGATCTAATTGATTTATGTTCTGTTTGTGTTATCTATCTATTTTTCTCCGTCTATCTATCTGTATTTATCCAACTACAAAAACACGTACAAACTCGAATAAAAACATCACAAAAAACTCCTAAAAAAAAACTAAATCTCTCCTCTCCCTCAGATTTGTTCACACTTGGGTCTCACATCCCGCCGCTTTTTGACTGATAAATTTTGCTTCCGGAGGCAAATGAGAAACAGGCGCAGGACATAAGCCTGTGATGACTGCTTGATTCCATTACCGGAGTGCTGTTGCAAAAGCTTTCAGGCAGTTGCTGGGGGGTGAGGTTGGAACACGTATGAAGGAGAAACGTCTATGGGGAAAATTTCACCACCCAACTCCTCCTTTTCAATCTTAGCCATTTTGCATTGTTTTTACTATAATCTGTAGTTTCATAATATAGCTGTATATTGAACCCCTCAGCGCTGATTCCTCGATACTGAATGAACGATTTGAAACTGATATGCATCTGTGTCATATGAATACAAAATCTTCATAACATGTATCGCTAATGGCCACCTCACATATTCACGACTTGGACGACGACTTAGCGCGTATTGAGTATTGCAAAAAAATCAAGGATATCGAGCACGACAATTTATAAGAAGAGACCATTTCGAGGGCATCTCATACCCACTAGGAACAAGCACAACATTAAACGGGAAACAGAACGTACCCAATACGAGGCATCGCTACCCCAGCCAGAGAATTGGCCGTTGACAGTTTGGATCACGTGAAATCAACAGAAAACACCAGGACATCACAGCGTACCTACAACGTACCCAGTACGTGTCGGACCAGTTAAGTGCAGATGACGTCCAGGTTTCGGGACAAGAGCACAGCCCAATATAAAAAGGAGGGCCACAACGTCGCGTTCCAGTGTTGCCACGTCTTTGTAGCGTCTGGTGCGTCTTGTGCTCGTGCACATTGGTTTCTTCACTTGTCTATGTGGTTTCTCCATGAACGTTCTGTGTACGTTATATGTACTGTACTGTGTGTGTACGTCCAAATTTCTTTAAACACTGTCAAATGTCGGTGGGATATCGAGATATTGTCTGTGTGGTTACGTTGTGTTCAATCTGGCTATGTGACGCTACAATATGACTTCTGGCTGTTTTCTTTCACACCTCGTAACGTCTTTTCTCGTTGTGATGTCGCGCAACTTGCAAAGACATGCAGGAACGCCACCTAGACACCACCCAGTACTGAAAGAACTCATAGCGTAATCACATCGATATGCAACGACAAAAAGTCTGGTCATGACTCGGCGCAATATTTTAAGGACTACACTCAAATTATGAGGACCTTGGACACATCGCCGGAGACTGCCAGACATGGAGAGAGACGTCGCGTTTTTCTACAAGACTTCATCACGAGACAAAATACGCGCTAAGTCGCCGTCCAAGTCGTGAATGTGTGAGGCGGCCATTATGTACATAATGGGACAATGGTCTAATTTGTGTGTGTCAGAAAATTTTAGAGCAATAACACTTAGTAGTATTTTAAGTAAACTTCTTGCGAACATTATTATGACACGAGAAAAAAACAGTTACTGTCGCATAATTTACAGTTTAGTTATAAGGGAGGATCTTCTACTAGCTTATGCACTAGTTTAGTTCAAGAAACCATCGCTTATTTTAATTACCACAAAACTAATGTTTATACTTTATTATTAGATGTTAGCAAAGCTTTTGACAGAGTTAATTACTGTATGTTGTTTCGAAAATTTCTTAATCGACAGGTATGTCCAAATATTTGTAGACTTCTTTTGAATATGTATGTAAATCAGAAATTAAGAGTGCAATGGGGACAAGCAAGATCTGACTATTTTGCAATAAGTAATGGGGTTAAGCAGGGAGGGGTAATATCACCTATTTTATTTTGTGAATATATTGATGGTTTACTGTCAGAGTTAGTAGACAGTAATATTGGTTGTCACATGGGAGGGACATATGCTGGAGCTTTCGCCTATGCTGACGATGTAACTCTGTTATCACCAAGTGTTGAAGCTTTAAATGATATGGTAGACATTTGTATTAAGTATGCTGATCAACACGATGTTATTTTTAATGCGAGAAAGAGCAAGCTGGTAAAACTGATACAGGGCGTTTCCGCACCCTTCTTAGCTCCCCGCCATGGAGTGGCTTCGGTCACCCAGGCTTTATTGTGGTCGGCGGGGAGGGTTCTGTGGGGGCACTCGGTTGTGGCCTTGGAATTGCTCGGGACCTTGGGGCTGTTCGGCCAGGCAGCTTGGGGAACAACAACAACAACAACAACTGATACACAAATACCAAATATTATTATTAATGGTGATATTATCGAGGTGGTCAATTTGGTGAGTCATCTCGGCCATACATTAAATAGCAATATTAGGATGGTTGATGTTAGCAAATGCATAAATGATTTTAATCGTCGTGTAATTTTTTCTTTGCAAATTTTAAATATGACAGCTCGGAAATGAGAAACGTTTTATTTCACAAATATTGCACGAGTTTTTACGGCAGCCAAATTTTGCCTCTACAGTATATGATGGGCATATGAATGGTGTGTTCAGGGCCTGGCGAGTAGCAGTCCGTAGAGTTTGGAAGGTTCCCTGGACTACACACTGTAATTTACTCCCACACCTAGCAAATGTTATGTCACCTGAATTGTGGTTTGCTAAAAGAATAATGATCTGATATCTAACAAATGCTCAAAATTCACCTAATCCTGTTATCCATACCATATATAATATGGATAAACTAGGCCCTTATTCAGTTATAGGCGGCAACGTAAGGCACTTAACTGCAATATATAATATGTCTGAGAAGAAAGTTATTAGGAAATGGGAATCTATATGCACTAGACAAGAGAACGACATACGATTAGGTGAACAAATTAAAGAATTGTGTGGCGTGAGGGATAAAGGTGATGGCATTTTATCTCGGGAAGAATGTGTTCTTATCATAAACCAACTATGTACAGAATGATTATCTGGATTAATGAATTTAATTGAAATATGTTTTAAATATTGTCTAATATACTATGCATATTTCTTGTGGGTGATGTGTGTGTCTGAGTGCTGAATTACAATGTACATTTTTAATGTGAATAAAGAACTATGAATTGAATGAATTGAATTGAATTGAATGATATCCGAGCTTAGGTCCACACTATGGATTCTACTATAAAGACTTGGGCCCGATTCTCCCAACAAACGCCCCCGTGGTTTGAAGGAGCCTGGCCGAGCTTTTAGGGAGGCAATGCAAGCTGTTTGAAGAAGGCCTCATGCATTACATTGACTGTGATCTTGCTTATTTGGTAGGGCCTGTGCAATGCTTTTAGTGAGGTGTGTTGGTATGTTGATGAGGACGTGCATAATTATCACTATACTGTATAAGTCTTTTTAGCCCTGCCATAAGTATTATTATCTATCTACATACTTGTTACTTGGTTATATATATATATATATATATCGAGAGAGAGAAAGAAAGAAAAAGACAGATTTAATTAACCCATTTCCACTCCAATGCAGAATATGTATATATTACATCTTCGCCATGTACAAATATATAGTGTTGCAATTAACTCCAAGAACTCAATATATTGTGTCTGAACCAAACTCTTCTCTAATCTGTCCATGGCCATATCTAACCTAACGTAACTGAGCCTAATCTAACTTAATCTTAGCCTAATCAAACTTAACATAAATATAACCTAACATAAACTCTAGTGCATCTGATTATATGTCCTGAATGCATGCTGATTGGCCGATCTATCCTATCCTGTGCAATTGCTCACCGATACCTTACCAATATGCAACCGCTAAACCCAATCCCAGGCCGTGAAAAACACTTAAGGCAATCATGCAATGGGGTTATCGGAGAACGGTGCTACATGGGATATTCCATTGAGCACACAATGGCCATTTTGAATTTAATAGTAGTCTGCCATGGTTATCATTAGACGATTTAAGGGGAGGTTTTTAGTATAATCCCTAGGATTCCATTAAGCTTAAAATTACACCCACTAAACCCCCATTCGAGATAATTTTTTACATTTTTCGGTAGAAAAATTCCCCGACCGAAGCCCGGTTCCTCCTATTACAGTATACAGGCTTGCTATCGCTCGCCAGGAAATAATCGACACCTAAGTGGCACGGAAGGTCTTAAAATTGACAGAAATGAGGCGCCAAACTAATAGGGCGAACGTCTTAAGATATGAAAAGCAATGGGGCTAAACATGAGGGAGAAAGGGGTCCAGAAAACAATGTCTCAAGTGGAAATCTACCCTTAAAGCAGTTTAGGAAGGATATGTGTGGGCCAAAAGTTAATACGATAGACATCTTTCCTTTGATTACTGGAAGTACTTCACAGGGGTTGATGTCATTCAGCTGATGTCTGGGCCCATCTTCGCTTTCCCTATCCCTCTTCCACCCAGTACCCAGCTTCTGGGAGGCTGCCTTAGCAAGACTGGTAATATTGTCCTTCCAAGAGAGAGCAGAAGAAAAAGAGACACCGAGACTATTGAGAGAAGATGAAGGATTGGTTTTTGTATTGTTGAAGTATAAGGGATAGTCCTCTGGGAGTTCACGACGGCATACACTGTAATCATTTATATAGGTATGAGAAAGGTATGAATGCTGTCAAGTGTCTATATTAGAATACCCTTTATGGGGCAGGGAGCTGCATTTTCTGGACCCACTTCTCCCTCATGTTTAGCCTCATTAGTTATGAGATTCTAAAACGTTCATCCCATTATTTTGTCGATATTAAGAACTTGTATCCCATTTTTTGTTTATTAATAACAAGACCTTTCGTGCCCTTCAGATGTCGATTATTTTTCCTGGCGAGCAATAACGAGCATGTAATTTTGGAGGAGCAGCCTTCGGCCGGGACGTTTCTCTACCGAAATGTGTACTAATTTAACTGGGATCCTCAGGATAATATATTTAGCTTGATCTGGGTCTAGGGAGGAAACAAAAACAATATTATGTAGATAGATAAATAAATTATCAAATATATAACACCTACCCCCGTAAAGAAAGCATATGCAAAGGCATAATTATATAACAATCAAAAGTGAATCACGTCTATCACTATCAATATACTCAAATTAACCATTAACCCCTTCAGTACCGGTGCCGTTTTTTAACTTTATTCTGTCAACGATTAAACATTTGTTTTTCAACTTAGGAAGGATGTCTACCAAATTAAAAGGCTACAAACTATCTCAATAAATCCTTTTAGCAACCATATATCCTTCCTAACCTTCATAAAATCGTCTAAATGTAACTGAAATCAAATAGGCAAGACGTCGCCGGGATAGAAGGGGTTAACCCAATGTATACCTTTGATTGCTTACAGTAGAAGATGGTGTTGTTGTTCCAAAAGTGCCAGTTTATGTTGGAAAAAATGTTTGGGAGGTGATAAATTATGTAAACGATGCCGTTTTTTCACCCCCTCTCTCAAACACGGTAGCATAATTTACTCGGCGCTTTTCCCAAATTTTATGATCGGCCGGAGGAAAAAATATGAAGTGCCTGTAATTTTTGACGGGGAGTATGAAGTAAAACGTGGATATTTTGCTAAACATTTGGGCCCTGTATGGAAAATTTCCCAACTACTCCTATGCTTATCCGGTTTAGCATTAATATTTGAGCATAAATATAACATAGTATACCAAATAAGCCAATAGATTAACAAGCATGAATATTTGATAAGCTAGGAAAAAGAACGGCATATATGATTATGCAGCAAAGCAGTAAGAATTTGGCATTAAAATAATGCAATTCTTTAATATGTAGATAAATAAATACACACATATATATTTCATTACCGTGGAAACGGAACGTGTAAAATTTACGGTTAGAAAAAAGGGGGGAGATGGGTTTTCTATAATATTTTTGCTTCGCGTGCGAGGGAGAAAATTGGTATAACCTAATTTTCTCTACTCTCTCACGCTCTTGCTCTCTCTCTCTCTCTCTCTCTCTCTCTCTCTCTCTCTCTCTCTCTCTCTCTCTCTCTCTCTCCCTCTCCCTCTCCCTCTCCCTCTCTCTCCCTCTCTCTCTCTCTCTCTCTCTCTCTCTCTCTCTCTCTCTCTCTTTGGTTAGGGGTAGTGAATGTCATACTGCATATATATATATATATATATATATATATATATATATATATATATATACTGTATATATACCTGCATATATATAGTATATATATATAATATACTGTATATATATATATATATATCTATATATATATATATATATATATATATATACAGTATATATATACGGAGACAATTGGGTACAGCTAACTTTTGTTTTAGCAAGAGTGGTAATATGATCTTCTTTCCAAGAAAGTTCAGATGAAAAAAGATACGCCAAGAATAACGAGAGAAGATTGAAGGCTTAATTTACGTATTTGTTGAAAAGTAATTGATAGTCTTGTGGAATATTGCAACGGGTAAATATAAGGAGAAATTGGGTCTTGGAGGCATTGGAAGTGACAAGATTTTCTCTGCAACAATTATACATAATTGATAGATCAGAAGAGACGCATTACATGGGCGTGATACGTAATATATATATATATATATATATATATATATATATATATATATATATAAAGAGAGAGAGAGAGATATAGAGATAGGGTACGGCTACCCGGCGTTGCCTACAGTATGTCGGTGAATTTAATCCTGAGTCATGACAGCATGACTCGCCATTCTCGTAGATATGATGCAGAAGATAGAAGAGGATATATGATTAGGGGAACAGCAGACAATAAGAAATACAAGAAGAAGGAAGGAAGAAAGTAAACATATATAAATACAAAAACAGACATGAATTTCCGTGGTAGTATAATATATGATTTGAACCATTGAAAGTATTGTATGTGTACTATCTATTATTCCTAATAAACATATCAAGATAATACCTAGCACTACAATCTTAAAATGTATATTTATGCGCTATTAAAAATTCTCCGATAATACAGGAGAGCATAATTTTGTAATGGGAACGAAACTGAAAACCTCCATCTCACTCATATTTAGCTCCATTAGTTTGGCTATTTGTCATTTAGGTGTCAATTTTTTTCCTGGCGAGCGATAGCGAGTCTGTATTTTAATGGAGGAACAGGCCTTCGGCCGGGACATTATTCTACCGAAAAATGTACAAATTTATCTCGAATGAGGGTCTTAGGGATATATTTCAATGTTTGATGGAAGTTTTGGAAGGAAACAAAAATAATAATTATATACAGTAGGTAATTAACTTAATAATGTAATACTGATAAACACAAGTATCCCTTTAATACACTTTTAGGAAGCATATCATAAGTTGGTGACCTTCTTAAGAACTAAGGAGTAAATTTGGGCCAGCAGGTTTTTATGGAGACTTTGGAAAGGGGCCATGGCAAGGGTCCAAGTGCATACAGGGATACAGAAGGGAAGGTGGGACTCATTATTATTAGGTTTATTATTATTATATGTATTATTGTTATTATCATTATTGTTTGTATTATTATTATTATTATTATTATTATTATTATTATTGTTTTGTTGTTGTTGTTGTTGTTGTTTCTTCATGTTATTGTTATTATCATCATCATAGTTATTATTGTATGTTATTGTTGTCACTACTTGTACAATAATATTTATTATTGTTCTTTGTATTATTTACTAGAATAATTATTGTTATTATTATACTATTCATATTTATTATTTTATTAGATAATTTTGTTTTATGTTACTATATGTTTGTTGTTCATTTAAATGCATGGCTGATTGGAGAATTCACGTCTTGTGCACGGGATGTCCAGGGATCGCCTCCCCATCGGTGCCCAAAAGGTTTATTGGTCAGAAGGCATGGACTTCCGCACGTCTCACTGCAATGGCAGACATTAGAGATGCAGTAAACCAGTGTTTCATGTACACACACATCTATATATATATATATATATATATATATATATATATATATATATATATATATGTTTCTACGGTTGGCCAAATAAGTCGTGTCTCCGCTATCATTAAGTTTTGCTCGCTGTGTGCTGTATTAATAGCTGTCAGATGTTGAATAGGTTGTGTAATAAGACCATGTTTGTAAATCTCACTCAAAATGATGAATTAATGCTTAGATAGTGCTGATACCTAATTACACTGGTTACGACTACATTCACATCCCCAGCCATTCCAACAGCACGATAACGCTCCACCTGCAAGTAACACACTATCCATTACAGTGGGTGGTTGGGCTGACAATCTATCCCCCCCAAAATAGCTAGCAAATCGAACGAATTGCCTCTGAATATTGAGTTGATTAATTCGTGGCCAGCCCCGAGGATCAGAGCGTCTTGCAATAGATAGGAAGATAAAGGTAAAGGGAAATTATTAGTGTTCTTTATGAATGACGAAGTTGCACATTTATTATTTCAATAGAAAATGTTTGAAAACACAAAACAAAAATCTGAATTAGCATATAATATAATCTAGTCATTAGGTTACTAATATAATTATTTACTTAAATATACTGTAATGTATTCAATATATATACAAATATTGGTTCACTCGCTGGAGCTCTAATTCGTAATTGGTATATAGTTATACCATCTCACATAGACATTTAACATCAATTGAAAACAGTCGTCATGAAAATTGAAAATCATTTTGACCAACAACCACAAATTACTCTTACCTGTGAGCATCTCCACTTTGGCAATTAATTTGAAGACATAGTTGTATCCTTGTATTTTCATTTTCGGTTGTGTCCCTTATGTATCATGTAATATATTTAGTATTTAAATTAAGGCACTAAATTAATGTATATATTATCACTAATCTTCATTGGATTTTGGCTATCGATTGGTTATAGCCAATCGATTATTCCGTTAAGAAAGGATCTGTGAGTGTCAAAAGTTTAATGGAGTAACTTTGTACCTTAATGAATCCTAGATGTCCTTCCTAGTCTTCCAGTGTTAGCTAAAACAAGAAAAAAATTACGAGATCGTATTTGAAGGGTTGGCCAAGTCATTATTAACTACAAGGTGGATGTCTTTGTGCAAATTTTATATTATACTCTTGTGTTTCTAGGGATGATAATTGTTATTTGAAAATATATGTACATTTGTTATTACAGTAATGAGGATTTCCATTTGTTTAAAGTTGCCAATTAAATGTATCTGCTTAAACTATAAATACATTTAAAATAATGTTTACATTCAAACGCGTGCACACACACACACACACACACACACACACACACACACACACACACACACACACACACACCTCCCCGTGGCGTAACTGATAGCGCGTCTGGCTCACAACCAGAAGGTCCAGGGTTCGAGACCCGGGCGGGGAAGAGACATTTGGGCAAGTCTCCTAACAGTGTAGCCTCTATTCACCTAGCAGTATAAATAGGAACCTGGTATAAGTGGACGAAGTTGTGACGTCCTATCTGGGGTTGGTGATCGGTTACACGGTGAGATGGGTATCGTACTGGTCAACCTAAGCCTTCGGGTGAGACTGGTACCGTAGTGAGAATGGTACTGTACAGATTAACCCTAAGCCTTCGTTTCCAGATGTCGCCAATTGGCTAAAATACAGACTACACACACATCCACAGCCATTCCAACGATACATAAACACTTAACATGCATTTCACGCAATACATTCCCAGTTAAGGAGGCGCGATAATAATGAGCTTAGCTCGCATTGCGTGGATTCCCCTTGACGAACAAGCAAGTGAATACACACACACACACACACACACACACACACTGACATGCTACAGATACGATTTATCTTTACATTCAATATAATATGTAAAATATTTAAGAGAGAGAGAGAGAGAGCGAGAGCAAGCGAGAGTGAGAGCGAAAGATTAAGAATGAAAATAAGAGTGACTGAGAGCGAGAGTGATAGTAACGACTCCGACACCAAAACGGGCAGGACAATGCACAAGGGTTGACTGAGACAAGGTTACACGAGTGGGAAAAATATGAGAGGAAAACATAAACAGCATTCCACACCTGAAAAAGTTAATGATCATACGAACTCTCATGACCACTATACTTACTGTATAGGGAGGTTTGTTTTTCTGTCTAGCCCCACTAGTTTGGGGATTTGAATACCTTTCCTGCCGTTTAGGTGTCGATATTTTTCCCGGCATAAGATTAAGAGTCTGCAAGTTAGGAGGAATCGGCTACCAAAAATAGTGTGCACATTCATCTAGAAGGGGGTCTTTGGGAACATTTTGTTCAAGCTTAATAGAGGCTTAGGGAGTAAACTGAATTCCTACCCTTAAGGGGGAGGTAGTCGCTTTTTCGGGACTTCTTCTCTCTTGTGTTTAACCCCATTAGTTTTCAGATTTTAAGAAGTTTGGACCATTAGTTTGACGATTTTAACACCTTTTGTCCAATTGAATTGTCCGTTTTAAGACCATTCGTGCCATTTAGGTGTCGATTTTTTCCTAGCGAGCGAAAGCGAGCCTGTAATATTTAGATTGACCGGCCTTCGGCCCGGACATTTTTCTAACGGAAAATGTACACATTTATCTTGAAAGGGGGTCTAGGGGGTGTTTTTGTAAGCTTGATTGAGGTCTAGCGAGGAAAGTATAAAAACAATGAATAGATGAATAAATAGACTACAAAAACAGCCACTAGCCCCTTACCGAAGCCAGCCATTGTGTTCACCTGATACTACGCAGTAAGAAGTAGCGAGGGTAGCAAGCCAGTTGGTAGCTCCGAGGTGGTTTTCTTTTTGTTAGGAGTAGTAATAGTAGTAATAAGCATAGCAGTTAGTATAGAAGTAAGGCTATCGTAAACATTAGCATAATTATCATCTCTAACCATAAGTTGAAGTTCTCGTGGTCGACGTTGTGGTTACATTTTTGCGCATTAATAATTCATACTTTATAATATACTCACGGTAATTATAATACCTGAAGCTAATGCCCTGTTCAGTATTGATGCTTTATTATATCCACGTCCTTCAGCTGGTATAATGAACCCAATTATATTATTACCTGGTATTTTGCATTAAGTAGTATGTAATGAGGTGGTCTGCTTGGTATTATTATTATTATTATTATTATTATTATTATTATTATTATTATTATTATTATTATTATAGAATCTGCTACATCCCGTTCTAGACTATCTCGCGGTGCAAGAGCCACCACAGTCGGTGGTACAAATCTGACAGGTTCACTGTTCAATGTCGTGGAGGCCACCATTTAGGAGGAGTAGTGCGTCAAAGGTTCCTGAGATGACAAAGCTCACTCAATTCCTAGTGGAATGGAGAATTATTATTATCATTACTATTATTATTATTTGTATTATCATAATTATTATTATTATTATCCCATTTACGTGGATGAGAATCGTTAGCCTTGGTCAGCAACCCATCTATGGGAGACAGCTTTACATAAATCCATCTAGATTTGACTCGTCAGCCTTGGTTGGTAACCCGTTTAGGGTTACTGGATGGACTAGCTTCACTTCACTGTTTGTTTTTTTTTATATACAGCATATACTGTATACTGTATATGAGTGAGGGAGGCAGAAGGCAGAACTGCCTGTAGCGAGTGCCTCCCCCAGAGTTAAAAGAGTGAAAGGGCCAAAATCAAGGGACGTTCGAGCCAAAATACCTGGACACACGGAGTTTGAAGCAATTTAAGTCATAGGAAAAAGGAAAGACTGATTCTGGGAGAGAGTTCCAGAGCTCAGCTGTTGAATAAAAGAAAGTTTGAGAGTAATGTTTCACTCTTGGGTTGGAGAGTTGCACAGAGTAGGGGTGGGATTGTGTTGCAAGACGGGTACCATTTTCCCTATGTAGAGGAGGTGGTATACACTGGGAAAGCTCTGAGGAACACTGATTATTATAGTAGCGATAGAATAGCGAGAGAGATGCAACATTTCGGCGGAGAGAGAGATCGCAGAGAGTTGGTGAGTGGACGGTAGTTAATGATACGAAAGGCCTTCCTTTCAACTTTGTCTAGGAGAGCGATGTGAGAGGAAATATAGTGTTAAAAATATCATACAGGGCCTTTGAGTCAGACTGACCCTAAGTTGAATGGTCAATCCTGTAAGTCCCCATACAAATTAGTAAGGGTTGTCCTTCTCACGGGACAGGTCCGCTCTGGGGCTTTTTGTGTATGGCCACCCTCAAAGAGGGGAATACGTCGTATGGCAATAGATAGTAGTAGTGGTAGTAGTAGCTTTATAACAAAAATGCTTTATCAGTAGTAGTAGTAGTAGTAGTAGTAGTAGAAGAAGAAGTAGTAGTAATAGTCATTAGCATATTTTACTTGGAAATATCTAGTGAGTAGCATTAAAGGTAACAAGTGTTACAAATGACTTTTTACAGTCACTGTAGCAAAAGGTTAAGTTTAGGAAAACGCACAAATGTACGATTCTATATTTATGATTAGGGTTAACTATTAACTCCAAGTAAGGAAGTCTAAAGGTGACTATCTGTCCTTATGAGTTATATGTTAGGTAGTGTAATTAACCATATTAGGAAAGACGTTTTGAGGTACGTTTCTAATAGGTTATATGTTGATTGAAGATAGTAGGTTAATCTCAGCTCTCCGTCCTCTGCTCGTTGATAGATAGATATTATGATAATAGGTATATCGCCGCCACCATCCCACTTATACCTTATACATGTTATATATAGGTAAAGGGGGAAATTAAAGAATGTGGTATCCAAACCAACTTTGATATTTATTCAAGTAACAACTGAAAGATGTATACAGCTGTACTAATAAAGTATATATAAGAGAATTCCCTAAATTGAGAAGGAATCTCTGGGCTGTTTTCTTGCCCAAGGTTCGAGTCTATCTGTCCTCAAAACCTCTCCACACCTCTCCTACACCTCTCCAATGCACACCTCCAACACGTGATCCCAACTTCCGATCCATGTGTACATTCGCTGGTGCTAAGATGCAAGAGTAAGCTAAAATCGTGAGAAGGGATTCTGAGTCATGAATTCGTAGGGTTAAACGATCTCCAAGGTGTACAGTCCCCCACATAAGTATAGAGACACTGTAACTAACACCTTCAAATTATATGAGAGGTGTAAATAATGATTGCATAGTAAATAGAACAATTGTGATATGTAAAACAAGCAAGGTGGATGCCAGGTGATGCGAGTACGAAGAATGGGAAGGGGGTGGGACATTCTTGTATTATTATTATTATTATTTGTTTTAGTAGTAATTGTGATAGTAGGTGTAGTATCTAATATTATTTATATCCTCATTATCATTAGTAGCAGTATATACTGTACAGTCAAGAGCATATATGGCGATGCACCCATTGTTAGTAGCATCGGACGGAAAGGAAACAATATTTTTATGATGATAATAATATTTATAACAATAAGATAATACCTCTACCATCACCATTACTACTTTTTAAAAAAAATCGAAAAAATAAAAGGTCCCACCCCATTCCCATTCTTCGTGTTACTACTACTACAGCTACTACTACTACTTATAGCCAAGATGCTAAAGAACTTGGCTTCAAAAGTTCAAATATCTGAACTGGTGTAACCTCACATTATATGCTGAGAACTGTACCTATTGGCATTAAATTTCATTCATAATAAATACAACAGTTAAGGACACTATCCAGTTAGCCAAGGGTCCAGCAACTAGCAACGAACCCCCCAAAAAAAATCGCCTGGCCCTCCGCAGTAAGAAGCATTAAAGAGGAGGTAGTTGTTTATTCTCCCTCATGTCTTAGTCCAATAAGCTTTAAGATCTAAAGACGTTCGTTCTATTCATTTGGCTATTTGAAGAACTTTCACCCATTCCTTTGTCAATACAAAGAGCTTTCGTGCCATTTAGGTGTCATTTTCTTTCTTGGCGAGCCATTGCAAGCCTGTAATTCTAGGAGTATTGGCCGGGACATTTTTCTACCGAAAACAATACAAATTTATCTTGAAGGAGGGTCTAGGCTCTAGGCAGTCTAAAGGGTGTTTATTAAGCTTGATAGGATTCTAGCCAGGTTATTATAAAGTAAATACATGAATGAATATATATATGTATACCACTACCCCCTTAAAGGCAACAAGCAGGGTGGCGGCTGCGAGGTGGTCAGCTTTTTGCTTGTTCATTTCTCAAGAGCGATCAACTAACCTTCCGAGCGCTCATTAATAACTGAGACTCGGGGATGCAGGTATAATATTTTTTTCCTGACCGAACAGGGATAATAGAGTAGTTTGGAGTATATGGCAAGCACTGTTATTAGTCAAGGTAGCCGGTCCTAGAGATCTTGTAGGAAGGGAGATTGGTCATCTTTTCTTTGGAGGACATTGTGGTACCATAATATTTAAGGGGGGGGGGGGGGGGGTATGGGCGTATTTATTTCCTCATTTATGTATCTTTTTAGTATTTGTTTTAGTTTCTCCCTAGACCTCCATCAAGCTTAACCCCCCAGACCCTCCTTCAAGATAAATTTTTACATTTTTCGATAGAAAAATGTCCCGGCCGAAGGCCGCTTTCACTTAAAAAACAGGCTTGCTATCGCTTGCCAGGAAATTATCGACACCTAAATGACACGAAAAGTCTTAATATTGAAAAAGAAATGGGGTGAAAAGTCTTAAAATCGCCAAACTAATGGGTTGAACGTCATAATATTTGAAAAATTATAGAGATAATCATGAGGGAGAAAGGGGACCAGCAAACTGGCCTATCTCCTCTTCAACACAATGTGATGCATTATGTTGTATCTTATTACACAACGATATGATGCATTATTTTGTATCTTATCTCACAACGATATGATGCATTATTTTGTATCTTGTCTCACAACGATATGATGCATTATTTTGTATCTTGTCTCACAACGATATGATGCATTATTTTGTATATTATCTCACAACGATATGATGCATTATTACCTTACAACGATATGGTGCATTATTTTGTATCTTATCTCACAACGATATGGTGCATTATTTTGTATCTTACCTTACAACGATATGGTGCATTATTTTGTATCTTATCTCACAACGATATGGTGCATTATTTTGTATCTTGTCTCACAACGATATGATGCATTATTTTGTATCTTGTCTCACAACGATATGATGCATTATTTTGTATCTTGTCTCACAACGATATGATGCATTATTTTGTATATTATCTCACAACGATATGATGCATTATTTTGTATATTATTACACAACGATATGGTGCATTATTTTGTATCTTACCTTACAACGATATGGTGCATTATTTTGTATCTTATCTCACAACGATATGGTGCATTATTTTGTATCTTGTCTCACAACGATATGATGCATTATTTTGTATATTATTACACAACGATATGATGCATTATTTTTTATCTTGTCTCACAACGATATGATGCATTATTTTGTATATTATCTCACAACGATATGATGCATTATTTGTTACAGTTTATCACACATTGTATGTATGTTGTGAATTAGTATTGTGTTCTAGGTTAGTTATAAGCTATCAGGCAAGATATATACAATCACTGCTTTGACATCAATGGGTTTAGGATTAGCTATAATATCAGTTAATTTTGTTGGATGACGTTGATAGGCTTCTGCGGCATTTTCTCGTCTTTTGTTAGTCGAGACGACGCTGAAACGAGCAAAATATTGAAATAATTTATGTCAGAGTGTCAATCTCCTTCTCTGTGTGTCTGTTTACAATACAGTTCACTGATTAATATATGGCTGTTCGTCAATAGCTTAGGCAATCCCCTTGTATCGCTGAAAATGTTTATAGTTGGGACTGAACGACAATACTACCCCCCCCCCCATCATATATGGCAGCAAACAAATATTGCTCAACGATAGCGCTTGTGTTCATTAAGCGAAGGTTTTAGTTTGTTCCCTAGACCTCCATCAAGATTAAAATTACACCCCCTAGATCCCCTTTCAAAATAAATTTGTACATTTTTCGGTAGAAAAATGTCCGGCCGAAGGTCGATCTCTCTAAAATTACAGGCTCGCTTTCGCTCGCCAGGAAAAAATCGACACCTAAATGGCACGAAAGGTTTTAAAATTTACAGAAATTGGGCGAAAGTTCTTAAAATCACCAAACTAATGGGGCCAACTTCTTAAAATCTCAATCAATGGGGATAAAAATGAGGGAGAAAGAGATCCAGAAAAAAATCGGCATTGTCTTCATACAATCTTATACAAGATTTACATGCATACTCGTTGAGTAAACATGAAGTTCTACAGCCAAACTTGTGAAAATTGAACTTAAACATGTACGCCATATAATTTGTATAATATAGCTTTCGCATGGTATACAGTATATTAGGCAATAATAACATTCTATGCACACAGTCTCCCTATACTTCTACGTCACTTGGCCCTCGAGTAGCAATTATACTGATATGCAATAAATCCGTCAGATGAGCAGCTGTTATGCCACACACACAATCCTGATTCATGAATGCATTAATATCTCCTTAATGCAATATCGACACAGTGAACATTGATTATAGTCCCTTCATTATAAGTGGGCCAGAAATCGTGACCCCTAACCTCTGTATCTTAAAAAGGGCAAGAGCAAATTGGCTCTTCATTTCCACACCTATTCCTTGGCTGACTTTTCCCACAGGGTAGAGATATTGGTTCGAATACTCTAGTCGTATGCCGAATTTCGGCATACGTGATTTCATGATTGTTATCAATATATTACGTTTTATGGGTGACCTGTGGCGTAATTTTAGAGTGTTCGACTCACAATAATTCTATCAATGTATTGTTGATGTGCCTCCACATAAAATGCAGATACTCTTGCCCACGACGGTATAAGCTGCCCTAATATGGCTCGATAAACTAAAAAAAAAACTCCTCCGAGGTGCCTATCGTGCATGGGTATAATAATTGATGGTTCTATCGGGTATAATAATTGATGGTTCTATCGGGTACTGTTAGTGTCGGGGGTTTGATAGGTGCCCTAATTATAGTCCACGGCCAAGACGTATATAGCCACATGTGTCTGGGCTGGGTTTATACCGCCGGGGTTGATTGGCGGGACTATATACGTATATCCTCAAGGGCTCATTTTTGGGTTGGGGTCTTTATAGCTGGTGGTTAAGTGAAGTATTTATTTATTTATTTATTTTTACCCCCTTCTCCATGTTTAGCCCCATTAGTTTTAAATGTCAAGACTTTCGCCCTATTATTTTAGATCTTTGTGCCATTTAGGTGTCGATTGTTTTCCTGGCTAGCGATAGCGACCTGTAATTGATGAGGAACCGGCCTTCGGTCAGGAAATTTTTCTACCGAAAAATGTATAAATTTATCTCGAAGGGTGGTCTTTGGATGGTCTTTTTTGTTTAAGCTTGATAGAGGTATAGGGAGCAGACTAAAACAAATATGCATAACGGTAATAATAAAAAATCAATAATACAATAAAATAACATCTTCTTAAGTGTGCGTTATAATATTTAGTGTGTTTAGTGTGCTATAAAATATACCACTTATTTATTACTAATCTCTAGGTAGACATCCTACTTGAAGTCACTACGGTACTGCTTTATGTAAGTACTGTAATATGATAACTATGTTCTCCATGCAACATCGTGTATGTTTATTTTGCTGAAAAACCAACCCACTCCGATTATCTTTCTCTCTCTCTCTCTCTCTCTCTGTATATACATATATATATTCTATCTATCTATATGCTCAGGCCCAATCCCCATTTTGGGGGTAGCCGACTCAAGACAGAGCAAGAACAGGGAAAACACAAAAACAACATAAAACAAAAAATAAACACAGATAAAAAACACAAACTCTCACACATCCAGGTCACCCAGGAGAAGACCCAGAGACCAGGGTTACCAAGGTCGCTCCAGCACTCCCCCGGCCCCTGACCACCCGGAGAGGTTCCGATCTCGGCAGGCAGACATGCAGCGGAGCCAAAGACACAAGCCCTCCCACCACACTTCCAGGCACACCCTTCATATTAATCGTCTCCCCGGGCCAGGCGCCTGATGGACTATTATCTAGTCCAACTTGCACCCGACCCCTTACTCCAAATGACCACGTGTTCACTCAACTATTCACAAGCATTCTCCATTCACTCCTGTCCACCACCACTTCCCCTGCCTGATCTATAGTCATTCCTCTATCATCCAAAGCCTTTCTTACACAGTCTCTCCATCTCAATGGGGGTCTTCCTGCCCTTCTATCTCCCCTTGTACCTGACTCACATATTCTCTTTGTAAGCCTTTCATCTCCCATTCGTTCAACATGACCATACCAGCTCAGCACCCTTCTGTCCACTCTGGCTGACAAATGTTCTTGCTGCCCCACTCTCCTACGTATCTCTTCATTCCTCAATCTGTCTCTACGAGTAACTCCACACATACTCCTCAAGCAGCTCATCTCCATCACATCCAGCCCTCTTTTCTCCTTTTTCTTCAGAGCCCATGTCTCAGCCCCATACATCACTGTTGGCACAACAATTCCTTGATACAGTGCACTTTTTACTTTCACTCCGAGATTTCTCGTCTTCCACATACTTCCCATTGCTCCGAAAACCTTCCTTCCTTCACACACTCTCTGTTTTACCTCCACTTCCATACCTCCACTCCTGCTTATCGTTCCTCCTAGATATTTAAAACATTCTACTTGTTCCAATATTTCCCCATCCAGCCTCACATCTAGATTCACCCTATGCTCTCCCCTATTACACACCATTACTTTACTTTTATTGACGTTCACCTTCAGTTTCCTCCTTCCACAAACCACACCAAACTCTTTGACTACCCGCTGCAGTTTCTCATCAGAATCCGCCACCAATGCTGTGTCATCAGCGAACAGCAACTGATTCAACTCCCAATCTCTACCATTCTTTCCTACTAAACCCAATCCTCTTCCCATAGTTCTCCTTTTCACCTCCCTCACCACACCATCCATGAACATATTAAACAGCCATGGTGACATTACACAACCCTGTCGCAAACCTACCTTTACCTCAAACCATTCACTCAACTCACCATTTCCTACTCTCACACATGCTCTGCTCCCTTCATAAAAACTCTTAACTGCTTCTAACAAATTTCCTCCTATTTCATAAATCCTTAACACCTTCCACATTGCTTTACGGTCCACACGATCATACGCTTTTTCCAAGTCCATAAAAGCCCAAAATATCTCCTTATGCTTCTCTAAATACTTCTCGCATAACTGTCTTACTGCAAACATCTGATCCACGCACCCTCTTCCCCTCCTAAAACCACACTGTTCTTCTCCTATTGCAACTTCCGTACACTTTATTATCCTCTCTATCAACACCCTGCCATACAGCTTTCCAACCACTGACAATAAACTAATACCTCTATAACTTGAACACTCCTGCCGATCTCCCTTCCCCTTGTACAACGGCACAATACATGCACTCTTCCAGTCTATTGGTACCATTGACACAGCAAAGCACACATTGAAAAGTCTCACCAACCAATCTATTATCACATCTCCACCCTTCTTTATACACTCCACAGCAATACCATCCAAACCTTCTGCTTTTCCCGCTCTCATTTGTTTCACTGCTTCTTTCACCTCATTTTCCTCAATCCTTTCATTCATTCCCTGCCACCTGGGTGGCCTGGGTAACCTATCTCCATCCACCTCTGCTTCAATCACTGCTTCTCTTCCATCTCTTGTATTTAACAAAGATTCAAAATACTCGGCATATCTTTTCCTCACTTCAACTGGTTCCACTAGTAATTCTCCATTTTCATCTTTCACTGACTCTTCCCTCTTTTGTCCTCCTTTCCTTACTTTATTTACCTCCTTCCAGAACATCTTCTTTCGTTCTTCAAAATTCTCACTCAGCCTTTGGCCCCACCTTTCGTTTGCATCTTTTTTCGCTTCTCTAATTTTCCGTTTTGCCTCTCTCCTTTTCTCCTTGTACCTCTCCCATACCTCAACACTACCATCCTGTAAAACCCTCTCAAAACACTGTCTCTTCTCCTCAACTGCCTTTCTCACCGTATCATTCCACCACTCGCTTCCCTTCCTGATACCTCTGCCTCCTACTTTCCTTTTGCCGCATACTACCTCTGCACTTGCTTTCACTCCTTCCTTAAACTGTTGCCATTCAACCTCTACTTCTCTCTCTTCCATCTCTCTCACTTCCATCCACTTTTCATTTAGTCTTTCCTTGTACTCCCTCTCTTTTTCACTCTTCTCTAACTCACTAACTTTTATTACCTCTCTTACTTCACGCTTGTCTCTTATTCTTCTGTAACTCTTAACTCTTAGCTTTCCCTCCACCAGGTAATGATCTGACATACCCTCCGCCTCACCTCTCATCACATTCACATCCAGCAGTCTACACAATCTTTCCCTTGTCACCAGCACATAATCCATCAATGCCCTCTCTACAATCTCTCCCCTCACAAGTCTATGCCAGGTGTACTTGTGTATACGCCTTTTTTTGAAGAACGTATTACCTACACTCAATCTACACTCTTCACATACATTTTTCAGTCTTTCTCCACTCTCGTTTACACCATCCACACCAAAACTACCGATGACTCCCTCAACAGGCTCATTTCCTACCCTAGCATTTAGGTCCCCTAAAACTATAACATTTTCATTTTCATCAAACCCTTGTAGACAATCTCTCAAATCCTCCCAGAAACCCTCTACCTCGTCTAACTCTCTTTCACTTCCTGGTCCATACGCACTTACAAAAACCCACCTTTCACCCTTAAACCGCATTCTCACCCACATTAGCCTTGATGACACCTCTTTCCACTCTTTTATAAACTCTCTCAACTCCTCCTTCACAATAATAGCCACTCCTTCTTTCCCCCTGACTCCCTATATATACTTTATATATATATATATATATATATATATATATATATATATATATATATATATATATTGAGTATATATCACAAATACACGTGAGCCACTAAATGTTTCTAATCTCTCAGTGGGGTTCAAACCGCCGACCGTCAGGACGATAGCCGACGCTTTAATCAACTACACCACGGCAGTCTAAAAGACACTCAACCCTCTATCCTATTTATGTTAAGGAGAAGGGAAACCCACTAGGCGAATATATTTCAATTCATACCAAGTCGTAGGATCCATATTCCAGAATACCATACAAGGATTTCTGAGTGTCCCGACGCAACTAGGGCCGAAATTGATTTAATTTAATTCTAACCCACCAAGCATGAGAGTTACAAATATTGAGTATATATCACAAATACACGTGAGCCACTAAATGTTTCTAATCTCTCAGTGGGGTTCGAACCGCCGACCGTCATGACGATAGCCGACGCTTTAATTAACTTTATATATCAACTTTAATCAAATATATATATATATATATATATATATATATATATATATATATATATATATATATACCGGTATATATAATTTTCGAATACACACCATAAAATTAAGCACGGAACCTACAACAAACCTATATCTAACAAGCCTCACACAGTAGGAAGGTAAATGCTTAAAGGACTCTTGAAAAGGGTAATGAATGTGTTCGTAATAGTTTACCCTCTTACATGAATAGTGTGAGCGATAAACCCATAATTATAATGTAATAATGGAATGAAACTCAATATCAAATTATTAAGGGTAAGTGAATAATAAGAAACCCGATATATTATCATTAACTTTTATTTTATCTTTGTTTATTTACAGTGTAACTTATTCTGCAACAAACCTTAGCTCGACACACAACTACCCTCAACTTAACCCTTACAGTGAATTATGCCAATGCGCTGCCTATTATTATGGCTATTAGCAAATTATATTAGTTAGCTTACGAAGGATCCCTAGGAATTATAGAGCTAAACGAAGCTGCGTGAATCCTCAGAGTCTTAGAAGTCCCTTCTAAGCTATGCAAAATAAAATAATATTAAATAATAGTAATCACATTTTTGCATAATAATAATACAATGTTTGAGACTATATCATAATGGTATCGGCAGCTAAATTTGAGTTGCATTATTATGGGCGATACCATTCTTTTAAAAAATCATCAAAAGTTGCTACATCAGAGTTACTTATAATTGTTGAGGAGAAAGTATTCGTATACATCCACTTTAATGAGGCTCCGGTTATAATAACCTGTAGTAACCATAATAGTATACAGTAGGCCCTATCTACTAAAGTGGACCACAAATGCCACAGGTTCCGAGGGATAAAGAGACAGATAAAAGCGCCGTGAGAAAGCCAAATGTAACGGGCGCTATTCGACTTACTTATTTTTACTTATACCACCCAACTTAGCAATATATATATATACACTGTATACGAATTTAAAAATCCAAAGCCTCGAAAATTTCCCGGGCGCCAAAGCAGTTAAGGTCTGTCCCCAAATTGTCCTTTATTTGAGGTCCAGTAGCGGCCAGACCCCGGTAATCATGATGAGCGGGGGCAAGGGAGAGAGACTGAACGAGGGAGCTATTATCAAAACTAGGCTGCAGCACTCCACTTGGCTCCCTCCTCCTCCTCTTAATACACCATACATTAAAGTGGTTGGAAAAATATGTGAAAAGGTTTCATTCTTCCCTTTTGGAGTCAATATAGCACGAACACGCACGCCTACACAGACTCACACACTCATGCACACACAGACATACACACAAATACATACACACGCTAACGCACACATATACAAACCCACATACGAAGCACAAACGCGCAAAAAAACACATGCCTATGCACACACACACACACACACACACCACCACCACCACCAGGGTAAGGATGGGGTATACTGTAGGTACACTCGTAGACACTTTAAATACTTTAAATATTTCCTGTAGTGTTGTTAGAAAGTTGAAACAAATAATATGAATTTACCGTAAACCCGTAAATTGTCTCTTAAAATAAGGATCGACAACCCCACCACTTGTCTCTACTTCATAATGTCTACCACTACATCCAAGTAACATTGGTATGGTCAGGATTTATAACCAGAAACGGGATGGGAATGGCGTGGTGCAATGCATAAGTGTGTTGATTTTCGGTGTGAGCGTCCTGGGTTCGAATCCCCGGACTGCCACATGTGTTTGTTAATTTCATTAATCGAGTTTAGGAGTAAAGTTGGTTAGTGGAGAGAACATAATAAATATCACGTCCCTGACCCTAACAATATTAGCTTACCTCTAAACTACCATAAGCTGATCACCGCTAAGGCAGACAAAATTAATAATCTTCATTACTTCATTCATAATGGACTTTCTGAGGCAGTAAGTGCAAGTTAGGAAATAATTAATGGATAAACCAGAATCCACCGAAACTGAAGTCCCACTGGTGCTCCCATTAGACCAGTATTATATTGTTAGGTTTCCGTATTCTGGCCGTAAGCGAAACGAGGGGGTTAGATTAATTGTAAGCAAACAATTTACAATATACTGTAGTCTCTCTCTCTCTCTCTCTCTCTCTCTTTCTCTCTCTCTCTCTCTCTCTCTCTCTCTCTCTCTCTCTCTCTCTCTCTATTTATCATTTTATCTATCTATCTATATATATATATATATATATACTGTATATTATGTTCAAATATTTGTTTGGCTAGCGTGTGCCTTTTCGCATGTTATTGTTCTATTGTTGTAGGTATATACATTGTTAAGTAGACTGTCAGGTACGGACTACACTATATACAGTAGATAACTAATTTAATTAAATAGATACTGTTTTATCAATGCAACCTGCACTGGGATACGCAGCAGGAATATGCATCGACAGCATTGTTCTCTCTTTCACAAAACCAGCACATATACTGTATGCTACTTATACTACTACTGTATTTTTATTTTTGTTTTCTATGTGGATGAGGGATACAAAAGACAGAACTGCCTGTGACGAGTGCCTCCCCCAGAGTTGAAAGAGTGGCAGAGCCAAAATCAAGGATGTTCGAGCCAAAATGCCTTGACACACCGAATTTCAAGCAATTTAAGTCATAGGATGAGGGGAAGATGGATTCAAGGAGAAAGTTCCAGAGCTCAGCTGTTGAATAGAAGAAAGTTTGGGAATATCGTTTCACTCTTGGGTTGGAGAGTTGCACAGAGTAGGGATATGATTGTGTTGCAAGACAGGTGCTGCGTATTCTACGTACAGGAGGTGGCATACACTGAGAGAGCTCTGAGGAACATTGATTATTGTAATAGCTGTAGAATAGCGAGAGAGATGCAACACTGCGGCGAAGAGAAAGAGAGAGAGAGAGATTGCAAAGAGTCAGTGAGTGGACGTTAGTTAATGAGACAAAAGGCTTTCTTTTCTACTTTGCCAAGAAGTGCTGTGGGAGAGGATCCTCCCCACACATGCGACCAATACTCAATACATGGACGCCGCACTGTGCCCCTGTACAGAGCAAGAAGCTGTGCAGGGGTAAAGAACCTCCGGAGGTGGTTGAGCACACCCAGCTTCTGGGAAACTTATACTACTACTACTTATACTACTACTGAGTCAGCCATCGTTCTTTTCTTTTCAACACTAACCCCACGAATTCCTCTCCCATTTTCACCACTACCACGTTCAAAAACAACAACAACGTCAACCACCCTCTCCCTACTCCTCCTCCTTCACCACCAACACCACAAAACTCAACTAATCCCAACCCATTATAACCACCACCTTACCACCACCACCATCATCACAGACACCATCACCACCACCAAAGCTAATACCAACCAACCAACCAACTACTCTCCATCAACCACCAAAACCAACCCAAACTCCTGCACTCCACATACCCCACCACCCTACGTTCCAACCATATCAGCCAATATTCCTGATTCCAAACGCGTGGATCTCACTACCAATATAATAACTTCCATGTGCCAACCTTTCACCACTACCAACACAAACACCACCACATCTGACTCATCCCTGCACCACCACCACCACCACCACCACCAACACCGACCACAGCCCGTCATCCCTCCTCTATCCCTCCTCCCAACCAAACCAAAGCCAATAAACCAACCTCCCACCACCCAAAACCACCAACCAAAGCCCATCATCCCACCCCTATCCCTCATCCCAACTACACCAAAGCCAGGCAACCAACCTCCCACCACCCAAAACCACCGACCAAGGCCTCTCATCCCACCCCTATATCCCTCCTTTCAACCATACCAAAGCCAGTCAGCCAACCTCCCACCACCCAAAACCATCAACCAAAGCCCCTCATCCCCATCCCTCACCCCTATCTCTCCTTCCAACAAACCACCCAACCCTCCAACCCGACCAGACCTAGCAATATTCCTCAATCCAGCCTGAGGAAATCTTGTTTGGCTGGGGGTAATGCGTGATATTGGCTAGAATATGTGGCAGGAGTGACCCCATAATGGAACACTGGCTGGGGACCTCATAATACAAAAAATGAAATGGGTTTATGGA